>CM034701.1:205602849-205617646 GCA_020142125.1 Phrynosoma platyrhinos
CGACTTGACAACCTTGTCAACAGGGAATACCTTTACCTTTACCTATCATGGAATTTACTTGGCAAGGTTTGATCAAAGGGGGGTTGCCTTTGCCTTCCTCTGAGGCTGAGAGAGTGTGACTTGCCCAAGGCCACCCATTGGGTTTGCATACCTGAGTGGGGATTTGACCACCTTTCTTCAAATTATTGTTGTTATTGTTGTTGTTATTGTTTGATTTTATTATATCCCGCCTTTCTCACAACATAGGGACTCAGAATCTTAGTCCAATGCTCAAACTACTGCACCATGCTGACTCTCCATCTCAATATCCCTGCCCAAAATTTGTGTTTCTTAGTTAGGTTGATAACTCACAATGAGACAGCTCAATGAAATTGAGCTCATAACTAGAAAAGTAATGCCTTTCTGATATTCTGAAGCAGGACCAGCTCTGTGACTAAGGGGACTCTTGGCAGATTGCCATCTGATGGGGAACTCTAGTTGCTAGAATTGCAACTACCTTCTTTCCCAACTACCATCTTTCCCAAAATGTAGTGGCCCAGAATTTTTTAATCCCAGTGGCAATAGCCATTTTAAAATCCAGATTGTCACAAAACATTAAAACTTCTGGGGCTTTTTGCGTAAACTACTCTGGTGGGGATAGTCACCACTTTTTGGGGAAAGATCCAGGTAACTGCCTGAGTATGCCAAGTGGAGATGTCAGCTCTTTGTCAAGAAATTACACTCAATTAGTGTTAGAAGCTATAGTGGGACAAAATCTAAGTATTGTGAACTGAAAATTGAGCTGCAATTATGTAGCTTTGGAATTTAGCTTCTGTTTAAATCAGGGGTAGGCAACCTTTCCCCTTTAAGGGCCGAGGGACTTCAGCTCCCAGAAGCCTCAGCCATGTTGGCCAATAGTCCCATGTTGGCCAATAGCTCCTGGGATTCTGGGAGCTGAAGTCCCTCGGCCCTTAAAGGGGAAAGGTTGCCTACCCCTGGTTTAAATAATCAAAGATCTTTTATGAAAATTTATTATTAAACAACTCATATTTACAGTTAAAATGCACAACATTTTTCTTTATATATTTTAAAAAGCCAAAATTCTGGTTTTATCTTGATTAATGCAAGGCTGTTGACATAAAATAATACTGCTGTGTGCAAACTGTTTGAAGTGTGATCTGCAACATGTTAAATAGTTTTGCATGGGCAGTTTGAAAACATCTGTGTACAGTAGGCTGAAGAGGAAATTGGCAACATTTCTAAATAAGATATGGAACTATTGGGCTTGAAGCACTTTTCAGGCATATTTGTCTCTTTGTCTTCAACACCTACTTGAAATTAAGGCTGCAGTCCTATGTACATTAAGGAGTAAGTCCCATCAAAATTGTTAGCTCTTACTCAAAAGTAAACACAACACAGTATAGGACATCCATCTAGGCCAGGGGTAGGCAACCTTTCCCCTTTAAGGGCCGAGGGACTTCAGCTCCCAGAAGCCTCAGCCATGTTGGCCAATAGTCCCATGTTGGCCAATAGCTCCTGGGATTCTGGGAGCTGAAGTCCCTCGGCCCTTAAAGGGGAAAGGTTGCCTACCCCTGATCTAGGCAAAATTAAGTTGATATATGCATTGCCCTAAAGCCAAATGATCTGGCAATTAAGATAAATGCTAATAGAATCCAGTTCTGGCCCTAAGAATTTTTTGTCAGGCATTTAAAACTGAATATTATATTGTCTGAATTGTTCAAATCTTATTATAATTTAGTGCTCATATTTCTTGAATCAATTCCACTGTTAAAAAACATGGCGGATGGGGGACTATAAAGAACAAGCATTTTATATGTCCAGTATTGTTAGTAATTAAGTATCTCACAAGAAACCACATAGAGTATTTACATTGTGAGTTATTGTGTAGGAATTAAAATTTCCTTTGTTGAGGGATTAGAAAAACAAGAGCAGTAGATTATGAGGAAGCAACAGAGGGTGTTGTGGGTATTGCTATCCTTCAACTGTGTTCTGCTTTAAAAGAGAAACTAGTATTAGAAGAATTGTATTTTCTTTCAGAACAGGGTAAGTAGTCTGTCATATTGGTTTTACTTCTCCACCCCAAACTGCTGCATATGTGTTTTGCTCTTTACAGGAAGCTTATTCTAGACCAAGGAATATGAAAAACTGAAAGGAATATTTATCTCTTATTTTACAGTGTGCTGTGGAACAATAGTATAAGTATGTGGCGATTGCTAGATAATTTGTTGGATTTCTTGTCATATTCTATGCCTTAGGAGAAATGCCTTAGGAAAAATGAGGAAAGGCTTCTTCTTCATTGCTACACCAAAAATTCATTTGCTTGCAGGTGGGTGGGCGGATACTCACAAGAATGGAAGAATAGAGGTGGCAGTTCGAAGAGATGGTTAGCCCACTGCTCAGGTCATCTTCATAGGGTTTTTTTTCCTTTCTAAGTGACTACTTGCTTAACAATCTTTTGATAGTGGCACTTTAGTTACATTTCACTGTATCAGCTTCCTACCTGACAGCTGTGTATTCTACTTCCTATCGGTGAAGGCAATCTATTTCTTACATCTCCCTTCACTGGCTTAGCCTTCCTTACAGTTTGAGGTGAATCAAATGGTAAGGCTGAGGAGGGGTCAGTCAAAGCACTATCTACACAAAATTTTAGGATCGGTACAATAATTTATTGTACAACATGGATGCTATGCTATTTGGCATCAGGTGTGATGTACACATAGTACATATAAGCCGCCAGCATTACAGATTTGATAACATATTTGTGATAGTTGTTACATATAAACTTGAAGCAAGAAAAGGTAGAATGGGTATCATTTAAAAAAAATACTATTAGGCTATTTATTTATTTATTTATTTATAATTTCAGCTTGATCCTATTCCTGAAAAGGTCTTGCAACAAAGGGCAAATGCCAATGCAGTGCATTCCATTGAAAAGGTCATTGAAATCCACAGTGAGTACTGAATTGTAATTCTGTAGTTAAACCTTATTTTGTAGACAGCCTTGTTAATAGTGCTATGTTGAACAGTATTAGGACAGTTGTTAAGACGAAGTGAGTCGCAGTAGTAGAAGTAATGAATAATGCTTGAGAACTCTTATGTCACAATACATAGTCCGTAATGTATTCCTAATGGCATATTGTTTCATATTTCATTCAGGTAAGTACTGGAATTCTCTCCAGCGCTATGCTTCAACAGTCAGCTATTCTTTGATAGAGGCTCAGAAATGTGAGAATGAAGAAGCAGAAACTGTAACAGCTATGGCATCCTTGTCAGTGGGAGTCAAGCCACCACCTGACAAAAAGTGAGTTCCATTCTTTTCCTTCTATTTTTATTTATCACATCCTGGAAGGTGACTATAAGTACATGAAATGCATTTGAAACAACAATATTTTAGACAACAAATGAGAGATAACGAGTTGTGTCTGTTTAGTGACACTGTTGGCAGAATCCTATTTGGTCAAGCAGAGACTCCCATCAGCATTAAAAGAAGAGTGGTGATATTTGGAAGTCTTTTTTTGAAGTTCCATTGCCAAATATACTCTGGAGGAGTTTGTAATACTTTAGATCAGCATATGGGAAGCAGCATAACAGTCTGGTTGGGACAATTGTCAAAAACCACCTTGTTATTAATTTCACTGGACCAATAAGCAGAGTGGCTTATTGGATGAATCCCATTGCTTGTGGAACTTAATTAATGTACTTGTTTGTGCTAGTTTGAAGGAAAATATTTTTTTTATTATATAGACTCTGGAAAACAGAAACTAGTCTGGTAAAAAAAATGAGGAAGAGGGATAAAACAAGAACCAGCTACTTTCAACCAGAAATAAAAGAAAATCCAGTGTTATATTACATACAGTTTTAAAACACTGAGAAACAGTTTTTATAGTAGTACTTCACTGCAAGAAGTCACTCACCATAAACTGCCTGAGTGTTGCTTTGGACTTAATAATAGAAAAATCTATTTGAATAATCCCTTCTATCATTAAACATCTTTCCTTTTATGAAGTGCAGAAGAGCCACCATGCGTGTTTCAAGACTAACTTGAGGTTGGGGGTTTGGAACCCAAGTTACTGTGGTTCTTTTAAGTAAAGCTTGAGTTTTGTTCAGATGTTCTTTGCTCCTAAAAATCATTTAGGAAGATCAAAACATGAAATTGGTTTAGCCTGTTAAGCTGAGAGGTGGAATCTGAAAGTGGTGCACTGTTTGCATTGTGATGTTTGTCCGTCTTTCCTCCCTATATTCAATCTTGTTCCATTGTTTTGACTTCTCTTGGTGAATTTGTTTCCAGGCCAGATGAAGAGCCCATGGAAGAGGACCCTCCCCTGTAGCATACATCTGTAAGACTGGAGTTCTCTTGTTCGTTCGTCTCGTCTTGAAGCTCTGCCAAGAAGCTTTCTCTTGTTACTTCTGCATCCTGTCATAGTTTTCTTCCAGAATACAGAAAGGCAGTCATGCGTGAAAGAAAGCTAAATCTCTCCGTATCTGTACAGAATATGTTTGTGGGAAAGAAAAATGCAGGTGAAGAGCAGAAATATGAAAGACATGCACACTGAGCATTCTTCCTCCTTTCCTAAATGGAACCTGTGAGAGGCAAGAAGCCGGTGAAGTATTTGGCAGAATTGCCAATATTTTTTTTAACAACTAAAGAAATCAAAGATTTAACACAGACATGACAACTTACATTTAAAACTGGTGCTTAAAGTTTGATTACCCTCTGTTCAGACCACTCAAACTACATTGTAATTTTGTTTATATTTTATTTTTGTGGCTGTTGCCTACCTGTGATAAAAACACTTTCTTCAAAACCCAAACAATATGAGGTTTTTTTTTCTTTGTATGAAGGGTGGAAAGAACTAAGCTTTTTATACTTATCTGTGTACATGCCGACAGTATGCATGTGGAGGGGAAGAACATAAAACAAGGTAGCCCAGAAAGGGGATCGGCTTTAGCATCTCCAAAGCCATCTGAAGAGTTTGTGCCTTTTATAAACATAGATTGGATTGATTTTCGGGCAGCTGGATTTTTCTGACATTTTGAGGAACAATGCCTTAAAGAAAAGAACTCTGCAGCAGTTCCTTTGGTATGGTAGGCGAAGAACTGCAGTCAACAAAAAAGGCTCTAGGATTCCTGCTAGCATGATTCCTTAAAGCAAGCAATGGCCAGAGCATCTCCAAAACCATCTACAAGTTTGGATTTTTTTTTTTCTTTTACTGCTGTTCAAAATAAAAATTAAGGTAGTTGCCAGTAATGTGGCAAATACTGTTGGGTTTGTAAAATTCAGCTCTTTCTAAAAATCCAACATCTTCTCCTATACATTACATGTAACCATTTAAACTATGAATTTGGTTGTAAAGCATGCATCAGACACAACTGCAGTTTTTTAAAAAAATTGGAATGCTTTTTATTAAAAGCAACTAGCATGAGATATTGCTTAATATTTTAGGTATAAATATATATATATGTATAATGTATATTCCAAATGTATTCCAAGCTTAGAAAGACAACTCTTACAAATTATTGATAAAATATTTATAATGCATTTATACAAATATATAAAATAAATGCAGAATACAATGGTAGCCATTGGAAGTTCCCTTGCAGAAGATTTATTTGTTAATTGGAATGTAAGGGTTTTTGGAAAAGAAATTTAGTTTGAAACTTGACCATTTTCAAACCATAGTTTGGAATGTTTTCAGAATGCCAACATTTTAGCCACTAGGCAACTACCCTAAACATTTCTGGTTTAATTTAAGGTTCTGGCTTTGATTTCTCTTCTAACAAAATGAGTTTTCTAGCAAATAGGCATTTGCTATTGCTTTATTTTACAGTGGTTTTCACAAAAGCCCTGCCTTATTTGCATGGATTTTCACTTTTAGTTTCCAAACAGTAGCATTGTCTGGACCTGTGTCATTTTTCCTTGCATGCTGGAGTTTGTTTGTGTTTGGACTTTTGTATGGTGAACAGTTTTCATGGTCAGGTGGGACAGTTGCAGATTGTTAGGCTTCATTTTCAGAAAGCCCTTTCAAAGGAAGGATTCCAAGGTCTTTTTTATATCAGGAAACTGATTGTATATTTTCTCAGTTCTTCAGTCATAGTTGCTATGCTACATAAAAAATAAATAAAGAATAAGGAGCTTTCTTACCTTAAAAATGTATTAGTATTATAAAGAGTGATGTATCATATATCCTCAGTATAGAGTGTGGCAAGGATTATTAAAGGCATTAATAACTTTAATGACCGTGTTGAAGGTCTGCCAAACTCTGTTGGTGCAGTTAAAACTAACACAAATACAGAACTTTTCCTGAACCACGCTGATTGAGTAAGTCCTCTGAAAGACTGTTTCACCATAGATGATGATAATAAGATGAAGAAGATTAATTGCTTCTTGTTGGCTGGGAGAGTGCTAATCTTCACCACCATTTCCTTTCCCCCGTTGCCTTTTGAGGTGAGGGGAATAGACCCTCAGAGTAAGTAACTAAACTTTTAGTAGAGATATTAGATGGCTGGAGGAGATTGAGTTCATGTGTTCTTTTTCAAGCAGTGTAGGATATTACATGTCCCTCATCTGACTCACCAGTTGTATTTGTATTTGTATTTTTTTAAAAAGTTGTTATAATAACTGACAGGGTCACTTTGTATAACTTATTTTCTGGTCAGAAAAGTTTTTTCATTCCATTGCAAGTGGATTTATGAGACCTTATACATAAATCTGTGTGAGTGAAAGAGAATTTAAAGGTTTTATTTAATGCTTGATATGCAATTTTTGAAACACACTACAATATTTGAGTTCTTGCTAACCCAAATAACATTCAAATTGATGAATACTTATTGGCACTAGAACTGCCAAAAGTGTACTCTAAGAGTAAAGTTTGACAGTAAAGATAAAATGTATATTTTATAAAATGACCACCTTGCTGCTGTGATCTTAAACAATTTTTTTTTTTTGGGCTGTGGAATCATCTAATTTCATGCTTGTTAATTTTCCTCTTTATCATTTTGATAAAAGTGATAAACACAATCCACAATCAGTTCAGTCTATAAAATTTGGTGTATTTTCAGCACTAATCTACATGTTACCTACATTTACTTTTTTGTTGTTACAAGAACTTGTTGATATACAACTCTACGTTGTTGACATGATGAGCTGGACTATTCTGTACCTACTTTCAGTGTTGTTACTTTTAAGATTCTTCATTTGTTTCTTATAAACAAATTGCTACATCACTGTCAGTACAAATCTTCCTAAAGTCAGAAGCATCTTTGTTATAAATCAGTCTGTCTCACACAGTCTAAAGCTCTTGGATTTTATTATGATGGGAGCTGCATTATCTCACT
Organism: Phrynosoma platyrhinos; assembly: GCA_020142125.1. Classification (NCBI taxonomy): domain Eukaryota; kingdom Metazoa; phylum Chordata; class Lepidosauria; order Squamata; family Phrynosomatidae; genus Phrynosoma; species Phrynosoma platyrhinos. Next base: position 205,610,185 of record CM034701.1, read on the forward strand.
GCAGGACTGAGTCTGGGTTCCCTTCTGCAGTTCATGTGCACCAGAAAGGGAACGTTGCCATAATAGAAGTTGGGAGGTACCAATGTCGCCTTGATTCCCCCCTCCCCCCAAGAAATTTACTTAACATGGACCTGATGGGAATGCTTGTGCACTCTGTAGAGAAACTAAGAGTACAATTTGACTTAGGCAATGTCTCGAATTCCCACATTTTTATATACTACAAACATGAGGTACCTGAATTCCACCAGCAAGACAGTAGAAGTTGTTTTTATTAGCTCACTTTCCAGGGCATTGAGGAGACTTATTACAATGCTTCTCTTGTAGCAATTTAGAAACAAAAGAACATCTTAAAGCTGTATTACCCAAAGTTAAGCTCCAGGTTGTAGTACCTAGTACTAATACTTGAGTATTTGGGATTTATTTTACTTTCACTACACAAACATTCCTTTTTATTAGTCATGTACTCATTCCATTCTTCATTTTGTAAACTTTTGGGCCCACATTTTAAGGGCATTGATATATATATAAATATAAATATAAATAAATAAATAAATAAATATATAAAATATATATGAATATATTTTTTTAAGTTTCCTACACCTTGAGGTTGCATGGTCTGTTAGGTTGGCATGTCTTTATATTGTATGCAGATTCTGCACGCCACACTTGGCAGCTTTGGAAAAAATCCCTCTAATGGCATTAGCAAGAAATAAAAAGGTTGGGATGATTTCTGTCATGCAAATTAAAAATGAGGCGCATGGAGGGGGAAAGTTTGTCTAACTGAACTTATTAAGGAGCTGTGCTTTTTTTTTTTTTTTTTGTAAAATAACAAAAATTAAGAGGACTACTTAAAAATTGTCATTTTAAGAGAAAAAATATCTAGCACTTGTGACAAACCAATAATAGAGTTTATTGTATTTATGTGGAAATAATGTTCTAGGGGAAACTACACAGAACACACAAATAAACTGCCTGTGTGATTTTTTTTTTAAAGGGGGAGGGAGGGAGGTATTTTCTTTGGTTTTCCTTTAGGCAGGGAAAAGATAAGGCGGGCACAGACCTATGCCAACTTCTTTTTGTATTAATTCTCATACAAAAATGACAAGAACTTTAAGAGTTAACTCTTCAGCACAGCTGTGTTAACTTTTTTTAAAAAAATACTTGGAATGATGTATCAATAGATTTCACATTTGAGCAGTGATGTACTGTGCAAACACTGTGGTTTCAAACACAACTTTATATCAGCAGGAAATGAAGTTTCTTCATAGTGATAGTTGAGCTTCATTTTCTCTCAGCTTCACTTTGTATTTCATATTAAAAAGAATTCTCTTGAAAGAAAGAAAAACAAAGAATTTTAACACTTCTGGTGCTCAACATTGGAGGCGCTATATATAAGGGTTGAATGATTATTCACCCAAGAGCTTGTTAAAATATGTAGTACCAAAAGTTGTAACTCTTATATTCTGCTTTATGCCTATACATGCTCAGTATGTTGTCACCATTGGTAGCAGCTACCAGTTTATTCTGTAATTTAGACACAGTTTCACTCTTAACTGTATGGATCCTTTACGTGATGGTAGCATATTCTTTGTACTTAAATTTTCTTATGACTTTTTTCTGTTACTTGGTGAAGTTGAATTTTTTTTCTAGGTCTCTCATTCCTGCTTTTGTTATTTTAATTGTTTTTTACTAGCCAATGGTGTCTTTCTCTGACAATACCAACTTCAATTTCAACTTTATTAATAGAAGTCCAGTATTTTGTACCACATTATGACAACTTGTTATTCTTGTGGTGTAAATAAAGAGATAAAGTGAATCATAGTATCATCTCAATTGCACTTTCAGATCTTCATGTTTGTTGTCTTCTCTTTACTCATGATTTTGTTTGTCAACTTCTGCAAAAGAGAATAACTAGGAAGTATTTCTGTCTCATGTATGACTCACAGAACTCACATGTTCTTTACAGTTCAGAGCTTTAAAGTACAAAATCTTGTGCAGATGCTTCTCACTAAAGAAGCAAGAATGCCCTTAAGGTCTTTGTGAAAAACTTGTTTTGAGGTGGTATCATTTCAGGATTCATGCTTAAATCATACATTATGTTAAAAAATGAAGAAGAAGCAAATAAAAAATCAGACAACAACATTCTAGTCCAGTCTGCAGTCTTACATGCTATTTTTTTCTGTACAAGGTTACTGTTTATTTGTTTGGGGTATGGAATGCCATTTCTTCACTTGAACCTCACCCTGAGGTTTGAAAAGATACAGCATCTTAGTGTTGATTTAAGTTTCTGTCACGGTCCTAAATTTTAAAATAATTCTTACTATTCATCAATAACATTTTCCACATTGTTAAGGAAATAGTCCTTGTTATGTTGGTAACAACGCATCCCCACAGTGTTCAAAATCAAATTAGAAGAGAGGTGGACAAAAATATTTGTCTCCTAAGTACAATATAATAAAAGTGTTGTTTTGATAAAATCTTATGTTTCAGTTCAGTTCAATATTAGTAAAGTTGCACAAGTGACTGCACATAATAGCACAGATTTAAACACTCACACTCAACAATAGCTGCTTTGTATCCCATGTCATGCCATTGGCAAGCTGCTGTTAAAAGTTTAGAAAGTTTGAAATACAGATCTCCAAAATGAACAAGGAGTAATTGGCACCTTTCAACTGGCACCCAGATTGCAACTAGTTTGTTCTGTTGTGAGAGTCATTGAGCCTTGTTTTCTTGGTAGTGCTAAGGTGTGCTGGAATTTACAGAGATTTTTCCAAGCTGCAATATGGTGGGACTAAAATTGTATCATGCGCACAGTAAGATCTATCCAGAAATCAAGTTCCTTCATACTTTATTTTTCTTCAATGGTTGTTGTTCTCCTTAGGTTTGTATGCTGGTCTTGGAAAGTCCAGATGTTGTCTGCTTTAAAGACTGTGGCTCCAAGTGAAAAGCCAAATGTTATTTGAAACTAAGTCAAACAATGGTGCAAAAGTCAAGCTGTTCTTACTCGGTTTTGCACTTTTTTTAAAAAAAAAAATAATGCTGTACATTCAGTACTTTTTACTGGAAGTCTAGACAACATTGCTTACAAAAATGAAAAAGGCTGTTCATTATTTGTGGGGTAGTTATTATTCCAGTTGCAATCTATGCTGTGTTTCTCATCTAGACAGCACCCCTCATGGCTGAAGCATATTGCCAAGGGGTTGGCACTCAAAAACGATAGGTTATCTTATCAGACTTTCTTCAAGTATCAGAGCAGTGGAGAGAGAAAAAAGAGGCAGGGGGAATTCAGCATGCTTGACCCATGCACTCTTTGGTGTCAACACCACATCCCACACCTTGCTTTATCTGTTAACAGGACAGACATGAATGACGAAAGAATGCCTAGTTTCATCCTCACTGTTCCCTTTAATTTTACAAAAGAGGAGTGGATCATGGAAATACCAACATTTAACAGGGAATCAATAGTGTGACACTGAAGATGCCAGCCACAGATGCTGGCGAAACATCAGAAAGAAACTCTTCTAGAACATGGCCACACAGCCCGAAAAACCCACAAAAAACTATAGTGTGACACTGAGTTGAATAGAAATGAAGGTACTCCCTTGTTCACACAAAGCATTGTTGTGGAGTTACTGGCCTATTGTTATGTGCCTTTACATCATTTCCAACTTAACGGTGACCCTAATGCAAACATGGTATCATGGGGTTTCCTTGGCAAGAGTTGTTCAGAGGAGATTTGTCATTGCCTTCCCCTGAGGCTGAGAACATGTGACTTGCCCAAGTGGGTTTCATGGCTGAGCTGGGAATCGAACCCTGGTCTCCAGAGTCATCCAACATTCAAACCATTGCACCATGCTGGCTACACATGGTATTAAAAGCAATATGGTATCCACACTTGTTTGAGAAAAGCAGGAGGTATGCTTCATATTTGCTCCATAAAATGCAGATCTGTTGTTTGTTAAATCTCCCATTGCCCTTCTCCCATTTTGGCATTCCATTCTTCATTATGATTTCCTTTTTCTGAAATTACTGAATGACTAAACTTGACCTGTTTAGGCTCTAATAATCGTCCTATTCCATTTCTTCAAGTAAACTTCTCTTTGTATCTGGCAAATTGTATTTAAAAACAAAACAGCTTTGTTGATCAACTGCTATGCCTTAGTTCTGGCGTACTGCATCTAACGTCCTTAGGTCTCTAAGTGCAGAGTTCATCATTCTGCAAATTCAATATTTCCTGAGAAGCAAACTTCAAAATCTCTGCTCCAGAAACAAGAAATGAAGTATGAGAATTGTGGCTGTACCTGCACTGCAGAAATAATCCAGGCTCACACCACTTTTAACTACCAGGGCTCATTGCTATGGAATCCTGGGAATTGTAGTTTGTCGTAGCCCCAGAGCTCTCTGCCAGAAAAGGCTAAATGTCAAGACTACAGTTCCCAGAATTCCATTGCATTGAGCCAGGGCAGTTACAAGTGCTGTGAAACTGAGTTATTTCTGCAGTACAGATGCAACCTGTATGAATATTTGTGAAAGAAAATGCAGCATAAAGTCAAAATGCAGTAACAAGGATGTTGCTAAGTTAAACTGCCAAATGGTATTCCTGGTTGAGAACACTTTATGGCGTGACACAAAGCCATTTTATGTAGTCACTTTTTCATTGTTATTTGCAGTAGTATCTGCAGAGAAATCACAAGGAAATCTGCCTGCATTTTACCTTGATGTGTCAAAATAGCTGACTTATCCACGAGTAAAGGATGGTTTCAAACAGCATGCAAGTTTTGCAGTCGATATTGCTAAGTTGATCTTTACTTAGTAGCCTTTTCTTTATTGCCACCCAAATAGAGCCATGCTGTCTTTGTCTTTCCAAGCACCATTTCACGGCTGCTGTAGGAATCTGTTTACCTGCAACAGATTAACAACTGTGTCAGCAGTGACCTTAACTAGACGTGCCTTTGAAAGCTGTTACCTAAAGGCATCTAAGAACGGTGTGTTACGGTAACTCAGGGCTGTTTTTTTAAAAGAAGACTAGTAAAAGGCTTCATCTTATTTGCAATGCAGTAAATGCTGAATAATGTTATGTACCTCCCAACCTTATGCAGACATACCATACATTATTATGGTGCTTAAATTGCTGCTTATTGCTTTTGACAAGTATGTACTGAGGCCATTAAGTCCAGGATCCCATAGATTGTTGGGCTCCTACATAGGACAGTTTAGAAACAACTCAGGAATATGATTCAAACAGCTTGGAAAAATCAAGATTTCTTCCCCCACCCCATTCCCCTCCCCCCAGCTTCTCAATTCCCATCTGTTTTCTTTTCACAGATATAATCTCTTTGCGCCGAAAGAGATCCAGCCTGCCTACAATTCACTCCTCCGGGACTTGTGGCTGTGGGTGGCTGCAGCTGCAAGGTTTTGTTCAACAAACTCAGCACCCACTTGAGACATTTTCGTTAACTGTGAGCTTTGCCATCAAATACAGAAGGGCGAAGGGGGGATTAAATTGTACATAGCCTATTTGAAATATGTTGTCAATGTCCTGATTCTTTCCTTGCACTGCAGCAATAACCTTTAAAGATGATTAAGCCTCCAAATATTATGTATTAAACTGATTATGTGGTTATGTGGGTACTGGAGCATGTGGTGGCTTCCTAGATCTGGACATTCCTGGATGAGGCAGATTATCTCCATTTCAATCTGGCTTCAGGGCTGGCTAGGGGGCAGAGACAGCTTGGATCCACTTGATGGATGACCTATGACAGGAACTGGATAGGGAAGTGTTTTCCTGTTGGTTCTGCTGGGCCTCTTGGCACCACTGGATTTTGTTTGTTGTTGTTAACTGTCCTCGACTCAATCTCGATTCATGGCGACCCTATAGATGAAACATCTCCAAGACCCTCTGTCCTCCACTGCTCTGCTTAATTCCTGAAACCTCTTAATACTCAAAGTGACCTCCTTAATGGAGTCCATCCATCTGGCATGGGGCCTTCCTCTCTACCTACTTCCACCTTCTCCAGCATTATTGTCTTTTCTAATGAGTCTTCTCATGATGTGTCCGAAGTACAACAGTCTCAGTTTGGTCATCTGGGCTTCCAGGGAGGTTTCCGGTTTGATCTGCTCTAGGACCCACTTGTTTGTCTTTTTGGCTGTCCATGGGATCCTCAACACTCTTCTCCAGCATCACATCTCAAAGGAATTGATTTTCCTCCTATCTTCTTTCTTAACTGTCCAGCTCTCATATCCATACATGGTAATAGGGAATACAATGGCTTGTATGATTCTAACTCTTGTTCTGAGTTGTATATCTATGCATTTTAGAATCTATTCTAGTTCTTTCATAGCCACCCTCTCTATTCCTAGTCTTCTTCTGATTTCCTGACTGCAGTCCCCATTTCTATCAATGTTTGATCCCAGGTATGAGAATTCTTTTATTATTTCTATTTCTTCATTGTCTAGGTTGAACTTGCAAAGGTCCTTGGTGGTCATTGTTTTTGTTTTCTTTATGTTCAACATTAAGCCTACCTTTGCACTTTCTTCTTTGAAACACTTCCTTATTAAGCGTTCCAGGTCTGTGAGGTTTTCTGCTAGTACTATGGTGTCGTCTGCAGATCTTAGATTGTTGATATTTCTTCCTCCTATTTTCATTCCTCCTTTTTCTGTGTCCAAGCCTGTAATTCTTATAATATATTCTGCATACAAGTTGAACAGAACAGATAGGGTGAAAGAATGCAATCTTGTCTGACTCCTTGGCCAACTGGGAACCATTCGGTTTCTCCATGTTCTTTTCTGACAGTAGCCTCTTGTCCTGAGTACAGATTCCTCGTCAGGACTATCAGATATGTTGGCACTCCCATGTCTTTAAGGGCATCCCATAGCCTTTCATAATCTATGTAGTCAAAGCTTTGCTATAGTCTATAAAGCACATGCTGATTTTCTTTTGGAATTCCCTGGTGAGCTCCATTAGCCGTCATATGTTTGCATTGTGGATGTGTGCCTCTTTCTTTCCTGAACCCCTCTTGGGCCTCTGGGATTTCTCTCTCCATGTGTGGTTGGAGTCTATATTGCAGAATTTTGAGCACAATTTTGCTTGCGTGGGAGATGAGTGTTATAGTCCTATAGTTGCTGCAGTCTTGTGTGTCTCCCTTTTTGGAGATGGAGATGTATATTGACCATTTCCAATCTGTTGGCCATTGTTTTGTTTTCCATATCTGTTGACATATGTTGATCAGCATTAAAGTTGACTGTCAATGTGGATTGCAGCAGTTCAATTGGAATATAATCTGTTCCTGGTGGTTTCTTTTTTGCTATTTCTCTGATTCTCTAATTTCTCTAATTTTGCAATTTCTCTAAGTCCTCCTTATCTGGACATCTCCAATATTGATTTGAAACGTTCTGGGCCATTTTCAACAGTTTATGTGAGGTTATAGAGACATTTCCAAAGTTTTTTTTTTTTTTTTTTTTT
>CM034701.1:205649848-205668164 GCA_020142125.1 Phrynosoma platyrhinos
ACTATTAAACAGTGACAATTTAAAACACACTTAAAATAATAATACAAAGAAAAATAACTGCAGCAGAATCAGGAATAAGCAGGTTGGGCTATCTTTTGATGGCCGGGATATCTATTTAGGAAAGGCCTGCCGGAAGAGATCCGTCTTAACAGCCTTTTTAAAGCTGTTTAAGGTGGTAATATGACAGATCTCATCTATATCTGGGAGCGGTAGCCCGAAAAGTTCCTCTGGGTGGTTGCAGACAATCTAGTTTTTACCTCCTTTGGCTCACATTTTCCCCACACCTGTTTTAAAGCCCCTCCAAAGTAAAATCACCTCGTAACTTCAAATTCCACTAAGAGGCTGTATGTGAAGAGCATTCTTCCTTTTACCTGTCCTGATTCTCCTCCTAGCTTCACTGAATGAAACCCCCTCGTTTCACTGAAAACACATTGAAAAATAAGGATGCAACAATTGCTTTTGAATTCCCATTAAACCAGGGATGAAAACAGGGCTAGAAGCCACTGGATTTTAGGAATCTTCTCTCCAAGCCATCCTCAATGAGATTCTTATCAGGGGAAAACAGATGGAACAAATGTCGCAGAAAGTTGTGGTATTTGTAACTGTAGTTCTTGGTTTTTTTTTGAGGTAGACAAACAATGTTTTTGTTATGGTGGACTATTTGCAAGCAATTCCTGGCAACATCTGCAGTTTTGTAAATTCCCATTTCCCTATTATTATTATCATTTAATTCTGAGATGTAATGGATCAAAAAAAGTCCATTGGGGTACATGTACATGTCTTGTGCTTCATGTTGGGTTTTTGTCTGTTCTTCCAATGATGTGTATCTTGATGTAGGCTGAGAGGTTTCCATGTGGGATGGTTGCAGGACTGAAAGTGAGAAAGGTAATGGTAAAGGCAATTTTTGTCATCCTCTTATCCCTCCCCCTTTTATTCATTTATTTTTTTATCCTTGTGGCATCACAGTGCATCAGATGAAGACTGAAATAGTCCCTTTGCATTGAAATGCTATAACTGTACAACTCTAAGAAAAATATTTCCCCTTAAAAATAATACAAATAATTGTTCAGATGGAAGTCAACTGCACCAACCTCAAAAACCATTTCCCAACCTCAGAAACCATCCTCCCAGGTTAAAAAGGGCTGTTCTAATATAGATCCAAGAAATCACTGTAAATTTAAGCCCCCCCAAAAAATAGAAGAGAGTTCACTCACAGAGAAAAAAGTGTATAAAGAGGCAACAATGACCTGCAATACCTAGCAAAAATTATATATATATATATATATACTGTGAGGGCTCATACGTCTTTAGGCTTATCTGGAATTAGTCTCTGCAATTAGATCTATCCAACCCTATTTCCTCATTGGTACTTTTAGCTATTTTACCTACAATGTGTTGACCAAAAGCCACACAAAACTGAGGATATTTCTTTTATTGACTCCTACCTTTTCCTCAGCTGCTCTATCAAACAGCTGTAATATTTTCCCTTCCTCTTCCAAATAGTTGACAAATTTAATTTTAATCCTTTTGCTGCTCAAAGGACCTTAGAAAAACCTGAACACCTAAGATATGCATGTTCAAATTCTGCACTCTTAACTGAACTGCTAGTGAGTCTCTCTTTCCCCCATGTTTTTTGTCACCATGTTTTTTGTTTCCATTCTATCTATCCCCCACGAAAATCTGTTCCTCTGATTCCTCACCTCTTCCTCCTTTTCAGCAAATCTTGCAGTTGACTTGCATTACAACATTCACGTTAAAATTCATTATTCATGTTGCCCCTGAAATTTACACATTGATAAGGTCACTACCCTGCAACCTTCTAACTGAATTTCATTTGTGCTTTTCCCTCCTGTTTTAGGATGTATGTTTAATTATTACAGAAACTGTATGGCCCATGTTGCCTTTTCTAAGACCCTTGTGCTTAAACTTGCTAGACATTATCTGTGTCTATGGCAATTTGTCTCTAGGGCTGCAATGGCTCAGTGATTAAGATGCTGACTCTGATGATAGCAGAATTGGCAGGTTGGCAGTTCAAGGCCCAAGTGCCATGTGATGGAGTAAGCTTCTGCCAACCTAGCAATTTGAAAGCATGTAAAAGTACCAGCAGATAAATAGGTACCACTTTGGTGGGAAGGTAAACAGCATTCTGGCCATGATCACAGAATAGTCTCTGACAACGCTGGCTCTTTGGCTTAGTAATGGAGATGAGCACCACCCCTTACAGTCAGACATGACTGTACAATCTTGTCAAGAGAAAACCTTTGCCTTTAAGGCAATTACAGTATTTGTTTAATGCTGGTTTTTATTTCAGTAATTTTATATTTTGATTGTAATAAATCATTCTTACCATTTGCATGAAAATCCTTTTCTCTGGCCTTTTGATTCTTCTTTAATAATAATAATAATAATAATAATAATAATAATAATTTTTATTTATAGCCTGCCTCTCTGCCCAACAATCGAGGTGGGTTACAACAATTAAAACAGAACAATGTAAAAACAACCCCAACCCTAATCCCACCTCCCAGCCCCTTAAAACAGTATTAAACAAGAAAAGGAATTAAAACAAATTTAACAATTAACTAAAACAGTACAATCTAGTACAAATATTGCACTCGATAGGCCAGATTAGTAAGGTGACAGACAAAATTCGTCTCCCAGGGCAGATATTCCGGGGGATGTTATTCAGGGAAGGCCTGCCGGAAGAGATCCGTCTTTACCGCCTTCTTGAAGGCGGCTAGCATGGAAATAAGATGGATCTCGTCCAGCAGGCCATTCCATAGCCTGGGGGCGGTAGCGGAAAAGGCCCTCTGAGAGGTCTGGGACAGCCTGGTCTTTATTGGCTGTAGCAGGTTCCTCCCAGAGGAAAGGGTGCTAGTTCAGAGTGGCACTCTAGTTTAAAAGGGTGCTAGTTCAGAGTGGCACTCATTGACCACACTAAATTTCTTGCATGTGTTTGGGTTGAATATATTAATGTGCACATGTATATCAATCCACACACCTAGTTAACATTGACTCCTAGATGGCTAAAATTATAGGAAGAGGAGATGTCTTCTCTATTGGGTTTCTCCACATCATTGTGTCCTTGACCAACATTAATTGTTGTTCTTTTAACATGGTCATATCATGCAACAAAAATCCAGTCAGAAAGGCTCCTTGAGCCATAGACCCAATTGAGAAATTCAGATCAAAGTAGATTAGGTTGTTGTGGCTGCCAACATGACCAAAGGCTCTTCCAGAAGGGGTACATGTGTTTGGTAGCATGTGTTGTTCTACATCTTGCTTTTTTAAAAAATTGATGTTTCTCCAGTCATACAACATTTCAAGCTTTACCTTCTCCTTTTCCACTGTATTTGATTTTTTTTTGTTCTTATCATAAAGGCATTTTTTAAAATTAAAACTGATACATTCGATACATGAATTGTGACAATGGAAGTTGGTGTGCCCAGTCCTTCACCCCCTTCTTATTTTCAGGATATTTACATCTTCTTCCTCATTTTCCTCCTGTTCATACCTTCTTTTATTTTTTAAAAATTCTCTCTAGAGCCCTAATGGAAAGGTTGGGAAGATCAATACCTGCACAGCCTAGTTAGTTTCAGCATGTTGGGAAAGGTACATGGAGAGAGAAGGACATTGTATAGGAGATAATATTTCCAAGCACAAGCCTCCTGCTTTTATGCTAAGGCATTAAAGTTAAAAAAAAAAAACCTTCCAGATTTATAGTGCCAAAAGGGTAAACTGTACACACAAGCAGTCATTTCCTGTGTGACTTGCGGCATTAGATTGGAAGAGGCTGTTTGCAAAGGAACTGTGAGTGCCTCTCTAAGAAAAAAGAACAAAGCAATAGCACCATTACAGTTTTGCCATTTTAGCAAAATAGTTCTGGAGGGAGAAAAAAAAAGGAGAAATGGAGAGGATGCCAGAAGGAGGCCATTTGAAGGAGACAGCAATCTGAAAATACATCTGAGGGGTTTGAGGGGGTTGGACACACACTCATCTAATGTCACAGTCCACAGCGCAAGAACCCACAAATGAACTGAAGTGTGCTAACTTTCTGTTATTTTTTTAAAAAATCAAGAGAGTGTTTGGATGGAGAAATAGCAAGACAATTCACAAAGCATCATTAAATGGTATGTTATAAATTGGCACAAATAATAACAATAATAATAAATAACCTAGCTAGTGAGCTGACTGGGAATTTGAACAGTTGCCAGTGAAGGGGTTCCAAGTGCTGAAGACCCAATGTATCATAGCACTAAGATGGAGGGGGTGAGCCCTTGATAGCCCACTGTTTGCAAGACAATGTGTAGATACAGTCATCTGCATCTGTTCTGAATGGAATACCATTGCTGGCAGGATCTTTGAAATTATCTCTGCCTACTACTTTTTCCATTCATGAATGGTATGTTTCAAGAATTTGTGCAGTCCAAGGATATGGATGGGACCCCTACAAAAGCCACTTGTGTGCTAGAATCTTGTCTTTCCTGGCTGATTAAGCAGGTATGGAGAATGGTAATATGAAGTCTTGCGCAAGCACTGCTGAGACCTTTGCTGTTGTTATTTTAAGAAGAATGCACCTATGAAATCTGAATCTAGCCATGTTGAATAATTTCCAGCCAGCTGTTAATGTCTTGTTTTGGGGTGTTCTAGTGTGTGGCAGTCCCCCAGCTCCAGATGTTTCTGGATGATACTATCTACAGATGATACTATCTACAGATGATGATCTTTCAGTTCAGATCATCATCATCATCATCATCAACAACATTCTCACCAGGATTTATTTATTTATATAGCAACATCACTGTACCTGGTGCTTTACATGTAAAAGACCACCAGCTACAAAAAAAAAAAAAAGCACTCTAGTTTCTTGTCCTCAGGTTTACAATCTAATTAAGATATTACACAAAAGGAAAATGGGATGGCAATGGGGAGGGGAATCAATGATTTTATCATACAAGCCTTTTAAATCAGAATTAAAGCTGGATAATAGTGTCTTATCACCTGACGTCACCTTCAAATCATTGACGCTATGCCATTGCCATTGACGGGGAACATCCATCAATAAGCTCCCAATCACACTGCCTATGCAGATTCAGCTCCAGTAGCCTTTAGTATTATCTGGTTTGTATTGTTTGTATTGTTTGTAACCACCTGGCTGCGAGATTTACTTTATTTTCCCCCCTTTTTTAAATTTTCTGTGTCAATTTTAAATAATTAAAAACCTTGTTTCAAATGTATTGCTCATCAAAATTGTTTTTAAGCCATCTTTCTAATAAAACATTGCAATGAAGAATATCAAAATACAACACATAGTAATCCCATGATAAAACAATGACAAGAGTACAGCATAAAAGGGGACAATTAGAATGACAACAAATGAGTGGTTTCAGCTCACCTGAGGAATTGAAATGTTCAAATGTGAGTGAAATCAGAAAGCAATCAATCTTAAATCTTAGATTAGAGCAGGGAATCACAGTCATTTCTGCAATCCTTAATCATGCAATTGTGAAGAATGGACCTTCAGGCTCTCAAGGGCCAAGGTCTTTTTAAAATTGCTGTCAGAAGAGACTCGTACTCATGTTCTCTTTTGCATAAAACCATTCTCATTCTGAAGTCCTACGGCACAAGTCCACTTCATACAAAGTGTGCCATGAGTTCCAAAACTGATTTTAGAACTTGATTATTTGACCACAACAGGAACTTTCAGTTTAAACCAAGTGCCTACCTCCCTCCAGAGGCCCAAACACCATTCATAAAATGAACATGTGTTAAGACTGTATGATTGGGATTTACAGCCCAAAGATCAGTTTAAAATTGCCCAGCAAGGTTACTATCCCTCTCTAGCAGATAGGGACCATGGGCAGGTGGCTAAGAGGTTAACAGAGAATAATTTTTCCACCTAGAAATGTCATGACGGAAGAGAGATTTGAACTAATAATTCCCAAATGCAAACTCAGGTGGTGAATTTTCAAGATTCTAACAGAATTGGAGACAAAATGGGGTCACTAAGAAGCAAGAGGGGGTTATCAGCTTGCATGGAAAAACCCTGTGATACAACAAGAATTTATCCCCAGATCTGTGCAATGGTATTCCTCTTCCCCCCAAATTCAGTTGAGACTGTGCATTGGGAGTTATGTTCAAAGGCCATTGAAAAGGAAATTGAACAACAAGGGAAAGGGGAGAGTGGATGAACTCTGCCCTTGTGAAAAGAAAATAAATTCCAACATCAGCTTGTACCTCATTCTAGCCTCTTCATGCATGCAATACGTACATCTCCTCTCCCTCATACTTGTTCACTCAGTGCCTGACCATTGTGTCCAATGTTTCCCCATAAGTAAATCTGGATATGATGAGGGGGGATGTCTCCATGAAGTTGTAAACCCAGACATTTAGACCTTTCACACTACACAATGATAACACTATGATTCCACTTTAGATGCCTTGGTAACATCCTGTGGAATCCTGGGATTGTCCATTGAGGGAGAGGTCTTTGGAACTCTCATCCAGAAAATCCTTTCCTGGTGCCTCTGGCCAAACTACAAATCCCAGGATGATTCCATTGGAGGCAACCATGGCAGTTAAAGGGGAACCATAGCAGTATAGGCTTCTTCCAGATTGTCTAAGGAAACATGAATTCTCATAGTACAGTTCCCTGAGGTTTGCCAGTTTTTGTCCCCTTTGCACCCACTCATTCCATTCTTTCTAAGGGCTGCTTGTTGCAATGATATGTATTAGAGGTCTTCCATATGGTGTGTTTTAAAAATTGGGTTGTAGTTTGCTGAGGTGGTCATATTGTTTGAAGGGCAAAATTTCCCCTCTATAATTTTTTTTTTAAAAAAAATAGAGTGCCATTTCATTGGTGCATTGATGCACTATAACTCTAAAAACAAATATAAACATATGGAGAAATGACTGAGCGTTTTTGTGGTTGTTTTTATATGTCTCAGAATTAAAATGATACTCATTTGAAGCTGGGAATAAAATCAAATAGTCCAGAACGACAGAAACATTATTTGGACACACACACCTGCCCTGATTCTGCCCAAACTTTGATGTCACCTAGCCATGCTAGTTCCAACTGTCTTCTGTGAAATGTTGGAAATTATGCAGCAACAACCTCATGACATCTTTTTGCCATCTTGAGGAACCCATATCTGTATAATGTAAAATTCCAATAGACCCAGCTATGTGTGCACATGTGTGTGAACTTATGCATGTACATATATGCCCACACAGGACAATTAGCAGAATTCAACTGAACATGCGTAGATGAACTGGATGCATGAACTGGAGCATCTTGATCCTGTCCTGATCTAAATAGCTCATGTTGCACTGATGTCTGAGGTAAATCTGCAACTATGGAAGCCATTAGGATTAGAGTAGCTGTAGAGTGCTAGGGTGTGGAAGATAAATATCTTACAAAATGGCATACTGCTCTTAAAAGTTGTCCAGTGCTTTTCTTGGTGTAGGGTAGCTTCACTCTGTCAATATATTGCTATTGATTGGTTGCATCAGTATGAAAATTGGCCCAGAAATCTGAACTGACTTCTTGGCCTATAATTGCATTCTTTGCATACTGCTAAAAGGTTTCTGTCAGAAAATCTTACCCTTGGGCCTCTTAAAATGCTGCTGAAAGTATTTTGATTTTAGAATGGTCCAAATTACAGCAGTTACAAAACTGTATCAAATGCAGGTATGTCACACAATAAATGAAGGACATATTTGGATTGCTTGAGAGAGAAAAAGAGAAAAAGAGAATGAGAGAGGACTGCTGCTAATGAAAGAGAGAGAGAGAGAAGAGAAGGAAAATCATGAGCATTTGAGCCAATGCAGATTTGACACAGTGAAGTTGGTTTTCAAGGCAATCTGAGAAACATACCCTTTCCTTTGGGGTAGACACATCTTTAGCTACAAACTACTGTACCAGGGTTCAATTCCCTGCTCAGCCATAGAAAACAACTTGGTGACCTTGGGAAGGTAAACATGCTGTCAGCCTCAGAGGAATGCAATGGGAAACCTCCTCTGAACAAATCTTGCCAAGAAATCCCTGTGATTGGGTCGCCTTAGGATCGCCATAAGTTGGAAATTACTTGACAACACGCAACAACATCAAGAACAACTATGACTGAAACTGAGGACCAGCCACAGCTGGCAAAAAGCACTGTGTCACTTGGGTCTCCAACAACAAAGCTGCAACCATACTCTCCTGAAGGAAGTGCAAACACTCTCTTCCTATCTATCCAAATCTGAGGGTTCATTCCCACTATGATTTACATCAATTTGCTGATCCCTCTAAATGTGCCTTGTCCCCATTTGGAACAGTTTCAGATGTGACTGCAATTGTTCAGACTCGCTTTGAAGTGAGACAAATGCAAAATTTGCTCTTTTCAGACATTAGATTTTTTGCCGGTCCTTTTGAAAAGAAGCAATTAGCAAGCGTGTTCATCAAGTGGGAACGATGGGCCTGAGTCACATCAAATTGAAGGGAGGGATTATTGTGGCAGAGGGTTGGCACAGAGGTGTATCCCATCCCTCACCAGTTTGGGGCGAAATCTGCCATTTCCCCCCCTCTCCTTTCCCAGGATCTGCCCTACATTCCAATGGAAGAATTCCATAATGTCTTCTATCCTGGAGACCAGGGTTTGAATCCCCACTGAGCCATGGAAACCCACTGGGTGGACGTTTGCTGAGGAAGGACTGCTGAGTCTGGCCGGTGACTGATCCCCCTTCCCTTCAGGGATCCCAGTCGTCTTCTCCCCTGGGCCTCCAGTCTCAGCCTCAGAGGATGGCAATGACAACACCTCCTTTGAAGATACTGGCCAAGAAAATTCCTTTGGTATTCCCCCCCCCCCGATCCTGGAGCTTCCAGACTGCATGCCCACTGTGCTTCCACTGCCACAATGGCTGAACCTCCCTCAGCTGAGGAGGCACTTCTGAAGGCACTGCAGGAGGAGGAGGAGGAGGAGAAGGAGGAAGGGTGGCCTCCTGGCCAGGCTCCCCCGTGGTTGGTAGGTGGGGGAGAGGAGTCCCAAAATCTCTTGGAGGTGGCAGGGGTGGGGGCAGGGTGGCATAATCTCCCTGGAAAATAAGAACACCTGGGGAGGAGGAGAAAGGTGGGAGGCAGAAGGGGCTGAATCCCCACTGAGCCATGCAAACCACTGGGTGACCTTCGGCAAGTGCCACATTCTCAGCCTCTGAGGATGGCAATGGCAAAGCCTCCTCTGAAGAAACTGGCCAATAAAACTCCCTCGGCCTCCTCTTCACCAGGGATGTAGGCCATTGCCCCCCGTACCCAATCCTGCTCCCTGGGAAGCTTGGGAGCCCAGAGCTCTGGAGCCTTGGGAAACATCCCAGGGTGGCACCAATGACACATAGGTGTGTGTCATATGATTGACATATATAAAAAGGACGGGCTAGTGTGAACAACAAGCATGTCAAAAAAGACACAAGTGCAAGGGATTTTGGAAAGAATTTGCTTCCATAGTGGGAACTAGGTATCCGCCTCAATCAAATCTGTGACCCAGTGTCAATACGATTTGCAAACTGGTTTAAATGTAAGTGGGAATGAGCCCTGAGAATAATCTATCCAGCAGCATCTTTATTTTGCTAGTATTCAATTGTCATTCCTTGGTGTTGTGTCTTATCCATGCGTAGAGGGAAGTAGAGATGTTTGCTGGGTTCCCTGTCTCATGGAGTTTGGAAAACATGTTCAGAAACTCTGTGACCCCATTGAGATGGGGAGCTTAGGAGTGGTGAGAGTGTGGCTGGAGCGTGTGTTCCTGCCTCTCTCTAAACTATGGGTGGGCAAAGTGTCCTTCCAGGGCTGCATGTAGCCCCAAGGCTAATTTTGCACCCTGCAGAGGGTACAAAATTAGCTTTGGAGCCACATGCATACTCCCAGCTAGTCCTTTTTCTGGGTCAAAAGAAAAGACTACATTGCCTCTTCCAGAAGCCTGCAGGAGCAGCAATTTACCTTTAGGTTCTGCACAGGAGGGAAGGGGTGTTGAATCATTTGACACCATAAATATCCATTTTTCAAAAACAGAAATTCACCTATTGTTTTGTTTTGCTATTGTTTGGCAATTCATGTGGGCCTAGTGGGTCACAGGGTAGCAAAGGGTGCAGTTGTTCACCCGTTCTCAAAACCCTTGTAAGACCTAACACTTGAACAGGGCTTCTTCCATTACCATAGCAGGCACTGTTTCATTTCTCACAATAGTCACACCCAAAGGGTGGGGGCATCACAGTATGAGTGAGGATCTCCAAATGATGATGTATTTGTATAACCCAGAAAAAATAGAGATGGGCTAGGGGAGATAAATGAAGACAAACTGTTGAGATGGATTGACTGACCTCTGTTTTCTCTAGTTTTCCTAACCTACTTTAGTCATACTTGTTTTTATCAAGCAACAACTCACCCAGATGATCTCTGGCTGTATCGGGAGCATCACCTCATTCAGGACCCTCCCAGGCTAGAAGGAAATGAGCCAGACAGAAGAAAAGGGAGCAGAAGCCCTTCCACACTATGAAATTGTAATACAGTGAGCTGTTTTAGACTCCCCCACGTATGGCAAAAAATGTGTATGTTAAATCCCATTGATGACTATGGCAGCACAGTGCATGCACCATTTTCTCCTTCCCGGCTTGCTATCCGTGAGACTTCAAATCTGCGTATGGCAAGCCCATGTATAGGATGGGCAGAATGTAATATGATCCCACTTTAACTGCCATGGCATCAACTTATGGAATCCTCCTGGGGTTGTTAATTTGACCAGAGGCCCCAGAGGAGGATTGAGGAGGCTTCCAAAGGCCTCTCCCTCAATAGCTAACCCCAGGATGCCATGGGATGTTGCCATGGCAGTTAAAGGGGACTCACAGCAGATGGTCTCTTGGGGTTCTCCCTCAAGGCTGCACCCTCCTTTGTACTAACTCTAGTGAGATGTATTTAGCAATCTAGGCTGCATCTGCACTGCAGAATTAATGCAGTTTGACACCACTTTAAATGTTATGGCTAAGTTTTATGGAATTCTGGGATTTGTAGTTTTGTGAAATATTTAGTCGTCTCTTTCAGAGAACTCTAATTCCACAATAAACTACAAATCTCAGGATCCCATAGGATGGAGCCGAGAGGTTGTTAAAGTGGTGTCAAACTCAAGTAATTCTGCAGTGTGTCAAAAGCCCTTGATATCTTGCATTTGAAGCCCGTTAAGGCTGCAGAGCATAAGAATTAGCCTTGTTTCATTTTGTTTCCTGACTACTCCCTCATCTCTCAGACTACTAGGTGTCACATTTCAAAAACTGAAGGAAGATCTTTATCAGCTAAAATGTCATAACTACATCTCTATGATGTTACCTACTTTAAATGTTAATAAGTTATTGCGATTGTTGTTGTTAATACAATAGATAATATTTGCTAGATTGACAATGAGCATGAAAGAGCTAGAATTGTTGAATTTAAACCTCACAAGTGCTACTCTATTTCCACTATTCAGATTTTACTCTGTATCACTTCATTTTTCCTGTTCACCCAAACCTAAGGGACATACCCTGACATCCTACACATGCCAGCAGATCAAAGATGATCACATCCTTTCCAAGAACAGTGCAATTTTAGTTAACAGCACATAGAGGACTTAGAAATTCCAGCCCCAAGGTCATGCAGCTGACAAAATAGCCTACGAATTACAATACTATTTAGGAGGTTAATTTCAAATGTTTCCATGTACTTTGGATTTGGTTAGAGGAAGGAATGGGGAAGTTCACATCAGACAAGCTTTAATTAGAAAATTTATATTTCTGTTCAGACTAATATTGATTGACACCTACCCCGAAACAAAGAGGTGCCATCTTACACCAGAATGGGCAGTATCTGACAGTTCTACAGACTGACCACTGGTCAATTGTCAGTGGTCAAAAGAGCCTCTTCTAGTTGGCACCATCCTTACAAATTGCTTGTAAGCTACTAATTGTATTCCTAAACAGACTCTAAAATGTAACCAGGGAAGAGTTTGGACCAGGGGTCGGCAACCTTTTTTGCCAGCGGGCCGGGGGAGGAAATGGTGCTGGGGCCCAGCACACGCGCTTCCCCATGTGTGTGCACATGCGCACAACTCCCACCATCATGTGCATGCATGCACGCGTGGGGGGCGCCATTTTGGTGGCTGCGGGAGTCCCCCAGGAGGGCTCCCTCAACCGTGCCGGGCCTCAGAGAGGCCCTGCGCGGCCACGGGGGTCCTCCGGGGCGCCATTTTGTGTTCCAAAATGGCGCCTGGAGTCTCGTGCAACCTTTCCCATCACAGGGCAGGATGAGAAAGGTCGCATGATACTCCGGGTGCCATTTTGGAACACAAAATGGCACCCTGGAGGACCCCTGCGGAAGCGAAAGGAGGCGGCGGCAGAAGTGGCAGGCCTTGGCGGGCCGGGTGCAGCCCGCAGGCCGTAGTTTGCTGACCCCTAGTTTGGACAATTACTTTTTAAAAGTGATTATTTACAATTTCAGGATCCTCACCTAGGCAGTCTGCTATCATTATAGTTAAATTTTTCAGAACTGATTGATCTATTGATATCCTGTTCATGAATTATGATAGCATAAGTTGGACATATACCATCACCACTCACTTTTTTGGTCATTGTGGAGGATGGAATTGTCTTCTGACCACACAAGGTCCAAAATCTTCCCTTCCACCACAACCCCACCTTGTAAACAGTGCAGTCTGCACAACACAGCCTTTCCATGTTCTCAGAGGTCAATGGAATAAGAAAGGGATGTTCAAGCTACAGTCAGCACAAAGTATCCATAGATTCTGCATTCATGGATCCAACTGTGTGCAGCTTGAAAATATCCAGTAACAACAACAACAAATCCAAAAAGCAATCCTTGATTTTGCCATTTTAGATAAGGGACACCTATTTACCAGGCTATTGTGTATAACAGGACTTGAGCATCCATGAATTCTGATATCCATTGGGGGGCCTGGAACCAAACCCCAGCAGATACAAGGGCCCAATGTATTTTCCTGTAGCTGGACATATTGCGACAGGCATCTGCAGGGACCTCTGGGCATCCCTTCAAATGTCATCCTTGCAGTGCATGCAGTGACAGGAGAATAGCTGGACACATCACAGCAGATCCTATGATCTCTGACAACACAGAATTGGTTAGGGTGGGGGAGCTGTACTACTAATAAGTTGGTTTTGGGGGGTGGGATCAGGAGATGTAGCTACGGAGACACAGACATCTCCCAGTACAGGATCATGGCTACAGTAACAACAACAATAACAAAAACAACAACAACAACAACAACTTCTTTCTTTCTCTCCCCATGGATGAAACCTCTCCGAATATTACAAGCTACTGGCCGGTGATACAAAACATACCAATACAGTAAGCCCACACATTCCCTATAATTTAGAAGTAACTTAGTTACATTTTTACTAAGAATGTTACAAATTACATTATAATTGTAACATAATGTAATGTTCTTAGTGACAATGTAACTAGGTTATTTGTAAGTTACATTATGTTACAGTCCTAATGTAACAGCTATGTGGTGGTTATTGAAACAAGAAATTAATTGCAATTAAAGTGTTTGTAACTACTAATTAGTTATTTCCAAACTCTTGGGGTGGGGAGGGGTGGCTCTTAGTAAAAAGATAGGGGATGGCAGCAGGAGGAAGCTGAATCAAACTGTCCAATCCTGCCATATCAAATCAGAGCAATGATCTTACTGCCCAACTCTAACAACACTTCTCCCTGAGACAAGAGTCTTTCCTAGCCTCACCATTTGAGATTGTTAGTGGAGATTCCAGGTATCAGACCTGAGGCCTTAGACAGGTCAAACAAAAATTCCGTGGGAATCTAAGCAGGTGTCTTTTGAGTATGGCTTTCCACATTTGGTCAAAGTATATTTACTCTTTATACCACTTCATAGCATTTCAATCTGCATTTCCTTTCCAGAGTACTGTGGAGTCATCTTCTTGGGATGCTCCTCTTATTTCCACAAAGTAGTGCCATCAGCAATAGCACTGGTTCCTTTTCAGCTTTGTTTTGTTTTTAATGCGGGGGTAGATCTCTTCTAACTCACTTGATCCTACTGTTCTTCCAGTTCCCTCACCCATGTGCTGGTAATCCCTTAGCCATCAACAGAACAAACTTGGAACAAATCTTGCAGTTGCTCTTGTGTTGTGGACATTTGCTTGTCAGAAATGTAACCAGGCAAGTTTAGAAGAAGTATGCTATCCAGCCTCACATGAATTGTACTAGAGGTCAGAATGAGGCACCCAGTAATGGTCATCTGCTTGATGTCTTGTTTTGATCTCAGAACAAGTGATCTGCAATTGCGATGATGGATGCGCTAGGCAGTCCAGCAGAACACCTGAGCAGACAGCTGCCACAGCATGGAAATGGAGGGCTTTGGATCTTCCCATAAGATCTGGAACAACAGTTGTTTTTAAAATGCATTTTAATCCTGTTATTCCCCTGTTCTGGTGTAGTATGTGTTGGATGTCATCTGGACTGCCTAGAAAAGAACCAGGGTTTGGGCTGTGTATTGTCCCCAACCAGGATGACACCAGAAGCAGGATGGGTGGGGTAGAGATAGGCCTTTTGACCTGTACAGACAAAGCCATTGTATCCATCTTTAAATATCTGAATGGATGCCATGTACAAGATGGAGTAAACTTGTTTTCTGGGGCTCCAGGGACTAGAACACAACCCAACGGATTCAAATTTCAAGGAAAAGAGATTTCACCTAGACATTAGGAAGAACTTCTCAATGGTGAGAGCTGTTCAACAATGGAATACACTGCCCCAGAGGGTGATGCACTATCTTTTGTTGGAAAACTTTAAACAGAGATATTGGATGAGCATCTCCTGAGAGTGCTTTCAGTGTGTATTCCTGCATGGCAGAGGATTGAACTAGATGGCTTTTATGGCCTCTTCCAAATCTATGATTCTGTGATCATATATCTAAAACAGGGGTAGGCAACCTTTCCCCTTTAAGGGCCGAGGGACTTCAGCTCCCAGAAGCCTCAGACATGTTGGCCAATAGTCCCATGTTGGCCAATAGCTCCTGGGATTCTGGGAGCTGAAGTCCCTCGGCCCTTAAAGGGGAAAGGTTGCCTACCCCTGATCTAAAAGATCATGTATCTTAAAAGAGAGAGGGGGAGAGAGGAGAGAGAGAGAGAGAGAGACTGGACCGTATAATTAAATTCTGAAATATACAGCTGGGGAGCTGGGGAGTGGTAGTAGGCAGGTTAGGTATACCTACAGGCAAATGGTCCAGCATGTCAGTTGAGCATAAAGATTTCCCATGTTGAACTGTGGAAATCTCATCTTGCTGTGGCACCTTTTCCTACTAGAAAAGTCTAGTACCTGTACAACATACTCAAGATGTGGTTAAAGTCAATACCCATAGTCCAACTTAGAGTGGAGCTTGGAATCATAACGGTTTTGGACTAAACTCCCCAACACCTCCAGTTATCATGGTCCATTGGTTTGGATCCTAAGACAGAGTAATTTACTGGAGTTTACAGAAGGGAGTTTCCTGTCATTTCCACCTCTTGCTGCCTCCTATAACTATGTAAAAGAGGATTGGCAGCTCTTTGGAATGATCTAGAATGGAGTGTAGAAGGCTGCTTTGGGGGGAGAAAGAGGTGTGAACTTTTCCTTTCATTAATGTCTTAATTAGATTTGGGGCCCTTTCACACTGTGCAACTATAATAGTATGATTCTACTTTAGCTCTCACGGCAACATCCTGTGAATCCTGAAGGTAGGGGCCTTCATAATTCTCAGCCAGAGAGCTCCTCTTGTGCCTCTGACTGAACTGCAAATCCCAGGGTTCCAGAAGATACAGCCATGGCAATTGAAACAGAATCATAGTGTATTACTGTTCAGTGTGAAAGGCCCTGGATCCATGTCCAGTTTGGGATGATTTCCTCTTCCTCTAGCAGTCCACCTCACTCTTTCCCTATATTGTTCTGAAGACACTCTGACAAACCCAAGATGCTGGTGGAGGAAATTCCAGGAAAAGGTAGGTGGGAAGCTTTCCTTCCATGAATGCCCTTAATTTTACCTATTATAGAAAATAAATACTGGATTCTGCACTGGATTGTGGCCACTCTGTATCATGACACACACGCACAAAATAAAAATAAGGGAAGCCAAACTGGAAAATTGGCTTTTGCATTCTGAATGTCTGATGGAGGAAAACAATTCAAGTTTATTGTGTTCTGTCTCCTTCAAATATTGGCATACGCAGTCAGAAAACATCCCTTTTCAGAATGTTGGTTTTGGTCTACCTCCTTCTCTCTTTTCAGAAATTTGTGACAAAGGGTGCATTCTTAAAAACAATTTTCCCATTTTGTTTCCAAGTTTTAACATTAAAGAAAAGCCACAGAGTAGCAAAAAAGAGTTTAAAACTCTTCCGCTGAAATAAATGAGGCATTACAATTTTTTTGAATGTGTCAATGAACATGGGGCACAGTTCAGTCAAGTCTGAGCCGAAACTATTTTGATGGAGAAAGGTTTAAGCATATATTTAATTTTCACAGTGAAATGAATTTAACTTCAGGGGCAATCCTATACCTGCCTACTCAGAAATAAAAGTACCACTGTAAAGTAGTGCTTTGAAGAAGCTAAATCTCTGATAAGAAGTGAATATCAGTTGCAACTCACTACCACTGTTTCCTCACTGGACTGCTGGTTTCTTACCCTTTCCTTCCTATCATTACTAGGGCCGAATGCACCCGGTGCTAAAAATGCAGCTTATTTCTTTTATTAACCTCTGCATCATGCATGATGCTCACTTCCCCCTAGACCTGTATCAGATCTTTTCCCTGCCTGGAAAGTATTATTCAGGATAGAACGAACAAAGTTTTAATAGGAGCTCTTAAAATTATCTGGGTATTGTTTTACGTTCTTTGTGTCTGCATGTTTCATCCCCCACATTTAAATTTGGATCTCTCAAACTGAGAAAGGAACAGTAAGGTCTTATTTTTAGTTTATTTTTTTCCATATTTAATTTATACACTGCTGTTTTCCCTTGTGGTCTCTTCCAACTCTATGATTCTATGATTCCCAAAACGGGGCCCAAGGTGGCAAATAATATATATTTATCCACCTGACCCAAATTAAAAATGTGTCCTAAGACCTCCTGGGTGAAGGAAGACCATCACCACCTACGGCACAGACTGGTACTTTAATTTTATTGTAATTTTAATAACTTGTAATTTTATTGTAATTTTAATAATTCTATTGTATTAATTTTATTTTTATCATTTTATTTTGTTATGGGGGTTTTTTTGCTATGTTTTAATGTTGTTGTATTGTTCTCTTTTATCTCTGTACTCCCGCTTCGATCCGCAGGGAGAGGTGGGATATATAAATAAATTATTATTATTATTATTATTATTATTATTATTATTATTATTATTATTATTATTATTATATTGAATGTGTCAATGAACAAGGGGCATGATTCAGTCAAGGTTGTCTCATTCTGAATTGAAACTATTTTTTTTTTTTGCTTAACTCTAAAATTTATTTATAAGTTTAAGATGTGTTTTATACACCTCAATTTACATGAGAGGGAAATCCGAGTTAAAGCAATTTACAGTTGCAAAACAGGCATTCGGCATATTTAAAACAAACCTTTATTCAAAAATATAGGAAGTGTCAAGGATGTCGCAACTGCTCATCTTTTGCAATGTATTACTACAAAACAGTACATTTGTAACCTGTCAGCGTAGCAGCTTGGTATTCTGTTTAAATAAATTGTCTTGGGGTCCTTCCATGTGTTACTCAGGGCCTTTGCAGACTGCCAGAAATAGTGCAAATTGAGTCCACTTTAAGGGTTAGGGTTAGAACTAGGGAATTATGGGAATTGTGTTTTTTTCTGAGACATTGAGCCTTCTCTGTCAGAGAGCTCTGGTGCCACAATAAAATACAGTTCCCATGATTCCCTAGCACTAGCACTAACCCTAAAAGTGGACTCAATTTGCACTTTCTGGCAGTCTGCAAAGGCCCTAAGTTAACTGGATGGAAAAAGCAAGAAAAAGTCTGAGTTGAAACTATTTTGATGGAGAAAGGTTTAAGCACATGTTATTATTAAACATATAAAACATATAAAGTACCTAAAACAAAAAAAAACCCTTATTTATATAATTATAATTATGTAACTTATTTATTTATTTTACATATAATTATTGGAGAATAATATGAGTTAAAACAAAATATGGCTAAAGAAATATATAATTTTAAAATATATTTCTCATATATAAAGAAATATATTTATGACACACACACACACACACACA
>CM034701.1:205668264-205694223 GCA_020142125.1 Phrynosoma platyrhinos
CCCCCAAAAGAAAACACTGTTTTGAACAAAAATAAATGTATAAACCAAAAAAGCCAGTGATTTTTTTAAAAACCTGATTCCCTACTATCACCCCCAACCCTTCATTGCACATTGTTTTTAAAAATACTAATGCTAGTGTAACCACCTGGGGATTTTGTGATATAAGGTGGGATAGATTTTTTAAAATAAATAATAATAATAATAATAATAATAATAATAATAATAATAATAATAATAATAATAATAATAATAATAATAAATAAATAAAAAGGTTTATGCTTGCACAACTTACCACCAGGATTCTAGTTATAGAAATACAGGTAAAACATGATATAGATTTGAAGCAGGGTAAAATCTACAATTTTAAAATTACAGCATAAATTTATATTCTTTCCTCTTTGTTATTATTCTATGGTGTGTGTTTTTGTTTTTGTTTTGTTTTTTGGAGAGTTAGTGCTCATGTTGTTTTTCTCATAGCAGATTGGTCTCCAATGAACAATGTATGGCCCTCCTTCCCTTGTTATCTGTTGCAATATGTTCATTTGGTGTTCTCAACTTTCATGCTTGGATATCTACAGCTGAGGCCTCTCCTTTTGAAAAAGCCCATAAATACTACACTCACAGCACTACATAATAGTTTTATTCTCTTATTCATTCAGTTTATCAGTGAACCAATAACAAGAATTCTCTGGGCAACTTACAGTGCAACATGCAACATGTCTCTGGATGAAAAACATTCAATGTGCTCTCATGGCCCAACCACATTTTAGACCTCCAGAGAGTACATCAAATCAGAGTATACTATGAAATGAAGTATTCTGTGGGCTGGCTCACAGAATCCCCCCATATGGGAAAAGTTGAGATGACAATGAATTGTATTCTAACTTTGTATACTTAGCATCAAGAAATGAACAATCATTTAAAATAAAACAAATGGTAAAAACAATTGATGAAAAACACACACACACACAGATGCCATAATACCATGGGGAAATAGTGTGATCTGGGTTGTAAACAAGGGCAACCAGCAGCTATTTCCACAATTGTTACTGCAATCTTCCAACCTGCTGCAATTGTGGGAATAGCTGGAGCATGCCTTCAGGTTATCCCTGGAGTGTGTGTAATCCAGGAGAGTCTACAGCAGTTCAGGTACTGGACAAATAGACTGTGTGAACAGCTATAATAATAATAATAATAATAATAATAATAATAATAATAATAATAATAATATTGTTTCTGAATGTTGCAAAGTTCCAAGACAGTGTTGTATACATTCCATTTCATTTGAACAGCGCTGAGGAATGACACAGTTTCTCTATATTCCATCACGTACAGTGTAGCTTACTCCAGATAAGCATAGATAGGAAGGTGACTGAGGAACATTTCCTTTATTGACAGGATAACAGAGGAAACAAACAAGTAGTCCAACAACAAACAAAAATTTCTTCAGAGAAACTTGTTCAGCCTCCTTTCCTGAAACCGATTTCAAGGCATTACCCCAGTTCTGGGTAACCCCAGTTAGACTCTTTCAGTGTCCAGAAATTCTGTGCCTATTATTTTCCCTGCTCTCCACCCCTCATGAAAAGGGTCACCACTTTTACACCAAGATGGATGTTTAATTGAAAACAGACAAGAAAGATTCTCCAGCTAGTAAGCCATCTCCTGTAAGTTACCTGCTACTGATGAAACATTAGCTGAATATCCAAGAGTACCTTAACAAGAGAAATCAGCCAAACAAAAAGTGTCTGTTGAGGCATTAAGAATTATGTCAAAGCAGTAAAATTAGCTGACCAGAGCATTCCGTATACTTACAATAAGGCCATGCAAATGAAATAACCTGGATCATATATTTTCTCTTGTGGCAAATCTTGTGTATGTCTCTGATCATTGCTGTCCTGGGATTATACCACTGTCCCAGAAGTTCAGGTCTGGATGCTGTTTCTGTTGGGTGTGCCTGTTTTTCCCTGTTGTGCCTGAGGCTGACACTCCTGTTATTTTGGACTGAAAATTGCTATTGGATGACAACTAGCGGAAAGAGTTACTCTCAGAAATATAGTGGGAATAATAGCAAAAATTGGGTTGAAAAGACTGACCATTCTTTAATTAAAGTAGTTTGAAAAGGCATGGCAGACTGTTCTTTTAAGATTTCTAAAGCACCCTGCCCTTTTGATATAGGAATTTGGAGCTGTATTAATTGCTGCCAAGCCAAATGGATCCTTTCAGTTTTAACAGTGCGGCAAGAAGATTCAGCATTAACAATCCAGAGAGCGAAGTGTTTTGGGTTCAATCTGAATACCCCTCCCCTTTTGGGGGCCATATTCTTACTTCACATGCAGACACATACCTCTATCTTCTTGGTATAGAGACTTGGTGGAAGTATTAAACTCTAAGTTACAAGCAAAGCTCAGCTGGTCCAGCTGTTTTGAATCAGGAGGCATTCACATACGGAAGATTTTACTTGTTAACACATCCTATCTTTCAAGCATCATAGGGCTGAAGCTTAGTTTGATCTGATCAGGCTACCAGATAGTAGCCTACAGATGCCAATATGAGAAACCTCTTTGCTTCCTTAGAACTGAGGCATCTATTTCCTCATTTCACCCTATATTTGGCCTCTCTGGGTCAAGATGCTTACACATGATGACTGCCACAGAGCCCATAGGTGGACAAATCAAGAGCAGAACAGAAAAATGAAAATTCATGGGTGGGAAAGAATGATCTTACCATAGGAAATAATGGGAATCAAACTGTTGTAGCCATAAAAACTAAACAGAATTTCAATTTCCAAGTTTTGTTGTTGTTTTTGAAAGGAAAAACCCTTAAATCTCTTGCACTATCAAGAGCATCTTTCAGTCCCTCAGAGTCACATTTTATTGTAGAATCCACAGAGAAGTATGGCTACAATGTAGGGGCTCTACAACATTGACACCTGCACAGCAATAAACCATGTCCCCAATTTTCAGCTACTCATGGTGTATGTTTTTTTTCTTTCAACAAAAAATAGTTGGAAGGAAATGGCCAAGTAATCTGTTAAGATTGTGGCAACAGTGTCACAGTTAAATACAGATCAGAAACCCAGATATCTGTAATTGTTCTGTATTGACAATTGCTATTTGCCATGATTGTAACTCCCCCCCCTCCCCACTACTTTACTGGGAATCAGCTGCATGGGGAGAAGGAGGTCCATTCTTCTGGCAATCAAAAGGCAGGTGAATGAGTGGTCAGGCCAGGAGAGATTGCTTAGTTAAGTATACTTAACTTAAGTAACTGATATAGAATACAGGACTTTAGTTAGTACCATGGGCCTTTGGTATTCAATAGGGGGCTGGTTCCAAGAACCCCTGTGGATATCAAAATCCATGGATGCCCAAGTCCCACTGTATACAATTGCTGTCCCTTATGTACAATGACAAAATCAAGGTTTGTTTTTTGGATTTTTAAGAAATATTTTCAAGCAATGGATGGATGAATCCATGGATGCAGGAACTGTGAATATGGAGGACTGACTGTAATATGTTGCCTTCAACTTTTCACCTATGAAATATGGACATCCTGCAAGACTCTTCTAATGTTTCTGTTGAAAAACTTACAACCTCTGGCTTTTGATAGGAAAAAAACCTTGGAGCTCAAACTTAAAACATATTCAGTCTGTATTATCCCACTGAGTCTCCCAAGTAAGTGGGCAGCAGTAATAAGGATAGATAGTTTGAGTGCCCTTCCTCTCTGTCTACCTATCCTAACCCCTCTGTGATGTAAATTTATATTCTCAGGAATATTTCCACTCCACTTCTCATCTCCCACTCTTCTCTAAGACCATGCTAAAGGTGTAGCTAGATTAGAATAGTTCCCTCATAACTTTCCTATCAGATCCTGCCTACCACTGCACTGCATTAATTCTAATATTTAGGACTACAGACTTCAGCCATTCACATATTACAAAGATGAATTGTTGCCACTTGGAGCAAAATCAAGATCTTGACCTCCCATTACTGGCCTAAGTAGATGTCGTCTACAAAACCATGAGATTTATCTCTTCAGTTTTGCTAGCACATGACACTGAAGAGCTGGGAGTTGTTGTTTAAGTGCTGTGGGAATTGAAATCACTTGGGGAAATAAATTCTGTGGTTTAAGAAGCATTGCTGCATGAAGTAGATGATGTAATAAACTCTTGATGTTTGTTAAATGTGAAGAAAAAGGAGACTGTGCTCACATTCTTCCTATTCCTAGCAGTTCAGTTCTTCTCATCCAAAGGGATGAGGGACACATATGCACAAACACAAACACATACACCAGAAAGAAAAGAGAAGCTTCTGTGAGTGGTTGGGAGTGAGGTCTAATGTGCTTATGAGACCTCGTGTACCTCCACATTTAGGCTAGGAAGTGGTTGTTATACCTGTGTGACACCTGAGAATATGGACAAAAAATAGAAAAGAATGAAAAACAACATAATGTGAGATAATGGGGGGGGGGCTTTTGTGTTGTATCCAACAAATGTCTGCAGTTTTGGATTCCAACAAGTTAAGCTGATGACTCAGATGCAAGACTTTTAGTGTTCTTGAGCAATGTTTTGTTGTTATTCAGTCATGGGATAAGGCCACTTAGAGGAAAATGAGTAATACAATGTATCGACTGATTTAATAAGCTTCTACTTTCCCCCAACTTTCCTTTTTTTTTTTTTTAAAAAAAAATCTCCTTTAAAAAAAGATTATAGGCCTGTGAGTAGAGGGCATCAATGATTTTTTTAAAATGATCTCTACATCATACAGGATGTTTTAAATAATATTTAAAGTTATGATAGTGATGATAAATTTGTGGTAGAGTGATGCAAGAAACAAAAATCATATGGAAGTAAGAATCATTCTTACTTTGTTGTATAGTGATTAGGTAGTGAATTTTCATCACTTTGTGATTTTTGAACGTTGAAATACTATGGAAGGTTGGGGGGGGCAGTAGAGTATACTTAAAAGAGAAAAATTATTTTGACACACCAGCTTGAAATACATCAGGTTGATATATCTCGTGAAATACTATGACACCTTTGAAAAGTTCAAATCGCACTATGTTTTGCAGTTTAATATGGGCACTGTAAGCAATGCACTGCATTGCAATTGTTTGTATCTTAGGGATAGAGGATACCACTGGTTGAATAACTTGCAGGAAATTTCTAGATTGTTGTTAATTATTTAAATTATAAGTCTGAGGGTAGGGAACTGTCTAATTACTACTTTGTAAGCCACTCTGAGAGCATTTCTGAAGAGCAGGGTATAAATACAATAAATAAATCAATACGATGAGCAATGTATTTAGTGCATTCAGAAAGTTTGGGTGTCATGGTTGTTTTTCAATAAATGAAGTTAGTTTGCCTTAAACTGAGTTTTCAACAATATACATATTAATTTTTAAATTAAATAATTTAACATGTTTTTCATAAATGAGTTGAAATATCACCAGTAAAAATATGCACTGCAAGGACAAGTTCCAAGCAGAACTAAGCACTTTGAAATCACACTGATTTTTATATGAGAGATCCTTAACTCTTTCTTTGAATTCAATGAGACTTTAACATGCTCATATAAGCCCAGTGGGGGGAAGAGATTGCGTTGTTAATACCTGAATGGAATTTTGCTTTGGTGTTTTGCTTAAAAGTTCAAAATCATTTAAAATAATTTAAAAAGTTTCAAGGGAAGACATACCTCTTCTCATACATTTTTATTTTGATGTTCACTTGCACTCAGATTAAATTATTTAGGAATATGTGGAATGTAATGCATTAAAAAAGATGCCAAACTAGTCTAACAGACCATTTTTTGTGTGCATTAGTAAAATTCAGAAATTTCTTGCTATTATTGTTGGCAAAAAGGAGAAAGAAAGAAACACAAACGTGACAGTTTCTTCATTGATAAAGCATTCATGCCTGATCAGCAGAACAATATTTCTAACAATGAAACCACTCAACTCATTTGAACAGTCTTGAAAATAATTAGTAGTTCTTTGGTTTAACAAGCGACATGACTTTTTTTAGTAATGGCCCATGAATACTTTTGCAAAGAAAACAACAAGCTTGGCATTGCCTCCTGGAGGGATTTTCATGCATATATTCCTTTTGGATCCCAGTACAATCTAACCTGAATGCTAAATGCATTTATGTCTCATTAATTTCAACAGAAAATAATTAACAATATGCTTAATTCTCTTCTAGCAAGTTAAAGATGAATAAATTGAACAGGAGTACAAATGTTCTAACTGTTTACATGATTTATATAAATGATGATTTATTGGTTAGCAAAGGCTGATCAAATCTTGCCAAGGAAACCCTGTGATAGGTTTGCCTCAGGGGCCCTGTATGTCAGCAGTGACTTGGAGGCACACAACAACAAACAGCAACAATTGATTTAGTAGGTCAACTCTAGCTGGGACTACCAATTCTATTTACTTGAAAACACTTAACTTTGGTAAGATCATGCTGTACATGATTAAAGTATAAGTTGGGTTGTATTGGAAGAAAAAAGACTTCATATGTTATACAGTTTCCAGAAAGTAGATCTGTTAGTCTCTTCCAGAAAAAAAACAACAAAAGCAGTGGTCTATTTCACACTATATAGTTATGGTACTACGATCCTGATTTAACAGCCATGGCTGCATAATGCAGAATACTGAGATTGGCAGGTTAGGGAGGGACACTGAGAATCCACAGCCGGAGAATCCTCCTCTGGTACTTCTGTCCAAACTATATGAGCCCCAGGAAGATGTAGGCCTGGCAGTTATACAAGGGCAATCACAGGACTATAATTGTGTAGTATAAAAGAGACCTAATCATTTATTACAGCATAAGCCTTGGTGGACCAGATTGGCACTTGATGTACTGGAGATGAATCCCTGAAAACATATGCCATAATAGACTTCTTTTTCTTTAAATTGTTATAAAAGGATTTTTTAAATTTACCAAATCAGGGAGGATAGCCTTTCTCAATGTGGTAAACCATTCTATAAGCCACCAGTAGTATGGCCAGTGCTCAGGGATGGTGGGAGTTCTAGTTGAAATTATACGTCACACACATGCCATAAAAGTCTGAAGTAGATACTATCTGATTGTGTTTAGAAATCACGGTTTCTCAGTTTTAGACATATAGGTATGTGATACATATTTGAGTTTGTTGTGGGGGAAAAAGTTAAAGAATTTAAAAAATATAATTGTATAAACTAAGTTGAAATGTTATGGATGTTTTCAAATATATAACAAAATAATTATATTGATGAATGAATGTTTTAAATATGTAATGAACTAAACCCTCAGATTTATGTAAGCTAAAAACATAAGGAAAGCATGAAGCAAGAGTTTTGATTTTGGTTTTTAAGACACAGCTCACATACACTGTTCTCCATAATTCCAAGGAGTTCCACTGGTTAAATGACACGGAGACTGAGCTTGTTGTTGCTGTGTCTTCAAGTAATTTCCGACTTATGGCAATACTAAGGTGAGAGTATCATGAGGTTTTCTGAGATTGAGTGTGTGTGACTTGCCAAAGGTCACCCAGTGGTGTAGCAAACAAACATTTTTGCTCAATGCATATCAAAATAATTAAAAGTCTTAGAGCATTATCATAAGTGAACTCTAACCAACTCCATTTAATGACAAGTATCCACTGAGTTTTACTAAGAAAAGTAGCCCCACAGAATGTTTCACATGGATTTCAAACTTAAATGCATGTGTTGAAAAATAGGGATGCCATCATAATGGGGGTTTACAGTTAATTATACAGTATATCCCTGCTATGTTAATTTTAGTCTATTGATTAGTTAACGGGCCTTCATTTTAATTGCACCTATAGTTACCAAAATCTGTCAGCTCTGTCAAATTTAAGGGCTTGCACAGATTAACTTAGAAATAAGTTCCACTGAATTTGGTGGGACTTTTTTTTCCAAATAAATATATATAAAATTGAAAAGCATTGGTCTTAAAGGAGACTGCCAGAAATAGTGCACATTAAATTGAGGCACTACCCTAGCTCAGTGCTAGGGAGTCATGGGAATTGTATTTTTTTCTGGGACATTGAGCCTTCTCTGTCAGAGAGTTCTGGTGCCACAATAAATTACAGTTCCCATGATTCCCTAGCACTGAGCCAGGGCAGTGCCTCAATTTAATGTGCACTATTTCTGGCAATCTGCTTAGGCCCAAAGTTAGGCAAGTGCTGAATTCTTCTGCTTGAGCAAGAGATCTATGGAATGTCCTCTGTTACCATATGTCTTTGCCATCTTTCTCTCTCACTCTTTTTCTATCTATCCTAAAACATCTTATAACCAGGCAGTGTTGTTGATCCACGTCCATAGCAATAAAGACAGAAAGGGAAAAAGGAATGTGTACAAAGATCAGCCCTTGGATGCAGTTTTAAGTGCCCCATATTTTTATGTTGCCTATTTCTTTTACGGCGCATCCCAACTGATTAAAAAGACCAGAAAGTTCCAGATGTTGTTCCTGTTCTTTCTGGTTTTATTTTGGAGATCTATACCTATTTGGTTTATCTCAGAATATTTTCTGTCAGCTCTCAGGATGATCAGAGATTTTTTATAACAGCTCCCCAGATTGGCTTATTTTAACAGAGTATAAAATTAGAAAGAAAAAGAACACTATCTGGGACTTTTAAATCAGCACGGATATTCCCATAATGGTTCCTTTACAGGCAGAAAAGAGTATAGGGAAACATCTGACAATTGAGTACATTTGCCACAATCAGCCTTTGGCAGTTTTGAAATGACCCCCTCCCTGGTTCCCAGTTCTCACAGGCAGTTCTCTTCTTCAAAATCCTCTGATTTTTCAATTGAGTCTTCATTTACAGCCTGGTTCTGGAAAAGTGATGCCTACTGAAAAGTTAACATAGTAGCATGGTATGTTTATTTTGCTAAGAAACCCAATCTTGATCAGCCTGTAAAATTATTTAAGCATATTTTTCAAGCGATAGACTATAAGGAAAAATGACTTTGCTTTCTATTTTGAAACTTTGCATGGACCACTCATCTTACTTGGTATCTGCCAGCATTGGGCATTCTATCAGAGTTTACTCAGTTTTCTCTTTGTGGTAGCTGGGGAAATAAATGCTTCAAAGTTCAATATTTTATTTTGAATTTTCCCCATTTACTGAAGGACCAGATTCTCAGTATCCCATGTCTGAAGACATAGAGTCAAATACACAACTTCAGTATGCAATTGATGTCCGCTAAATAGGTAAGCCTAATCCACATTATGCGAGCAAGGGATTCATAGAATGAGGATGAGCTGCAGACAATCTGGTGGTGGTGCTGATGTAGTGGTGCACTATGGTCCCTTCTACATGGCAATTTATGGATGCTACTGTTAGTAGACAGTATTCTAGCTTAATATTGTCTATTCTGATACTTATTGGAGGTTTTATTTGTTTAGATTACAAGTTATATCTTCATGGCATTCAAATATTCAATTGTTCCTTACTAGAGCTACTAGGAATGCCTAAAACCAAAAGTAAACTACCAGAACATGGACCATGATACAACCAGTGTGCAAACCCTAAGTGCCATGATGCACAAGCTCATAAAATGGATCTCCTTAGAAATAACCCTCACTTTCTTCAGCGAAATGACTGTGAACAAAGATGCTCCTGATTGCTATCTATATCTGCAATATCATACGATTTCAGCCTTGTTAGCTTTTGCAATGTTTCCAGATGTTATATAAAATCACATAGGTCATGGTGTTAAAATTATCAGCCTCTACGTCCCTAATTCTTGGCTGTTTGAGGCTCCCCCCCCCCCATATCCTTATCTAACTGGATTGACATCATTAACTGTTTAATCATTTGGTAACCTAGATGGGAACAATACATTAAGTGAGCAAAATTAACTACTAATATAAGGAATGAAAAAATCATAAAAACAGAACTAACACTAAATAGGATTCAAACAGGAACTCAGGAGACTATATATGCTAGTAGCCAAGAGGCTACAGTACATTAGTACATGCAAAGGTGTGTTTGACATTTACATTTGGATCATGATATAGGATCAGTCCTATAGTTAGGCATGATGTGATATTTTTACAGGTGTTAAATCAGTCTTTCACTTTATTCAGAAAAGATTTTACAATATTCACTTTTGGTGTCCCTGCACATGGGAGAAGTTTCCTCACTTCTGTGAACTAAAAGAGGTCTAAAATACAGAAGATAAAAGCTACATTCTAGCTGTTAGTCCTAGCCTGTTCCTAAATGTACAGTTTTAAAGACTCCTATAGAGAAAATAATAAATGAAGGCTGCAATCTTATTAACTTGCTGTGAACCAGTTCAGTTCAATTTAATGGGACTTCCTCAGAGTAAAAAACTGGATTATAGCCAAAGCCTTGTTAAACAAAGGCAGACAAGATGCATTTATTGTTTCTCTGAATGAATAATAAAAGTGCAATCTAAACTTTTAGCAAAGTATGTGTCTGGGATATTTTACATCTGTTTCGAGCAAAGAGAGAAGGGGATTCCCATAGAGAGAACTTTTCACTTATTCCATTTCTTTCTTTCAACTTTAGAAATCACATTTATATAAGAGATTTTATTTGAATAAATATGAATATATACATACATGGTTCTTTTCAATTGATACTAAAGTAAAAGACATATAAAAGTATCAAGTATTAATACAAAATGTTTATGAAGTGAGTTAAGAAAGGTTGTGAGTCAGAGCCCTTCTTTTAATTTTACTGATTTGCATCCACATCTATATTTAAAGAACAAATTAATTTTAACAAACATTTTTTACAAAATCTAAATCCAAATAAAAGACAAGTATTCAAGCATTTCTAAAAAGGTTTACAAACTACATTTTTGTCACACACACCCTCCTGTGAAATAACAGAAACTTGTGCGTCTTTATGACATTGACTTCTCAATGATTATAGACTGCAAATTGCATTCTGGTCTTGACCTGTAATCTCATAATATTGCTAAAAAGTTTATGCCTAAACACACTTATTTGCAAACCCTCCTTTCAAATTAATTTTATTTCCAAATTCAGAACATATCCCCCCCAATACAACTCACATGGCAAAATACATGCTTCAGCTTAGATATCCACATTTATATCATATATTTTCCCTATTATGAACAATTATTATTGTTGTCCCATTGTATTTCTGCAGATGCCCCAACATGAGAAATATGGAACATATTTGATGCTTTCATGGGTATATATGATGCTTTCATGGCTATATAAATAGTACTACAATTTATGTTGCAGAGAAAAAATGCTGTGTTGTTCCGATATTCTTCCAAATAAATGCAAAATGAGAAATATATTCCAAAAATGGATTTGTTTTTGAAACACGCTTTTCAAACAAAAATGAAATAAGAGAGTTAAAATTTGTCCTGTAATAGACAAGAAAAACCATGGGACACAAGACATTGAGTTAGTGCAAGATACAAATCTTCACATGAATGATATTACTTGCTGTTCAGTGGAAACAAATCAAACCAGAAGTTACTAAAAGCGCTGGTTCTGTGTTTACCTTTCATATGCAACGTGGGAGGGGCAAAGCTCAAACAAAACAAATACTGAACATCTGTTTAACCTACAAAATCTCACTAAGACCTGAATGGAGTTGGCTGTTTAAAGAAGGGCTGGCCCCTCACTCTTGCCCCAAAAGGACAACACTGTAAAAATGCAGAATGCCTGCTTTCTTCATCTATTACCAAACTCTTAAATGCACACTTCAGTCCTACTCGTCATTACTTCAGATCTTGCTTGTCAATCTCCTGTCTTCTTTTCTCTTTTACAATTCTTTATAACAAATGCAGGCCTTCCATTATGAGAAGAAGGATCATTCTATCTTCCCATTCCCTTTGTGGTATGAAATCTCTGCAGTGACAGCTGTATTCCCTCTTCCTTTCTCTGTGCTTAGACATTTATATCTTGTATGGTCAATAAAACCATTTTCCCATAGAAGATGCCTGAATTTGTTACAAAGATTTGTTACTCATGTCACAAGGCCTGGATTCTGAGGATTTCCCCTAAAAATACAATTAAAGGGAATTTTAGTTAGGTCTTTTTTAGGTTTAAAGGGAAAGGAAAGGAAAGGAAAGGAAAGGAAAGGAAAGGAAAGGAAAGGCTATTGACAGAATTTTTCATGTTGACCTTTGCTTGGAAATAAGATTGCTAACATAAAATCTGGATTCCTGGCCTGCATGATAAAAGGATGGATTCTTACAGCTCTGTTATTTGTTTTCCAGAAAGAGAACTGAGGCTGTGCAAATAGGAACAATTTCCAAATAAGCCCATTTTGGTGCTGAGATTTTGACCCCATACTTTCTTACAGTGTCCCAACATTATATCTTTGGCCCATTTATCATTTGATAGTAGTAGTAGTAGTAGTAGTAGTAGTAGTAGTAAGAATCCAATACCTACCCCGTTGAGAGTTGTGCTGGAGTTACCCTGATGCCGCTGACTAGTGTGAGGCAGACATTGACCAAGCTCCTTCCATCCGCCACACGGAAAAGGCATAACTAAGCCTCTCGTGAGCCACATAACTGCAGCTGGTCATCTTATTGTCCATCTCATCACTCTGGAGTACCTGGTAGAGGAAGTCTATGTACCTGGCAGCCAGCTTGAGAGTCTGGATTTTACTGAGTTTGTCAGAAGGCAGTGTAGGGATGATTTTCCTTAAGGCAGCAAAGGCTTCATTGAGGGACTGAGTCCTCTGCCTCTCTCGGACATTAGCAAGAATCCGTTGGCTTTGGAGTTCCTCATAAGACTGGGCACCCGGGCTGGACTTCTTTCCTCTTTTGCCTGGCGTTGGACTTCCATCTTCACTGGACTTCTTACTGTATCTCCTCTTCCTCCCAAATCTCTTTGGCTGCCTCTCCAGCTCTTCTTCACTAGTCCCCAAGCTATCCACAGGAGAAACAGGAGAACTAGAACTTTCTTCCATTCTTTCTGTAAGGAGGGGAGGGAGGGAAAAAGAATGCTCCCCCCTCCTTAAATGGTGGGTGTCTCTCTGTGTGTTTTAAAAGTGTGCTTTAAATTCCAGAGACACAGCCTTTGGAAAAACAGAAAGAGTTTTGCTGAGCAAACGTTTTCCAGGTCTCTTGAAGGGATCTTATTTCAAGGACCGGGCTGTGCAAAAAATTGAGGTCTTGGAGAGAGGAAGTTATTCTAACTTTTTTGGAAACTTTAGCTGAGCTCAGTTGCTAAATAGTTGTCAGAAGTGAGGGAGATGCAGGGCTGCTCTCTGATTGGAGCAGCAGGCCAGTGGGAGGAAAGCAGTTTCCCCAGCTAACGTTTTACAGTTTTATGTTACAGTTAACAAAACCTTGGACATGCACCTACAATAAGGCACAACTACAACTTTCTCCGCATAGCCCCAGTTCAGCACATACATATTTGTGGACTATGCCAAGCCCTCAAAATCAAACACACCAGTAGGTATTGGTCTGCTTGTTAACATGCTGGGCTGTTGTTAACAGTCAACAGAATAAAGCTCCAGATGGTAGAAAACTGAAGTACAAGATTTAAGTGGGCGTGGGGGGAGAGCTGGAAAAAAGATTTGCAGAATGGGTCCCTTTCCTGGCCACCTCAAAGTCATTGACATCTGAGGTGCAACATAACAACGAAGATCTCATCTTCTTTGTAGGGTACAGGCGGTTGTTCATCCATACGTCATCTCTCTCATTTAAAAAACAACGGATGTTATGAATCAGTTGTTTTGGTACATACAATTGAATAAATTATGTAAAGTCAGAAACCTCTGTCAGAAACCCTCGACAGATACAACATCAACTTAGTCCTGAGCTAGAGAAACCAAT
Source organism: Phrynosoma platyrhinos (assembly GCA_020142125.1). Taxonomy (NCBI): domain Eukaryota; kingdom Metazoa; phylum Chordata; class Lepidosauria; order Squamata; family Phrynosomatidae; genus Phrynosoma; species Phrynosoma platyrhinos. The sequence goes on from CM034701.1 coordinate 205,682,077, forward strand.
GTCTGAATTCAGGGCAAGAGAGCTTTTTATTCTGCATATTTCAGCTGTGTTATTATCAGTAAAGTAAAACACATCAAAAGAAAAACACACTTTCAGGTAAAAGTTACATCACAAAGCAGTTAAGCAAAAACCCCGGGAATTAATGTAGATTTTCTCCCACATCTCATATGAAGAATAATATCAGAGATGTAGCTATGGGAGGATGAGGATGCTGTCCTTCCAACAAGAATTTTGTTCTCCCAAATGCAATTCCCCTTCAATCTGCAAATTTCTAGCACAGCAGTAACCTAAAAATTCAGTAGCACATTTGGAAATAAATTTAAACATTCAAAGAAAAGAGGTTGGCAGAGTTACCAATGGAATGCAAATACAAGAAAATATAGGGGGTCTAGATGTCAATCGTTTTCAATGTCTCACTCTCTGTAATGCTAGTTCTTGGGGAATTGAAATAAAGTTTCATTTGGTGGGAAAGAATCTTTATTGAGTGGCAATGTTCTCATTTTGCTCTCCAGTAGGTATGCCCCTGGACAATACAGTCAGCCCTGTGTATCCACAGATTCCATAGCCACAGATTCAACCATCCATGATTTGAAAATATTTTTAACGTATAAATTCAGAAAAGCAATCCTTGATTTTGCCATTTTATAAAGCAACACCATTTTATTTTGCCATTGTGTTTAATGGAACTTGGGCATTCACAGATTTTAGTATACATGCGGGGTCCTGGAAGCAAACCCTAGCAGGTACCAAGGGCCCTCTGTAAACTGATGGGCCAGCTGTCTTGTGGGTGTCAGCCATTCTTTTGTATTCCTAGCATTTCTGTAGCATTTTAGAGTGTTGAAAGCATTTCAGACTCATTATTTCAATGCCTCAAAGGACTAGTCTTTAAGGTAGGTTAGTTTTATTATTGATGTTTGTGGGGCAGTGAGGCTGAGAGACCGTGGCTTGCCTAAGACCACCAGTCCAAGAGGCAAACTAGGGAGCACAACTTCCTAGTACTTGGTACATACTCCACAGTGGGTTCAGACAGGGATTTCCAAGAAACCAGAAGGTATTACGCAGCCAATTCATCTTTCTCTCCTTAAATGTATGATAAGAAAAAAAGATAGGGATAAATATAGGGAAAACACAGGAGTCAGTTGAAGAGACTCTTTGGGGGGTTGCAGACTGGCAGAAATAGTGCAAATTGAGTCCACTTTTAGGGTTAGGGTTAGGGTTAGGGTTAGGGTTAGGGTTAGGGAATCATGGGAACTGTATTTTATTGTAGCACCAGAGCTCTCTGACAGAGAAGGCTCAATGTCTCAGAAAAAAAAAAAACACAATTCCCATGACTCCCTAGCACTAACCCTAACCCTAAAAGTGGACTCAATTTGCACTATTTCTGCCAGTCTGCAACCCCCCTCAGTTAAGTTATATATTTAAAGCAGAGTGCTTGCCTACTGACAGCAGCTTGCTGGAAAATGCTGGGAAATTATGAATTTTTAACATTAAATTAATAATATAGAGAGCAGTGGTGAACAGCCAAGACATAAAAATTGACTAATAGTTAGTTAGATTAGATGAAAATTAGATTAGTTAATTTTCCTAAATTAATTTTCCTAAATACCCAGAAAACACTAGATCCTGTCTGATCTTGGAAACTAAACATGGTCATCCTTGGTTGGTACTTGGATGGGAGACGGCCAATGAATACTAGGTGCTGTAGGCTATATTTCAGAGGAAGGAACTGACAAAATTACCTCTGAGTTTTCCTTGCTTAAGAAAATCCTAAGAAATGCATGGGTCATCATAAGTCAGCATATGACTTCTTATTATTAAGTTATTATTCAGGAATGTAGATTCTAGGAAGTTTTGTTTTATTAGTGTTATATATGAAATATAGTGGGTAAATGAGGGGTAAATGTTGGTGTATAGAGACATATTGAGTATGTTGTGTATAAATGTATATATGTCATCTGTGTGTAAAAGCTTTTTACTTATAAACAAATAAAGATCAATGGTAAAAACAAACAAACCCAGATGATTTGAAGGCACATATGCACACAAAGCTAAATTAATTTAATTTTTAAGACTATGGCAGGACTTTAATTTATATACACACCAGGAAGGTGTTCAACATATATCAAAGTCATTCTTCAGACAATGGAAAAGAAAATTGTAACCTGAAAAGTTGTAACGGAAATTTTCCAAGCCATTAATGGATTTATTTGATATTTATCACTGTGAAATAAAAGTGGGGGGAATATGCATGGAGGCACACAACAACAAATATTACCCCCTGTCAATAATTACAGTTCATCTTTCTGTATTTTGTGTTCTTTTAGGCTTTACCCCCATCTTTTTCTGTTTCTTCATTTTGCTTTTGTTTTTCAGAAAGAAAAATTAAAAGCAGGGCCATTGCACAATACGAGTCCCACCTGGAAGCACACCAGTTCCCATTGTGCTAAAATGTATTATGCTGGTTCAAAATGGAAATCTGTACAAAAGCATGTCAGCAGCCACACTGCATTCTGCTATTACACCTCCCATTTAGGAAATGGCTAAGGTAAAGTGTGGGACAAAAAAAAAAAATCCTTGAGACACCAGATAAAGCCATCAGAGGACAAATGCCAGTAATAGGAGGAGTGTGGTTCTCCTAAGAGGGTAGTAGGAAAGAAATGTTTCAGGAACTGCTCAGGAGCCCTGGTGGTGCAGAGGATAAATGCAGCAATAAGGCTGTGAGTTCAATCCCAGGGCTCCAAGGTTGACTCAGCCTTCCATTATTTCGTAGACTGGTAAAATGAATACCCAGCTTGTTGAGGGGAATTGCCTTACACATTATAAACCACTTAGGGAGTGCTAGTTTACTGACAAGTTGTTTCGAAATATAAATGTTATTGCTAATGCTATATGTACTATAGTTACTATTTACCATATACCAGTTACCAGTTTTTTTATATAAACAAAACCTGGTAACTGGTATATGGTATATAGTTACCAGTTATCATATAGTAGTACTGTAGTACCACTTCAGTGGTAGGTGTAGTGTGTGTGAGCTGTCTTTTTCAGAGAGATGCCTGGGTTGAAACCCAGTTGTAGTGCAGTTGTGTGTCTTGCTGGTCAGAGGCAGTCTATTTGAAAAGATGTCAGGAAACACTCCTCTCTGTGAAATGTCATCCAGCCCAAAAAAGAACCATCAGGTAGAAGAGAAGAGGAATGAGCCTTGGAGTTGCTCATCAACAGTCAGGACTTGGATAGCAGGCTCAGAGGGCATGATGGTCTCCAGGTCATGGAGAATCTTCAGAGTCAGTCAGTCTGTCTCAGTACTAAAAACATTTGCCAGCTGAGGTGTGTCCCATCATTCGAAGAAATGGACTACAGTCCTTTTTTCATACTGGCCACAGAGAGTCACCCCCAGTATGGGGAGATGTAAGGTACATCCACACTGTAGAAACAATGCAGCTTGACACAACTGCAACATGGACACAAATTCATGCTTCTTCGTCATGCTGAAAATGAGGGACATTTTAGAATTCCTCCTGGACAGAAGACTGAAATGCAAGACCTGTCCTGGAAAAGGAAGACGTCTGGTCATGCTGAGCCTGACACCACTTTAAATGCTATAGCTCCATCCTATAGGATCCTGGGATTTGTAGTTTTAGAAGGTCTTTAGCCTTGTCTGCCAAAGAGTGTTCTTACAAAACTACAACTGCCAGGATTCCATAAGAATGGTGTCAAACTGCATTATTTCTACAATGTAAATGCACTGAAACTGTGTTTCTATTTAAATTATACTAAATTTACAACTATCCATACACAAATCTGTCCACTTTTGTACTTTTTCCCCACCTGATGAAACGCATCCTCTTTTCCGCTGATGTATAAATGATCACTCATCTCCTTTTCCTTTTGGGGTTGATGTAGTTTTCTCCACAATCTGTCTAGGGCAGGGTATGTGACCCTTGGGCCCCTTCCAGCCTGCGGGTGGTCCCAGTTCAAGGTTTGGGTGATGCATCTCCCTCTTCCTGGTCTGGATAGCAAGCCCAAGCCATTCACATGTTGCTTGGTTTCTGTCATCCCTGAATAAAGCAAGTGATTGAGGTTATTATTACTTCTGCTGCTTCTTGGCCTACAGTAGGCAAGTTGGAAGGACTTCTCACACAGAGAGGGCTCTCCTTCATACTGGCAGGAATATAGAAGGAAATACCACAATAAGTACAGTACGACATAGACCTACAAGGAAGAAGGCTTCCAACTTTTCACTTAGGATAAGTGCCAAGGTAACTTTTCATGGCTGAATTACACCTCAATGCACAGTGTTTATAGTTCTTCTCATTACATTTCAGAATGGCTCAGGGATTTCAAAAATAAAGCTGGATATTTTGATCAGGGCTCAAAAACAGGAACAAATTAGCCATCTTTCTGAAATAAAAGATTTGGCAGAGGAAAACTCGATTTAGGATTACCTGAATAGCCTTCACAATGAAAAGTTGTCAGTAGGCACCAGCACAAGGAAGGGAAAGCTATTATCCCGGCTGAGTGGTAAGCATTATGTGTTGACTCTTATTGCTGCTCCTGTTGTTCTTGTTTTTAATTTCTTCATTTTGGAAACTCAGACTATGTATCAGTTCAAAGATCAAAGCCAATACCTCAATGTAAAGAATATTAGTGATTATTTGGTCCCAGTTCAAAAAATGGTTTTCCCCAACAGTTGGAAAAACTGATTAGGAAGAATAATAGTGCAGCAAGAATTTTGTGCAATTTTCTCCTAGTATTTGACAACATGAAATGGTATGGAGGATTTATACTGTGGAGAAAAACACATGGGTTGCCTGTGCAGAAAACTGCACAGAAAAAAGTTGTACAATTGTTTTTCTCTGAGGAATAATTTCTTGTCAATGCTTTGGGATGTTTGAATACAGAGAGAAATATTGGAAAGGCATATTCATTTTGACCTGCAGCTAGGAATAAATTACTTAATTATTCAGGATATACATCCCTATAAGAACTGAGTCCCAAACCAAATTTGTACGTAGACAATAGGTTAAGTATGTTCTCACCAATCATACCCTTAACATTCAAACAACAGCATGTCATACTGGCTAGAGTCCCTGGACTCTACAGCTGCTCTACACAGAGCATGTTACAACAGTCCCAGTGGGGAGGTTACCCATGCAATCCTCTGGTGTGGTATTGCCAACTATGTAGAGAGTTTCAAAGAAATTACCAGGGATGGAAAATAACTCAATAAAATTATTTTCAATTAAAATATATTTTTTCTAAGGTAAAGGGCAATTCATTTTTAAAATTTAAAAACTTAATTAACTAAAGAGAAAAAAATCACTGTTAATTCCACCATTAATTATTTTCAGCATGGGCTTTCACTTAACTAATGGTTAACAAATAATTCCAGTAGTAAGTTATTTGTTAATCATTAGTTAAGTGAAAGCCCATGCTGAAAATAATTTAATATTTCCCAGGTAGTTCTTCATGCAAAGTCTAGTTTTCTTGGATTTTTGAAAACTTATTCTTGCTTTTTGTTAGTCCCTTATGTACAATGTTTTGTACAATGAGGTATTACAATCTCTCGGCCACAAAATTTGAAATATTACAAATGCAGATTGCAGTCAATTTTGGTTTTTAAAAACTTTATTTATGGAAGAGTTTGATGGATGGGCTAATTCCAATCTTAAAAGATTTCAAAGCAACCAGTATTAAAGCCAGCTTGGAAAAGACCCACAGCAATGCCCCACTCCTTCCAAGAAACTGAACATTTGTTTAATTCTTGCTCCATTTTTCTGTCTGTCACTATAGTTCTGTGTAAGCCACACAGACCCACAGCAAGTCTTGTTGCACATTAAGTTCTTGTAAGTAAAATCCTTCTTCTCTCCCTATCTTCCAAAGATGTTTGTGGGCACTCCATGCTGAAAGCATCCAGTGGATAATGGAAATAAAATCTTCTAGATCTTTGCCAGTGGTCCTCCCCAACTCTTACTTGGGATCTCCCTCCCTAAGGAGATCTATGGGGTTGATTCTACCTCAGCTTTTCAAAAGCCTGTTGCCTTTTCCATTTATTTAGTAGGGATTTTTACTTGCATTTCTAGAGGTACATGAAGTTTCAGTTTTCCTCTTTGTGAAATAGACTGTGTGATTTTAATGGTGCTTTGTTTTGTTTTTATTTTAGTGGCTGACTAAAGAGTCAGTCTGAACATGAGTGAGCTAGTTTAAAGATAGATAAGATTTTAAACAAAGAGATAAATAAGGTTTTGCACCATTTAATAATGGAGACTCTACCTTGTGTCCACTAATGTTGCATTTCACATGTACAAAACCAACTTTAATTTCTTCCTTCCTTGCTTGCTTAAAAGAAAAACTCTCAGAGAAAATATATGGGAGAACTTGCTGAAATTGCTACAAGCATAAGTGCATGCCTATATTTTTATGTAGTAAGGAAGATCATAATTTTAGAATAGCAGTCCTGAAAAAGTAATAAAGGTAACAGGAGTTATTTTGATCTAGAAAGAAATAACAAACAGACCACTCTCCAAAATTGCATATGCCAGAATTCTTTGTAAAAACAAAAGCGAAAAACAGTTTGTGATCAACACTGTCTTTGGCTGAAGATGCATATATGAAACATAAAATTTCACATTCCCATTCTTCTACACCCTCTACTCTCTATCACTTCCACACACCCTGTATCACATACATGTGAATGTGATAGAGGGCCTAAGCAGACTGCCAGAAATAGTGCACATTAAATTGAGGCACTGCCCTGGCTCAGTGCTAGGGAATCATGGGAACTGTAATTTATTGTGGCACCAGAGCTCTCTGACAGAGAAGGCTCAATGTCTCAGGAAAAAATACAATTCCCATGATTCCCTAGCACTGAGCCAGGGCAGTGCCTCAATTTAATGTGCACTATTTCTGGCAGTCTGCTTAGGCCTAGAAGGAGTTGGAAGGGGAAGATGGGAAGTGAATGAGTTAGAAGGATAAGGATGGAAGGGTAGGAAGATTATAGAAGAAGAGAGAAGGGAAACAAGGGGAGATGAACGTTATTAGCAACAATAACAAATATCGTATGTCGAAGTGTAAATTTCGGTATTCATATAGAAAGTTTATTTTTTTATTTTTTTATTAAACTTTATTAAATTAAAACACAAATAATATACAACTACAATATACGACATTCATTCATCATCAAACCAACATAAACAATAATTATTTATAAACAAGCGAAGTCTTAATCAACCTACAATCCTAAAAAAGAACTTCCTAGACTTGACGTATCTGCAATTTTGCCCGAATTAATATTACTTCTGAAAAAAAACCAATTACCTAATTACTGTTGTGTATTATATATTCATATAGACTTTACGAAAATCATTTATCCCTCAATTTTATCCTACACAATTTATCTTTCAATCATATAGAACAATGCTTCCGTTAGTTATTGTCCACTACCCAGCGCTATTCACTTAATACCCGTCATATTTACTAACTCCCCCGTGTTTTTCCAGTATTCCACCAAAGCCTTCCAATCTATAGAAAGTTTATTAATGTGTGACTCTCTGTAACTGTGGAAAGAAGACTCCCTTCCCAAAGAAGAAAAGAACGAATATTGATGTAAAGAAGACAAGAAACAAGTTATATTCTATGACTGTTTTATTTGATGTTGTATTGAGTGTTTTTAACTAATAAAGTTTATTTAAAAATTTAAAACAAAAAACAAAAAAACAAAAAAAAACCCCATAAAATTTCTTCTCTCTTCCACTCTTCTTCCACCATTTCTCAGGTTAATATGCTTTAAATGATTGACAAATGACTATTCTTTGATGAAATTTAAAAAGAAGGAGTTCCCACCTATTTGGGGTATTGTGAAATAAGTTACTTTGCATGTTCTACAAACATTCTGTTATATTGCATAAAAAGGAGTTTTACTGGGAACTCTAAACTCACTTGTTGGAAAACCCTAAAAAGAGAAGTGTGTTGTTGCCTTGCAGATCAAACAACCTAACTGGCAAGTATCTATGGTAGGTTTGAAAGTCAAAGCAGAGATATTTGGGTATTATGAATATTACATATAAAGCAAAGGCTTAGGATTGTTACCACCATCTACATACTGGTACACTTTAAAATTTTAACTACTGGGCTGCTATGTGACATGGGAATTTATGCTCTTATAGCAGTAATTTCCTTCAGCTGGAAAGTAGAAGTGAAAACAATATTTAAATATATTTGGGGGGAAATGGTTAAGAAGACATGTTTCTTGAGGTCAGGAAACTCCAGTGAGAAGAGTCCTGGACTGACAAAAATCTTTGCTGTTCAAGACTTATTCTATGCAAAACATGCACATTTTTTTTTCTTGCAGAATATAGCATTGCCTCCCTCTGCCTCAAAAATAACATTTCTGTAAAGACATATTATTTCATGTGCTGAAAATGCTGTTTATAGCATTGCCTATCCTGAAAATAATATTTCTGCAAATAAATATTATTTTATGTGCAGAAAATGCTGTTTACTGCATTGTGCAGAATGGCTCCAGAACTGCAAGTAGCCTTCAAAAATTGTAGTTTTCAAAGATTTTCTCATTGCGACAGAAAAATTGCTAAAAAAAATATTTCTTGGTCCCTTTGAGAATGAAATTAGCAAATAATTACATCCTTCTTTGATAATATGTTTTCACTAAGAAAAAAAAATGGGGGAAGGCTGTAAACTTGTGCTGGGTTTACTAAGAGATGGCCTTTTCCCATTTTTTAAAGACAGCTTTCCCAGGACTGCCCAATGCCACCTTCTGAGAAGAGGGAAAAAGACTGAAGGAAGATGTGGGGCATCAGGAAAAGTGTTCCAGGAGAGAGTGGTCTCACTGGGGAAAGGCAGCCCAGTTTATGACATCCCTTTACGCCTGTTTCTTGGGTTCAGCTTGGTGCACTGCTGGCGGAAGAATTGAATTAGAACAGCTTGATCGTATTATGATTCCATTTCAGTCTTGTGCCAGAAGAGGAAAATGCAGCTTTATGAGGGTCCAAACCAAAACTCCTTGATCTCTGTGGAAAGGCACCCAATCGGTTCAAATAGGCACACATTTAATCTAAAGAATATGTTCTGATTTAATAGCTCAAAGTCCTCCCCAAGTTCTTTCCTTGATTTATTTTATATGGATTTATTTTTAATTGTAGGCTATACGGTAATAGGCTCTGTGTGTATGTGTGTGTGTGAAGATAATTATGGAGGTTCAAAGTCCCTGCAGCCAATCAAAGAGTAGTATTCCTGTAAGTCATCTAAAACAAATGTTTTGAACCCTGTTGGTGGCACAATTAAGATTTAATTAAGTACAGAAATAGAAATGTGTTTGTTCGTTTGCAGTGCAACATCTGTGAGCCAATAGGATGGTGGTTTTCTGCATTACGATCTTGCATATTGTTAGCAAATGTTTCATATTATTATTTCCATCTTGCCAACTGCAGTTGGTCACTTCAAGATCCAGAGAAGAGACTGCAGCAATGAGCTCTTTAGCCGGCAAATATCATGAGGGTCTTTATCTATTGATGGTGGGTTGGACTGAAATACTGAACTAGACAGAATAAAGGAATGCAGAGGACATAAGGCCAAAGGGAACAAGAGGAACAAGGAGCCATCCTTGTCTTTTGAGTTAGTAATGTTTGTGAGTATCTCAGGAGCTCATGACTTGCAAATAAGTGGCATATATTTCAGTATAACAGGTCTAATGGACAGATGACAGGTCTAATGGAACTTCCATTGGGTCTATGTAAATGGAAGCATGTGTAGGAATGCTCTTTATGGGAGAATGCATATGTCAATGGAGATAGGAAGGCTGTGTGTGCATTTTTGTTTATATGTATATGAATTAAAACAGTGTGTTTCTGGGGGTGGAGGGAAGTTTGGGTCACTGGCCTCTACCTCCATCCTCCAGCAGCCCAGCTGTAGGGATTCTAACATCTGCATTTTCTTTCTTGAAAAATTCAACATTTTATATGCTATGTCCTATTGTTTAAAACCCCAAGTCTTATTAGAATTTCCAATACTTGGTCTATAGTTCTTAGCATTGGCTATACATTTTTCTAATTACTAGTGGCCAATATATATATATATTAAATGAGCTGAACAATAAACAGATTTACATTCTTTGGCAAGCAGGCATTATCATACTTTTGTATCCAGGCATAACCATGCATAGCCTTTCCTTCAGAATAAAATAGCAACTTTTCAGATAACTTGTATGTAAACATCTGGTATGATTTCATGAAGAGAGAAAGGGCTCTATGTGGCAATAATTTACTATTAAAAATAATACTGAAATATATGCTTTTATTAGACTATTACAATTTTTATTGAAATGACTTGTTTTAATGCACAGAAAATAATATAACTGAAGAATTCAGGTTAAGACTACAGTTCACTTGTAAGGCTACAGGTTAAGACTATAACTAAAGGGTTCTACAGACAGCCCCTAAGAAGCGGCGTCCTACCACTCCTTTCCTTGCTCGATTGGGGCCACGGCAACCTCACACCGCAGCCCCAATCTGGCACTTTGCTGCTCTAAAAAGAGCTGACAAATGCCGCTCCTTTTTGGAGCAGCAAAAAGCCACCCTTGCCACTGTGGCAGCAGCTTTTCTGTGCTCCTTTGGCACAGAGTGTCTGAATGCTGCACCAACTACATGCCGGCCACCCCGATTCTGCCCCGATGTTGTCATGCCATGACCCCACTACATCGGGGCAGAATCGGGGTGGCCGGCATGTAGTTGCATGCCCCGAATCCATCCCCAAGCCGGCCCTTTTGGCTGGTCTTTATTCCCCCTAAGTAAGCCTTATTGAATTAAATGGGACATAGCTCTGAGGACAAATGATTATGCTGTTATGATTAATAATGAATTAATTTAATGATCCATGTGATATATGAAGTACAACTGAATGTTAGTTAATGAATATATTAATCATTTGGAATGCAATGTATTTTTATGAAGAATCACAATATGAATTTAAATTAAAATAAATACATAACTTAGAATAAAATTAAATAAGTAAAAAGTAGAAGCTAAGAATTTTTCAAAAGAAATATTAAAAGGTGGGAGGTTTGCATTCCTTTACAAATAAAATAAATAGAGTTGCATAAATCTCAATTTTGTTTGTAATCAACTACTGTACATATATTGCACATGTAACAAAAGAAATTTTCTCAGAGGGAATTTTCAACCCAAGGAAATGGAGTTTTGGTAAGCAGATATATTGCTTTCACACACCAACACTAACCAACCATTTTAATGTTCTGTATTACCTTAGGCAGCCCATTGAAAATTGCAGGCAAAGAACATGATCTGCATCTTTTTGGATCACTCCCCCAGCTGTATAAATATACTTTATATCTGAGGCCTTGAAACTACTCAGTACTGCATCTAAAAAAGTGGGTTGCTATTCATGAAAGCTCCTGCAAAAATAAAAACTAGTCTTAAAGGTGCTGCCGCATTTATTTTTTAAAGAAAAAAAAATCCCCCTTCTTTCCTCTTTTTTTAAAAAAACCCTATATTTAAATATTTCTGTTTACTTGATTAATTATTTCTCACATCTTCAAAATGTCTTCTGAAAAATTATTCTCTACAAAATCCACTTTCTATAAATATGCATTTATATTAATTAAAATAAAATTAAAACTGCAATAAATGAGTAAGGCAAAAAATAGTGGGTGGGGGGAATCATTGAGCCTAAATCCAGCTGCTTGTCCCACTGAATCAACTGTTGTCATTGTGTGCCTTCATGTTGTTTCTGACTTATGTCAACCCTATCATGGGGTTTTCTGGGGATGAATGTGCATGACTTGTCCAAGATCACTCAGTGGATTCCATTCCATGGCTGACTGGAAAATTGAGCCCGGATCTCCAGAGTGATAGTCCAATGCTCAAACCACTACACTACACTGGCTCCCCCTGAAACAACACTGAATTTACCATGGCTCTCACCTAATTGATTATTGAATGGTAAATCAACACTTACATAAAATTATAAGTAATTAAATGGGCCTAGTCTAGCCGGGAGCAGTAGCATCACTACGGGGGTATGGAGGGTATGGACCACACTGGGGACACCCCAGAAGAGGAGGTTGACACCCAGTTGGTCCTCAGCCCTTCCCAGGGCCAAGCAACTTCCCCCCAG
>CM034701.1:205694429-205708393 GCA_020142125.1 Phrynosoma platyrhinos
CCCCCCCCCCCATGAATGAATGCACCAGGTTACACCAACCCTAGGGATGCCACTGGCTGGGACTAGCAATTGGTTTTAGGCCATGGATTACATGGGGCCTGAACCATGTCTTTGGCATTATGAGCATGACAATTTAAATCTGAGGTTCTGAAACTTTTTAAACTTACAACACCCTGAAGAGATCTAAAAAATCTATTCCATTTGCAAAATGAGCTGTTTTCTGAATATAAATCAGAGCACTTCCTCCAACCAATTTCCAGTTACAATGCTAGAAAGTAATAAATCTGTCTCAGCCTTAACATAGGGCCCCAACCATTGCTATGTAATAATCAAAATTCTCAATATATGCAAATTCACAACATGGCCAGCTGGAAAAAAAGCCCTAAAATCTATTAATTAATTATTTCCCAAAAGTACAGTTTTCAGTAAAACTGAGTAAGGCAAATACAAGTGAAAGGTAAAACAAATTCAGCATAAAAGTTTAAAATGTAATTTAAAGCACACCAGTGATAGGAAAATAGCACCTATCTAACTAAAAGCCGATTGTGGCACAATCAAGATCAGTTGCCAAAGTCTTGACAGCAAAAGCCAACAGCAAAGGAGGCAACCTGACTCCCTTCAGTAGAAGTGAAGTAGGGACTGGCATATATTCATATCCTGTTAAAAACAAAATTAAAAAACCCCCAGTTTGTTATGGTGAAATTTCTTATATTTGGAGACATTTTTGTGGTGGGGGGGATCAGGTTTTGTGCATTTAAAACATCATTTTTGTGCAGATTTCAGATTTGAGATTTGAGAACATGGGCATAGCCCACCAAGAAAGCCCTCTCTCTCATGTCCGTCAAACGTGCTGAATGACTGAAAAGGAATCATTCTGCTTTGAAAAACACATGAAGGTGCTTTGCACACCAATCTGTTATAGCATAGAAAACACAAACTTCCCATCAGTGATGTCACTAAAGTTGGCATCACCCGGTATGTCACCCCACCGTTGAACTCTTCTAGTACCACACCATACATAATCCTTAAGTCCTGTTCTTCATACTAATATTACTCATAAATTGTAATTTCCATATATCGTTGTATGTAATGGCAATAGTTGTGACACAAACAACTAGCAAAATTAAAATTATACCTTTAAATTACAATATAGCACTCACAGCCTAAATGCATTTACATGTACACAGTTTCATGTGGTTTAAAGTGAAAATTTGGTAAGATGCAATATTTTTAAAGAAAAATTGAAAAGAATAATTTTTATTTTTTTTATTTGAATTTTTTAATTTGAATTAAAAAAAAAACAAAACCTGGAGGCTTCTCCTTTCTTCTCCCACTGAGCCTCACCCCACTCACCTCATGTCTTCTGCTGAGCTCCAGAGTTTTAAAGGGATGCATGTGAAAACCGCAGCTGTTCCTGCCAGAAGGCAGATATTTGGGGAGCAGTAGTATCACTCCCTCCTTAGGGTATCACCTGATGTGGTTCTCACCCACTGCATCTTCTAGTGATGCCCCTGCTTCTGGTGCCAGAAACCTCTATATTTGTGTAGAAAATGTGTGTGTGTGTGTGTGTGCATGAGTGCATGCATGCACAAAAAACTTTATATGTTTTACTATGCAGAATAATTCCTCCACAACATTTCAGAACACTGGAATACTATGGAGGCAAATCTGCTTTCTCCCATATGGAGAAAACTATCATAATTAATCATCCCAGCTTGCGAGAATGGAATAGTTGAAGATTTACATTCCTGGCTGCAAAACATAGTCTTTAAAGGGAATGTAACCCCGTCCAATGTAAATTGAGTCCTTATACCCTGACCAAAAACATCTCTGTCTCTTCTACACTGTGTCAATGTTTTTCACTATCATCCACCATCATCATTGCAGAGCTAGATTCCTTAGATTTAGATAGAAAAGAGAGATAGAATTAGATGGCTTTAGCAGAATGGTAGCACTAAAATCCAAATTCCAGACATAATAATAATAATAAATTTTATTTATATCCCGCTTCTCTGCATAGGCCAGAATTCACTTAGGGACATATGCAGGTGTAAGTCAATGCAGGGACAAAAAGTCACCATTGTGCAGTGGATGTATTCTGTTGATAGCAGCAGAAGTAGAGTTACACAGGCAGCATGCATCCTCTGTGCTTTGTCTTTGCAAGTTGTGCATTGTGGCTGTGTGTCCTATATGGTGCATTGTGGTTGAGCTTTGTGTATTGTGCATTGTACTATGACATATGTCGCACAATGTTGCTGTTCTGCATGGGAGTTGCATATTGCTGTTGTGGCATGTGTCCACATGCAGGTATTTACACAATGCTAAGGGGATGCTGGATTGAGGCCAGTGCCTCTTGAGCATGCATTAAATAGGATGAGAAACCCTTGAAACTGAGACACTACTAAACACTCCAGCAACTTGCCCAAGAATGGAACGCTGGAGATTGGTGGGAAATCCTACAAGAGTGGGATTCAGTATGTAGAGAGATCTTGTACCACCTTTGAGACTAACTGAAAGAAAGGAGTTGGCAGCATGAGGTTTCATAGACTTAAATGTATTTGAGTCGGATTCAGGGAGGACTTTTTATAGCAGATATTTCACCAACAACATTCAATGAGGCATTATGGAACCATGCCATTTAACAAATTGGAGTCCACCACTGCTTTTACCCAGCTGGCCTGCCTAGTTGGCTTTATGAACCATTAAATACAAGGATTGAAAAGTATCATTTGTCCTTGGAGAAGCAGAGGCCAAAGTTGCATCCACTGGACCTGTATCAAGTACAGCATCTAAATGAGACCAGATCTGAGCAACTCATTTGTCAGTTTTAACTCATCTTGCCAATTGAGGCATAGCATGTGGACCATATAGAGCACTCCACATTCTCTTCTCATGGACCAAATTGTAAAATTTGTAAAACTTTAAGTTGTAAAATTGTAAATTGCATGATCTGGGACCACATCATTTGAATTTTATATCCAGTTGTCCCTATACCAACAGCTGATAGAGATGGAAATGCTGGATCCTTTTGTGCTCTAGCAAACCCATCATCTGGGATTTGTGAAATAATCTCTGGATTAGAGTCAGTATAGTTACATTTCAATCTTATCACAAAACATCATCAATTAAAAGAGAAGAACATGTTAAAAGAATTCTGCTGTATGCATGGACACTGAATGATTTTTTTTAAAAAACCACCAGCTTTAATACATAAATGAAACAACTAGAGATCTTGAATATGCTAACACTGAGGTCTCCAAAGGTGTACCTCTGGATGATGTTGGGTCCACAGAAATATCTTTTGACCCTACAGTCCGCTTGATTTTTAAAATATTTTTCAAGAGAAATGGTATTATCAGTTGAAACACCTACAGCACTGTCTCAAAATTTCCAGAAAACTGGGGATCCTTGACTTGTAAGTAGTTCCTTATGTAAGTCAATAAGGCAACTCAGTGGTTTGTTTGTCAGTAAAAAGGTCTACAGTCACACAAATAGATCCATATTGGGATACTAGGTCCATCTTCAGGTGCCAATCATGGGCATCAGTGCTGTGTGGTAATATGAAGTAAGGTAAAGTGGGGAAAAAGAGGCAGCATGGTATAGTGGTTTGAACATTGGACTACGACTCTGGAGACCAGGGTTCAAATCCTTGCTTGGCCATGGAAACCCACTGGGTGACCTTGGGCCAGCTACACTCTCTCTGCCTCTGAGGAAGGCAAAAGCAACCCTCCCAACAAATGTTGCCAAGAAAACCCTATGTTGGGCTTACCATAGAATTACCATATGATGGAAATCACTTGAAGGCACACAACAACAACAGGTGGGGAAAGGACCTTCTTGGTTCTGGCCCCTTACTTTTGGGATGGTTACATTGGTACACCCCCAAAAGATCTGGGAATGGCACAGGGGGCTGAAGTAGGAGGGAGAAAGGAAGAAAATAGCTTTTCACACTTATTTGTACCAATGGAAGTATTCTGATCAGCCTATGCTTTAAATGCTTCTTTTGCCAGAAGAAACTTGTAGCTTCAATCACTGGTCTTCTTGAAGGGGTATGTAGTTTATTAGCTTTCAGAGAGTGTGTATGGGAAACTATACTTGGAAAACTGGAAGCATTCTGTTAGTGGGAATTGTGTGATAATCCCTTCTAATGGTTTCTTCTAAATTGTTTTTCCCATCCCAATGACAAAGCTGCCATGATAGACCACAAGAGGGCAATGCTAAGCAACTAGATTTGCATATAGCCAACTGAATGCATTATTTGATCTCTGACTGTTGATCTGTTTTTATTTTGAGAAAGGCTATTTCGCAGAGAAGTAAACTAAGAAACAAATTGCATGGTGGATTACTGGATTATGTTGAGCATAGCTTTGACAAAGGGATATTGCTGAAAATTCCAAAGTAATCCAACAATACATTAAGGACAACATCAGTTCCTTTTTAGCACACTACATCTATCTCCTAAGACTTCCTAGTCAACATAGTAATTGATCATGCTGGCTTTGGAATTTTGGGAGTTGAAATCCAACAAAGTAATTTTTCAGGCTCTGGAAACACCCATGCTCTCAGGTTGTACACCATTAAATACCATTTGCAGTGGGACAGGCAATTTTTTAAAAAGAGCAGAATTTGAGAATTAGTATCCATATATATTGACTTTTTGCAACCCATTTTGTTGCAGCATTGGGAACAGGTTACCAGAACAGAGATCTTGCATCTAATCCAGAAGAATTGTCCAGTAGTGTCAGAATCAATTGCTATAACATTTTAGTTACTTGAAATTAAGACACTTCAAAAGAATTTATTTAATTTTTTTAACATTTCTTTATTTATTGTGAGACAGAAATATACAATTAAAGAATAAATGCAATACCCACACACACATGCATACAAATGAGTCTAATCATAACTTGTCTCTCATGGATTGATCACACCTCTGACAATAAAAAAGTGCCCAATTATTATCACTATATATATCATTTAATAAAACAGGACGATTTATATCATGTTATTCATTCTTTTCCTACAGTCTTTGAATATGTGACCCTCCAACTATGGGAGATACCTTTTTGTCTGCCCTTACCATATTCAACATATTTCTCATATGAAATATAACTCATATTTCAACATATTTCTAATTCTCAAACAGCAGTTTTGATTGTGTTGATTCCTTCTTCCTCCAGTGTTTTAGTCCATATAGAAGAGTTTTATCTGCTCCTCTGCAGAGGATGCCAAGATGGACCGATATCACCTTGCATGCCTATTGCCACATACTCCCAAATAAATACTTCATGTCCAGTTCAAATGAACCTTGTGAGAAATGTTTCATCTGCTTTCCTCATAATGAAATAGGCATGGATTCAAATCTACTCTTGCCTGTATTGACTGTCAAAGGAGGAAGCTGTTTCTCTCCTTCAAAATCCAAGACAGATAATACCAGTAGCAGCTGCAACAACAACAGGAGAGAGCTCCCAATGTTGAAAAGTGTTCATTTGCATTATTTAAGAGTGCAACCACTGCTGTTCAGTTTTCTGTGCACACCTTCCTGTGATCCATTATGTGCAGATGAAAGGAATGCCATTCATCCCATGTTGCCCTAGGTTTCACAGTACAATGTTGCTTTAGGTGCCATTAGTACCATGTTGCACTAAGTAGCACAGTACTGGTTTTCACAGAGATATCCATGTTAGCCTGTTCCAGTATAAATAAAAAAAAGAGGAGTGTTTTGACCCTTTTTAAAACCTTCTTTTCAGCGTAATCTTTAGAGACTGCCAACCCACCTCCATGAGATACTAGGAGTGAAGCCTCAATGGGCAAACATGTTTGCCTGCATGAAAATGTGTGTGTGTGCTTAGAGGTGTATCCAGAAAATAACAGAAATGCAAAAAAACATGCTGGCATAGTGATGGGGTAACAAAAACAGATCTTAATGTCACCTTAGCTCAGGGGTAGGCAATCTTTCCCCTTTAAGGGCCAAGGGACTTCAGCCCCCAGAAGTCTCAGCCATGTTGGCCAATAGTCCCATGTTGGCCAATAGTTCCTGGGATTCTGGGAGCTGAAGTCCCTTGGCCCTTAAAGGGGAAAGGTTGCCTACCCCTGCCTTAGCTGATATCCTGTTAGGGACATATGCACATGTAGTTTACATATGCATAAGCTCTTTCTTTGAGTGCTGCAGGAGCTGGTACTCCCTTCCTTTCTCTCAACAGTACCCAAAGCCCTCCTCCTCCAACTTACTGAACAGCCTCAGAAACCCCCTACAGGTCCACTCCCTTCTTTGTGAGACATAGGCTGAGTTGCAGAAGCGTCTCCTTGTAGTCAGAGATGAAATTATGACATCAGGACTGAGATCTAATGGAATCTTTGAAAGGTCTCTGCTGCTGCAATAATTTTTTTCTGGCAATAAGGATTGAGCCAGATGCTTCTGTAATTGTTCCTCACAATACAGGGAATGGCCATGTTGGGTGACGGGTTAACTCAGTGATTGTTTAGTAACTCAGAGGCTGTACTATACAGCTCAGGCTGAGTTAAGTCTTCATACTGACCTATTACACTCCACATAACCATACAGGATTGCAGCCCTTGAGTACTGCTTGTGAGAAGAAACTGGAACATAGATTATGATGATGATTATCATCATCATGATCATTTTGATCATGATAATGCTGGTCATTAATTGTTCTTAAAGGGACATTGGTGGGTGACAAGCACAGTAGGAACAGATAAATAGATAAATGTGCAGTGGAGAAAAGTCTTTATTTAAGTCTTGTGAAAGGGTTTAATTTACTATAACCCACTTTAAAGAGACACTCCCTGGGAAGTAGATACAAAACTAACAGTAGGCAAAGGGATCTTGTGGCAAATAAAATAAAATAAAATAAACTGAGCAAAAGAAGTTGTAGCAGAAGCTTTTGTAGGCTTGGCCTACTTCCTCAGATGCAGATATTCCATATTAACACAGCTATGGCTCTGAATTCTACCTCCATGCAAAATTTATAGTTGGAAAAAATGGTCTAAACTACCTTATAGAACATGCTAGCACCATGCTAGCATATTTTGCATTTCCATTACAGTTTATACATACATATATACCCAATACTCCTCTTTAGAATGCAAATGGTGCACCACTCAACATATGTAAATGGTGCTCCATGCCAGAAAAGAGTGTGTGCTGCCAGCAGCAAACAGCTCAAAGAACATCTAACTGGTTACAGGAGTGGTCATGCACAGAGATTGTCTCCCCTGTTGAACACAGAGAGGTTGCAAGGAAGACAAGCTGAGTCCCTGGCTGCAGTATCAACTGGATTCTTCACCCAACACTGTGAGCAGGATATGGAGACTTAGGAGGTGTGGTCATGCTCATGATGTGGTCTTCCAGCCCAAAATAGGTTGGAGGGTTATGTCAGCTACGTCCAATGCAGCCTGGTTTCTCTACTCTTGGCCTGTTGAAACTAACATGTCTTACAATCTTTATTGTGGCCATACTCACTGGCCTGCTATGAGGATCTGAAAGACTGGCTAATAGAGATTAGACATTCTCAGTGGTGGCTCCTGCCTCTGGAATTCTCTCCTGAGGGGCACATAATGCTAGCTATGTCAATTCTTTCTTTCTTTGGCCTTCAATTGAAATTGTATAAAAATGTGTATTCTGCACATTTCTATTCATTATTTGTAAGTAAGTAAATATAATGTTGTAACTCCATGTCATAACATAAAATATTAAGTGGTTTGTGTCCAGTTGCAAAGAAAACTGTATCTGTCAATCAGTAGTGTGAATGTATTATTGCAGTTATATGGAATATCTCTCTTCTGGATGATGATAATTCAACAGATGGTGTCAAGCAGCCAGTTCTTTGAAAAACATTCTTTCCCCCCCTTCAACATGGGGCATCTCTCAATCCCATTTTACCCAGGATAAACGTGCTGTCAGATCTGGAAGATTGAGAGAGAGAGAGAGAGAGAGAGAGAGAAGCAATAAATCAAATAAAGTGAGGGAACCCCACAGTCACCCCCATGTTCCTCAGAAGAACCAAACTCTCCTTTCTTCTGAAGATGAAACTTCATTATTCATACTCCTCTTCAGCAAAAAAAGGGTGACTAAAAGCTCAATAAAAAGATACATGTCTGGAGAAATACAGCATTTTAATTTAGAAAGATGAGAGCACAGTAAATTGCAATCTCCCAATTACTTTCTCCATCTGTTACATTGTGTTTGATGAAACTAATAAGGAAAAATGATGAAAGGAATTAATTAACATATGACACTCTTTCCTTTTAATTAAGGAACTGGTTTAGCTCATTCTATTAGGGACAATTAAGCCAGGAGTTTATATTTTGATTTACACTGAGGTTGGACATTTGAATTGAATTTATACATCCAGCTGCCACAATCCATGGCAGAGACAAAATCTGAATTGAAAAGTTCAGGGTTTAATTCATGCTTCTTGCCCTCCTGTCCCTGTCCACCACATAAGCAATGAGTTCAGCTTCCCTCCTAAGGGTATTTCCTAAGAGAAGGACAGATGGACAGAAAAGCAGGGGGACCAGAAAGAACCTACAGTTTGGAGAGGAAGGAAGATAGGTGAAGATAGCTTGCAAAGAATAAGAGATTCTTATGAGAAAGATGTATGCAGTGGGCCCTTGGTATCTGCTGGGGTTTGGTTCCAGGACCCCCGATGGATACCAAAATCTGTGGATGTTCAAGTCCCATTAAAAACAATGGACAGCAAAATGGTAACTGCTTATATAAAATGGCAAAATTAAGTTTTTTTTTTAAAAAAAATTATATATTTGTTCAATATTTTCAAGCCATGGATGGTTGAATCCGTGGATAAAGAATTCATGGATATGAAGGGCCAATTGTACTTATCCATATAAGAAAGGCACTAAAAAAACCCTGCTAGTAAATTCCAAAGATGCATACTTCAGAGTGTCCCAATGTGCATCAGGCTCTACATCAGTCCTAATGTAACAACAGCTCTTTACTGGATACAGATGTTATGGAACTGTGCAATTCTAATTCCTGCAGGCTTAAGTCCACTTACACAGACATAGGTTCCCAACAGGATTCTGCCCACTGTTCCTATCTTTATTTTCTATTTTGTTTAACATTCCTATCCCAATACATTTCTTTTCACTAAATAATCTGGCCATAATCTGATCAACATATGATGCGATCTGGAGAACTTTAGTTCCCCCTGCACCAAAAATAAATAAAATAAAATAAAAAAAAATGTCAACGCATGTTAGAATAAACTCTGGAGGACATCCTATCTATAATATTTTGGGGTTCCCCCCTAAAACTGCTATATTTGTGTTTTACATTTCTATATAATGTAAAGAAGTTGCAAGGAAGTGGGAATGTACAGTTGCACTTCATCGTCTGTCTTGGGGTACTAGACAAATTGAGGCAGTTATTTATCATTCATTTAAAATTTTGCATTTTTGTATGATTTCTGCTCTCGCTTAAATTGTTTTCTTATTATAGATTACCTTAGATTATTATTATTTTTGTAAGCTTCTATGGCTAGAAAACAGAGAAGGTGACTCAGTGTCTTAATTTCTACTCAAAAATAAAACCAAGTGCTTATATGACAAAACCCAATAGAGTACTTATAAGTTGTAAAGTATGTAAACTGGAACCTGAACTAATTATGCCATGCAAGGTTTTGTAAATGTCTAAAAACACAGTGACATGCTAAACAATACATAAAACTGGATAGTTTCACATTACAAAAAGATTATAATATGCAGCCCCACTAATGATCTTTTCAGATATTTGCTCTGTTATCATGAGAGAGAATATTTTGCTATTTCATGTTGAGTCTGTTCCCTCCCCTTCTGCTGTGATTTCAATCTGTTATGATGAAAGCCAAATCTGAAGACAGCTTTAAAAATGTATTTTATAGACTTACCACTTGTATTCCAGATTGCATCCTGATTACCCTTATATCCATTTTTCATACATTTCTGAACATAGGATTTGGGGTCAGATCCTGATGTCAAGATATCACTAAGCAGTGCAATGTATGCGGTGGCCAGTCGGAGGGTGTCAATTTTGGAGAGGCGCTTTTCGTAAGGGAAAGTTGGTATATGGCCTCTGAGTTCATTAAAGGCAGAGTTGATACTGAGCATCCTTTTTCTTTCCCTAATGTTGGCAGCATGTCTTTGTGTCCTGTAAGGGTGAGCAGGAGTGAGTCTGTCATTTGTATGCTGCTGATCACTATCATCGGATTGAACCAACAAGGAGCTGTCCAATTCAGCACTATCCTCAAACTGCTGGATCTGCCCACCTAAATCTGGGAGTGGTATTTGCACATCAAGATATAAGGACTGAAAAGATGTAGGCATCCAAGAAGACCCTTCACCTGCAAGAGTAAAGCAGTCATGTACAAAACTATCTGGCTGAGAGGGAAGTTGGTCAGTGGAGTCCTCATTGAACCAGAATGGACAATCTGATGTTGAATCTTCTTCACAATTGAAAAAGGACAACTCCATTCTCTTAGCCGTTGAGCTGTTGGTGTACCAGCTGAAATTTAACCCACAGATTTCCTCCTAAAATACATTAGAAAAGTAGTCTGATGATCTAAGACAAAACAGAATGTTTTGAGTTCAGTTTGTTACAGCTCTGGATAAGAACCTGTAGCATTTTACTCCATATTGCAAAACTGGGAGTATATGAAGCTTTAAATACTCGGGAACCTTCCTAAGAGGCTGCTCTTGTTCAATTATCTCTTGGCTATCATGGAATAACAAATAATTTATTTTCAATTGAGTTCCAGATTGAAAAACCCATTGATGTCATTATCAAGTTTACTCATAAGTTCATTTACCCTTCTTTGCCTTCTCTTTATAGAAAAGCTTTCACAGATTTTGTTTTTGTAAGAACAGAAAAGAGTATAAAGTGCTTCTTTTTATCCCTTCAGTACTGTTAACAGAATGATTTGCAGCCAACTGAATTAAAAACTCAACAACAGGAATGTATCCCATTATAATGGTGTCGGAAACATATGATACTTCCCCTTTGATGCAGCAAGACCACTTGGGTTTTTTGTGTTATTGTTATTATTATTATTTTTTTTTAAAAAAAGGCATGAGTGGAGGGGGAGAGCAATCAATGAAAATTTGCTGTCTTGAACTGAAATACAAACATCTGATGGGACTGCTGTCTTCTAAAACCTAGTGAATCCACTACTGTATTATTTCAAAAGAGCTGAAACTGTTTTCCCCCATCCTCTATCATATGGAGTACAAAACCAGGACAGATTAATACAGAGGCTATTCTTATTGTTTGGTTGATATGCAACCCAGTGAAACTTAAAACTGAAGAAATCCAAAGATTTTTGGCTAACTGGGTTTCAAGATAAATCATAAAGAGCAGAAGAGCCAAGCAATGTTAGATATATGGTATGTTAAAAGCATTTTAAAATGTTTTTGTAAACAATGCAGAGAAGTGCATGGTAACTAATTAGCTATATTGTTCGCTCCCTTTTTACTCTTAGTTAAAGGAAATGATTGTTGTCTTTTGAACCAAAATGTCCTAGGGGTAGTATCATATGTTTAGAGTTTAGAGTCATACATGAGGTTATATCACTTCATCTTACTGGAATTATTAGAATTTTCTAGTACCACTGTGTCTATATAATTATATTGTCCTACCTCTGTCTCTCTACAAATTAGGATATGTCTGTAGTTACCAGTATGTTCCTGTAAGAATTTATTGTATACAACTAAGATGTTTTATTGTAACTTTGTGCTGGCTGAATGGCTGTAATAAAAGGATTGATTGATTGATTGATTGAAGAGCCAACCAGGGGCATATTTAAAAAAACCTAGGACCCCACATATTGGTGACTAGTCTCCCAGTGGGAGGACTGGGGATATGTAGGTGTGAAGGGAAGCTTCCCTGATTTGGGAATTGAGAGGGAAATTAAAGTTCCAATGGAAGGCAGCTCTAGTAAAGCAGCTGCTTGAAGAAGGTTTGGGGTGAATGCAGAAGGAAGAGGACAAACCAACAATTCTCTGAAGTATGATCTTTCCCTCCTCAAAATCAATGCCCTACAACTTGAGATTTACTTCTTTTCCTACTTTGTTGAGAACACTGGTCTAAAGGTTATGGGAGATCCTCTGAAACTCATGGAATACCTGGAGAAACAGAAATGGAAACTCCGGAGACTAGCCACTCCATTGATCTGTCCTGCATGCATGAAGAAACTCCTGTCCTGACCAGATGGTTGCATCTGCTCAGACTTTAAGGTCCCAGTAAGATAACTGGGCTTCATTCCCACTACAGGTTTCACTAACCAGTTTGAAGTGGTTTCACTAACCAGTTTGAAGTGGTTTAAATGACCCTTATTCACACTTGAGACAAATTGCTGAAGAGGTTTGGTGAGGAAGCCCTGTACTATACCCATTTAATGTGCATCTTTTTGATGTTCATTTTTTCCACGTCTTTTGCAATAAATTGATTCAGTGCAAGTGTGAATAAGGTGCGGATTGGAATCTATTTAAATTTGCCCTTTCAATTTGCCAGCCAGCTGAAGAGGATCCATTTTGAATCGATTCATTAGTCAATGTGAACAACAAGTGGGTTATTTTACAACAAGAAAATGCAATCAGGGAAAATATAGTGTGAATCATGCTCCGCTATCAAATCAATCCATCAGTTCAGATGACAAACTGATTTATTTGTAAGTGAAAATGAGGCCCTGGTGAGCTAATACCCCATTCTAGAATTTGTTTCTGCTACACAGTTGTTGAAGACATAAGGTTCAAGATCTCCCACACTAGAATTGGGTGGGTATTTGGTATATTCTAATTAACAACAAATTGAAACAAAATTCTCATCCATTCCTAGGCTATATGTGCCCCTCCTGCATTAGGCCATTGGATCACTACATTTGGGTCATACAATGCAAACTGTCCCATAGTGCTCATTAAGGACATTAGAAACTGGTGTAATTTTTCCTACATGGCAGCATTCCTTAATCTGTCTGGCTCCCACTGATTTCCATTCATTAGCCATGATAAAGTGTGAGAGCCTTGAAAACTAGATGATTGACTGGTGCATTTCTGCATCCCCTTCATAACTTAAATCTTCCATTTCTTGAAGATTAAGGTTCAATGAGGTTTACTGCAATTTTTGCAGACATACTGCCTTGATTGTTATAGATTATTTACACTTTTTTTCTTTTGCAGAGGTGCTCTCTCCAGTAATGAAAAATGTTTGTTTGTTATAGCATCTGATTTTCCTTATCTACTTATCATCCATTTAGTGTGCTTTGTGTGGTAATGGGTCACTGAAAGGTAAACATAGTGTTAATTTGCAAGTCTGAATGCTAAGGTAATATTTCTGAGAAAAATCTCATTGTGGGAGGGAAAACAGGTTAAACATAGAAGATACACATTTCCCTAAAGTTAACCCATAATGTGAGCTGTTGGTTTTTTTTACCAACAACATTGTTTGAACATGACATTTTTATCCTATTCACTATCGCCAACTCCAGCAATTTCATAAGGCTGCATTGTGGTAGTGTTAAAAATCAAGTATGCTATTAATATTGATGTTATATCTGATTGTCTTCAAGCCACTTGCTCATTCTACTACACAGCAGTCCGTGTGTAGGGCAGGGGTAGGCAACCTAAGGGCCGGGGGCCGGATGCGGTGGCAGTGCCGCCCCCCGCCTCCGCCTCCGCCTCCGCCCGCCATGATGATATTGATTATTGTTGTTATTAAGATACAAAGTTCAAGACATATCAAATCGTTATTTCTTCTTCATTCCATTCTATAATGTTCCTAAATTATATTCTTAATCCATAAAAATCATATTGTTGTTATTACTTGTTCTTGGGGTTTTCTTGGCAAAATCTCCACAGAGGTTTTGCCATTATGGCTTTTCTGGGGCTGTGAGAGTGTGCATTCATATTTTTTAAAATTTATTTATTTATTTATTTATTTATTTATTTATTTT
>CM034701.1:205730086-205742807 GCA_020142125.1 Phrynosoma platyrhinos
CTCTCCAGATATTATTGCACTGCAATTCCCAGCATGCTTCACCTATGCTGCCCAGAGCTGCTGGGATTTGAAGTCCCACCCATCTGAAGGTGCACTTGACTCCCACCTCAACTTCTAAGTGAATTGTTATTATTGTTGTTGTTATTATTTGCACTAAATAGTAACCCAAACATCTCAAATCACAGGAGCAACCACAACAACTTTGGGTTCTTTACAACTTTGATTGACCTTTGTGAATAAAAATTGTGATCTATATCACTTGGTTTCTTAACTGTTAGTTTGGTGCTTTTAAAGCTTTCTTCCACCAAATCTATTCAGATGACTACCACGTAGAAAATAGGGAGCTACCCCTTTGAAGGGTTCATGATGACAGCGCTTAACATAAATGTTTCCTCCAAAAAAGAAACAGAACAGTAATTTCTCCCTCCTTTGTCGGTCTGTTTCAATAGCTTTCTCCTAGATCAGAGGAACAGGGCTTCCTCCCCCAGGGACCACATAGATTGTTCCAATTTTCTAAAAATAATCTACAAACACCACAACAATAGGGGGAAATGATGGCTCTGTAAGGCTGAAGAACTAAGTGAAAACTTGCACTCCTTGCACTGCTCTGCAGCAAAACACTTCCAGATGCCATTTCTCAATTTCTAAACACATCAGTTCAAAAGCATTTGAAATGTTCTTTATGTTTAGGACGGTAAGAATTTTTCAGCACTAGTTGGTGTGTGCTTTTGAAATCTCCCCATCTTTCCATCTTTCTTTTCATTTACTCTCACTTTCAAGGCACAGCTGAACTGCTAAATAGTAAAATTAGTCTTTGTTCCTGCATAGCAATCCATACTGCATTGTATCCAGTGGTGTTTAGTGGCTTTCACATCACTGTGATGATAAATACATTTGGAGTTCTAGTATGAACTAGAAGAAAAGCAGGATAAAAATAATAAATAGAACAAGATAAAATAGTTACGCAAGGTACAGGGCCTGTTTTGTGTGTAGAATTCAATAGTTTGGATACTTCCTTTAGAGTTCAGATTCAAACCCAAAATGGATTCACTGCTCCATTACCATTGAGTCACCCACCTGTATCCTCCATTGATTCTATGTCTTGGGGAAATATTTAAAATTGGTAGTGCATGAGAATTTGGTACTGCTTTTTTAAAAGGTCAAATGATCAAGGCTTCTTGGCCACACTATTCCCACCACAGACATGCAGAGAGTATTTAATGGCCCCTAAGAGATTTAGTTTGGAACTTACTTTTAGGCTTTCCTTAGGCTAGGACAAAGTGGCCCTTATAGCCACTTCCAACTCTATGGAGTTTATGACACAGGGAAAATTGGAAGTTTAAACGGGTAAGAACCCGTGATTGCCCAGCATATTATGCACAATTGCACAAATAGTTTTCACACGACATTGCATGCAAACTGCATAGAATCCGGTAAGAAAATGACATGATCCAGCAAATAGACATTTTTGGGGAAATATTGTGAATTCATTTCCCTTTCATTTAATATATTGCTTTTTTTGCACAATTGCTATAGTGTGAAAGCTTCTCCTCATTGTTGTACTTGTTGCCAGATTTCTCATGGTTCTTTGGGGTGAGTTTACTTCCAGTGCTGCTGTGTTGTGCCAAGAGGGACACAGTCTTTTATGCTTCAGCCAAGGCTCTTAAAGGAACAGCTGCTGAGGCAAAGGCAGGGACACACAGAGAGAAAAAGCTTGCTTCTCTCCCACGCACACCTCTCTTATAGACATAATAGTTAATCATGTCTATATTCCCCCACTGATCTTTTATATTTTTTTAAAATTGGTGTCCATTCTTTGTTTCCAGTTTCAATCGAATTCTCTTTTAAAAAATTGGTAAGCATATCCATTTCGATTACATCATAAAACTTTACTATCCAGTCTTTTATACTTGGCATTTTCTTCAATTTCCACATTTGAGCTAGGGTTATTCTTGAGGGTTTGATTAAATATAATAGAATTTTACCAAAATCTTTATTTACATCTTTTCCCCACATGTTTAATAAGTAAATCTCTGGGCACATCTGGCTTTTTTTATTTAACATAAGACTAATTGTCTTGTTTACTTTTTTCCAATAATCCTTGACTACTTTACATGTCCAGAGACAATGATATAATGTACCTGGTTCTTTGCCACATTTCCAACATAAATTATTATTATTTTTATATATTTTTGAAATTTTTGTAGGGGTCATATACCAACAATAATATACTTTATAGAAATTTTCTTTAATATTTTGTGAAGCCATATATTTCAACCTTTTATTCCATACTGATTCCCACATTTCTAACTCTATTGGATGTCCGAAATTCTTAGCCCATTGAATCATATTTTCTTTTACTACCTCATCTTCTAATTCCCATTTCAATAACAATTTATAGAAATGGACAATCTCTTTTTTGCTGTCTCCTAACCAAATTTTGCTAAATTCATTTAGCTTTAAATCAGTTCCTTGTGTCCTAGAGTCTGATCTGAAGCATTCTGAAATTTGTCTATATCTAAACCAATCCAATAAATAACCTTCTTTAGTTCTGAGTTTTCAATTTATATTTACCTGTTTCATCTTTTTTTAATAATGTTTCATAAGTTATCCAATTTGTTTCCCATCTCATTTCTTTTCTTTGAATAGCTTCCTGAGGAGAGAACCGGTTTGCAAATTTGGGCATAATTCTATCCCTATATTTATTCCAAATTCTAAATAGAGCTCTATTTAGTGTGATAAACTCCTATGATCTGATTCTAGTCCCTTCTGAGTGCATGGAACCTGGCAAATGTCAGAAATGTAGGTGCATGGGATTTTCTGCTAGGCTCCTTTAGGGTTTGTGGCTTTTTAATAAGGTAAAAATAAACATGCCTATATCTTTAAAAAGAAAGATATGCAATTTTCAGGTAATTTTGTGCCATTTTTGGACAGTGGCTCATTCTGAGTGATGAAACCTGACAAATTTCAGATAAGTGCAAGAGCTTTAGGCACAGAGAAACGTAGCATTTGGTTTTTCAAAATGAGATTCCTTTCCCCTGACTTCTAGATTTGTGGGCAGTTTGCTAAATTATTTGTTATGTGTATGAGTGACTCTATTAGCAACAAGTTCGCAGAAGTCCAAAAGGATCTGGCCAAAGTTGCAATAAACATTAATACACTGGGTTGGGGGGGGGGCAGCTAACTGTATATCAAGCCAGAGGATATCTATAGAAACCTACTTCTATATGTATTTATTGCCTAGATCTTATGAGTCTCACAGTTCCTTGCTGCATTCTTCCAACACCTTTACTGTATGAAAATGTTTTCCAAATTTCTTTCCTCTACTTTCTGGTGGCATCATGCACCACAGTGTTCCTGTGGTTTCACTTTTTTGAAAAACAACAACAATAAATTAAAAATTATTAATTTTAATTCTTTTTAATTATAAGAGGTATAAAATAAAATAAAAACAAATCATGACAAAGGAGATTGGGAGAAAACAGTGATGCAAATGTCACTGTTTGTTGGATTTATATTCTGCCTATCTCCTGGGATGGGATCCAATATGGCATTGTTATTATTAAGGAACTTGTAGTATGCAAAAAGAAGAATTTTCTTTTATGCTATTATGCTATTAAAACATAAACATGGTGAGAGTGTGAATAAAGTGTCAGCAATCTTTAAGACTACAGGTGAAGCAGTTTTCAAGGAGGACAAACTGAAACAACTGACTTGTGTGATAAGCACCTAGGACACATAAACACCAACCCCACCCCCCACCCCCAAAAACCCAAGAGGAAGAACAAGACAGACACTGTGCATTTCATTGACATACCTTTAAATGGTGTTTAATTCAAGTATGTTTTAAATAATACAAGTTGTTTAAGGATCTTTTACTAGTATAATTTTTGGCATTTTTATCTGTAGAGCTTGAGTTTCCTTTGTCTGAAATGTTTGGGAGTATAAGTGTTTTGGATTTCAGATTTTTTCCGCCAGGTTTGGAATATCTGCATATACATAATGAGATATCTTGAAGATAAGATCCAAGTCTAAACACAAAATTCATTTATGTTTCATATACACCTTATACACATAGTTTGAAGATAATTTTATACACAATTTTTGAAATAATTTTGTGCATCAAACAAAGTTTGTGTACATTGAACCATCAGAAAGCAAAGATGTGATTATCTCAGCCACCCATGTGGACAATTTTGGATTTTGGTGGATTCTGGATTTCCAGATAAGGGATACTTGATGTGTTTTGTTGTTGCTGTTAACTGTCCTCGAGTCGATCTCAACACATGGTGGCCTTATGGATGAGACATCTCCAAGACCTTCTGTCCTCCACTACTTTGCTTAATTCCTGCAACCCCTTAATACCCGTGACCTCCTTAATAGAGTCCATCCGTCTAGCATGTGGCCTTCCTCTTTTCCTACTTCCCTCCACCTTTCCCAGCATTATTGTCCCTGGTCATGTCATTAAACATAATACATGAAATGTCAACCACAGTTGTACTACATGCATCATTCAAAGTATCAAAAAAACCATGTCCCAGCTTCTGTTTGTCCTTCTGGCTGTCCATGGGATCTTTAGCACTCTTCTCCAGCACCACATTATCTCAAAGGAATTTATTTTCTTCCTGTCATTTCTCTTAACTGTCCAGCTCAGAGATCCATACATGGTAATAGGGAATAAGATGGCTTGTATAATTCTAATTTTTGTGCTGAGTTGTATATCTCTGCTTTTTAGGATCTTTTCTAGTTCTTTCATAGCCACCCTCCCAATTTTTAGTCTTCTGATTTCCTGACTGCAGTCCCCATTTCTATCAATGTTTGAT
Source organism: Phrynosoma platyrhinos (assembly GCA_020142125.1). Classification (NCBI taxonomy): domain Eukaryota; kingdom Metazoa; phylum Chordata; class Lepidosauria; order Squamata; family Phrynosomatidae; genus Phrynosoma; species Phrynosoma platyrhinos. The sequence goes on from CM034701.1 coordinate 205,734,910, forward strand.
TCCAGGTATGGGAATTCTTTTACTATTTCTAGTTCTTCATTGTCTAGGTTGAACTTGTGAAGGTCCTCGTTGGTCATTATTTTTGTTTTCTTTGGGCCAATTCAGATGGCCCGTTTGGGGTGGCAGAGAGCCACCCCAGGGAGCAGCGGATCGGGGCCATGGCAACCCCACACCACGGCCCCGATCCTTCCTTTTGCCACCCCTAAAAAAGTGGCAAAATGCCATCTTTTAGGGGAGGCAAAAGGCTGCTCTAAGAGCCAGTGCTGCAGCTCTTCCATGCCCTTTCGTCACAGCATGTGTGCATGCTGTGCCAGAAGGGCGTCCTGATGCCATGTGCCATACGTATGGCCATGCAGCATCAGGACTGAATCAGGGTGGGGTTGGGGCAGTAGGCGTGCAGCTGCCCCACCCCAACTCTACACCCAGACTGGCCCTTTGGGCCAGTCTGCAACAGCCCTTTATGTTCAGCATTAAGCCTATCTTTGCACTTTCTTCTTTGATTTTGCTTAGCAGGTGTTCCAGGTCTGTGAGGTTTTCTGCTAGTATTATTGTGTCATCTACATATTTTAGATTGTTGATATTCCTTCCTTCTATTTTCACTCCTCACACCAGCCCCTTTTGTGCTGCAATTATGCAGACCAAATTAAAATGGCAAAATACCACTTTTGGAGCAGGCAACACCATGCTGTCAGCATCGCGCTCTCTTCCCATCCTCTCCCTTATGCTTTACCTAGCATGCCTTTATTTTATTTTTTTCCCTAATGGTTCATACAGGTATTGTGCGATTGGCAGTTCATTCATGGGTTTCCCTCTTCAAAAAGAACTCACAGAACTCCAGGAACCAATACAAAAACATAAGTAAGATTATTGTTAAAAAAAGGATCAAATCATGCCTGCTACTTGCAAATGTTCTTATTGGGAAGCAAACCATTAACATATAAGTCTTATATTGTAAGACAAAGGGAATAAAATCAGGGGATTTAAAGCAATTATATATCTATGATCTAGTCCCTGTATGGCTTGCAGCCACTCACATTTGAGTTGTACCAAATCAAGGGATATTGGAAGTACTGTAACTCTAAACAAGTGAACAGACTTAGTGATAGTCTGTGAAAAGAAAGAGCGGGTGTAATTCATCTCCTGCACAGAGACGACAATAGGCTTGGGTGTAATCCCATGCTGTGGAGCAATAGACCATAGAAAACAATGGGAAACAGACAAGGAAGATCTAGGCTAAGTGTGGCTGGATAAAAGGGGGCTAGAAAGTTCAAAGACGAGCCTTGGATCAAAGGTGAAAACACAGGTTCTCAAATAAAGGGGTGATTATGTGAACAGCTAAGGAGGGGATTAGAACTGGAGGTGATAATAAAAAGCAGATGGAAAGGGAGGCTATAAAGAGAAAGAAAGAAAGAAAGAAAGAAAGAAAGAAAGAAAGAAAGAAAGAAAGAAAGAAAGAAAGAAAGAGCATGAATTAAAAGAAAGTGAAAAGAAGGGGTTTCTAAGGCAACTTTTCAATTGTCCAGCTTGCTTTGGTTTAACTAGCTAAAGTTAAGGGGGGGTGGGGGGTTATTGTATATATATGTTTTATTGATGTACTCATTCTTAATTGTAAGCTGCCCAGATTGATATTTCAGAGGGCGGGGTATAAATAAATTTTATTATTATTTTATTATTATTATTAAGTTCTTGCTAAGGAAAGGTGAAGAAAAAGAGGAGTTTGTATGTAAAGACAAGGTTGATCATGCTATAGACTAGTTCTCATCATTGTCAAGCCCTTATTATGCTTATAAATGCACATCTCAGTATGGAACCAAAGCTGCTGGAAAATCTATAATTTTGTACATAACACAAGGAGGCATTCCAAAGATCTGAGGAACCGTGGACCTCTTTGGCATACACTACAAGCCTTCCCCCACATATTCTAACTGTTCCTCTTCATGAAGGATAGACCTTACTTCATGCTGCCCCTTTTCATGAGAGACAGACCTTATTTTGAGTTCTTTGGGTCAAAGACTGTCCATATTCTGCCAATAAGTTCAGCTTTAAAAATCGTTTGGAATATGATTGGATAGACCTGGGGAGTGCTTAGCAGAAGGATGGTTACAGAAAGAGGCAGGGAAAAGCAACTGGAATATAGAGCTGGTCTGGGCTCCAAAGGGAAGGAAAAAGAGGGTGCACTCCATCTATGAGTGCACTCTCTCTTCTTACCCAGCCAAAATAAGATCAGCTGCCTTTTCATCATCTGAATTGCCCTCACCATCCTTTTCTTTCCCTTTAGTTAGCATCAGTAGGGGTTTCTCTCAGGGCTTAATACCTTTCAGGCTGGGGAGAACATGGATGGGATGTTAATGCTCCTCCTGTTTGATGTAGGATCTCAGCCTAATATATGTCTTTGGTGAGGAGAAAAGAAGAAATAAACGAACAACCCCGCAAACCAAAACAACAGAAATATTTCCACAAGAAATACACTAGCCAACAAACACAGCTTTAAAGATGTTTTCCATTCTCTCATTCATGGATCTGAAAAATGTATATTGAAGAAATCTGATAAAGTGTTAACTTTGGTATGTCTCCCCTGGAATGTATGTTTTGTGGACCTGAATATCCACCTCAAAGCAAAATAGCCACTCCAAGACCATGACTGTGTGCATTAGAATCTACTACCTTCTCTTCTGGACAGTACAAAATTAGGTTGGATTCAGTGTTCATTCTGCAAAACAAGCAGAGGTCCTTTCTTGGGATCTAGCAGAAATAACTACTCAAGAAACTACTCCACATTATTTTGGAACCTCTTGCAGCTTTCTTCAGTGCTTTTTCTGGGAAAAGATAGATGAAGATCCCAACCATGTGCCACTCCAGCAGGAGCTTCCCATGACTACAATGACATTTACAGGAATTCTAGATCCAACCCTTTGAAATTAACTAGCTGTCTATTTCTACTAACTTTTACCAACAAGATTGCAACTGAAAACCAACTTTTTTTTTTTACTAAAATATATGCAGACACTTATGAACCTGTTTCTCCATTTTAAAAAATTGTTCAGAATTTATTTTTAAAAGAAAGGGTGATGCTTTATAAAAACCCTAAGAACTAGTGTGTATGTGTGTCTGCATTCAGTTGTTTCTATTCATTTGTATAAAATGTCATATTTCTAGTTTCCAGGCTGAGGAGCCATATTAGATCCTCCCTTCCAACAACCTACAGAAGATGGTATCAGGCTTCTCCTACATTACCATATTTGTTTTTATGTCATTGAAATTTTCAGTGGTGCAAAAAAAGATGCAATTTTCTTTAAAAACAAGGTGCATGGAGAGCATGTTCCTTGATTTAAAGCAGAATTGTGCTTCCATGAGGTTTGAACACCATACCAGCCCAAATTCAATAACTCAGTGGCAGATTTGATGGTGCCAGCAAGCCATACACTGTGCACCCCTGTTCTAGTTGAATGGCATGTTCTAGTGTCACTTTAACAAAATGAGAGCATTGCCTCCCCCAAATAATTCCCCTCTGTCATTAGATTGTCCTTCAATCCTCAAATTTTTAATGTTACAATAACTTGAGACATCAGCTAAGTTTTTAGAAATACAGTTTAGGCATCCAAAGAAAAGTGGCAGAGTGAATTACCAAGGGACTGCAAACACAGCAAATGTAAGAGTTCAAGGTGGGAATGATTTTCTGTGTCTCACTCTCTGCAATGCAAGGAATGTGAGGACTGAAGGAAATTTTCATGGAGGTGAAGAATTCTTGTTTGTAGGGAAATTTTGCCCCCCCCCCATACCACTCTCCTAAACTGGTGGCTATTCCATTAACTAAGTAATCAAATACACTTGAATATGGAGACATTTTTTTAAAATGCAAGCAAACTGTACTGATCAAATAAATATTATCCCAGATTCTTTAAAAGCCACTGTAGGAAAGGCTATTACAGAGCAAAAGCCAGGGGGAGCAGAACCTCCAGTAATGCTTGTGTGCATTATGCACGCACATGCTCAATCAGTCATTGATCATAGCATGAGAATAACACTCTCAAAAAAAGACACAAAAGTTCCTTGTTTGAAGGTCTGTCCATGGGTCTTGGAAACTAATGAAAAATGTAAGGACTTCACTGGTTTCAAAGAGAATGTGAAAATATGTTGCAGTCATCACTTTTGGAATCTTGTATTTAACTTAAATGACTGAGCCCAAGATGCATATATCCGGAGCTCCTATATTTATGCCTCCAATGACAAATCATTTCAAGACTTGCAACAAGTTCATGTCTGTCTTTCAGAAAAACTACTACAGCTAATACCAGTAGCAATACCCCGGGGGGGGGGGGGGATAATGAATGAAGCCAGCCCTTTAGTATTTTGTGTTTGTATTTTCTTTGTCCATTGGACAACAATCTGTCCATTGGTCTTGCTTTCTCATTGGTTTTACAAGCCTTCATCTTGTTTGTGGGCTTTCTAAGTAAGCTTTGTTCAAAAGGGTTTTGCTATTGACTTCCTCTGAGGCTGTGTGACTTGCCCAAGGTCATGGGTTTCCATGGCTGAGTGGGTATTCAAAACCCAGTGTCTTGGAGTCCTCAGATCACTACACCATGCTGGTTCTTGATGTCTTACTTTCAAAATCTGGTACCATTGAAGTCTGGTAGTAGAGTGACAAATTTAGAGAGAAACATGTCCCACAGCAGTAAATTCATTGGTGACAGTGGCAGTAGCAGTGGGCAGCCTCTGTGTGTTGCAAAAATGATCAGAGTGAGGCTGCATGTTGCCCATCCCTATTGGAAACATGAATGCATGTGCTTGCTCCTTTACCCTCACCTATAGTTAGCACCCACTTTCCTTAACAGCATCTGTATCCACAAGTGACCAGTTAGTCTTTGTCCTCCAGGAAATGAATCTTAACTGAATAAGAGTGTTGATGATTATATATTATACTATAGTGTCACCATTGCCCACACCATGCACAAGCATCAAACTAAACTCTGTGCTAAAAGGTTTTGCAGGGCTTTGACATTTTTGTAAAAGTATTTATTTATTTATTTATTTTGCAAATTATCAAGGTAAAAGAAATGTGCGTGAAGCCCAAAGTCCTGGCATTTCTTTCATACCAAACTCAAGTCTCTAAAAACTGTGGTGGTGGTGGTGGTGGTGGTGGAGATAATATCTTCTCATTTGTTTGGTTATTTATTTAAAAGATTTATGTACAACCATTCATCAAATTTGGTTCCAGGGTAGTATACAAAATTAAAATGCCAAGAAAATCAAATCCTGCAATAACTCTTTTTCTTTTTCCTCGCTTTTCTTCCTGCTCATAATTTTATTTCATTGATTGTTTTTTTCAAAAATATTTGTAATTTGTGTTTGGAAGTTTTATGTTTTTAAATAATTTGTGAAGAAGGGAAGGATATAAATCAAATAAATAACAACCACAGACAAATAAAAACAGAGCAATCAATGGAATTTTTAATGCCTTGAATACTTTAAAAGCCTGGAATAATAAAAATGCCTGGAACTTAAAAGAAAAACCTAAATGAAAGCAATCCTGGCACTAAGGGCATTAAAACAAAGACTGTTCCAGAATCCCTGCCATCACTCTGAACTAGCTTTATGATCAGCTTCAACTATGATCAGCTACTTAAAATATACTGTAAAATGTACAGTGGTTACCAGTAACAAGTCATGGGAACAAATGTGCTTCAAACACTTTCACTCTCTTTTAGCTCCTTTTTCATAGAGTGGGAAAAGGACTGTAAAGGCAGTGAGGCACTTCTGTTCAGCATTTGCTCAAATGCATTGGAAAGAGTGATGTGCTCCAGAAGGCAGAAGAGGAAAATCTGGAACTATTGGAACACCAAAGAAATATTTTGAATTACCACATATAGAACAATAGTGATTATTTTTAGGAAAAATGCATTGTTTCCTGGCTTTGGCCATCTGAATAAAATCTGCAGTGGAGGATGCAATACATCTAACAACAAAGAAACTAGTCTAATAAGCTGTACTGTATGATGGCAATGAAAAAAAGAAGAAATTTAAAGTATGATTTAAGTTTCATCCTGTAGGTTAAGGAAACCAACAATATTGGCTTTACCAGTAATGTTTTCTGTCTGGATAACTGCACTCTCTGATCTGGAAGTTTTCTCATTTGTTAGCACCAGCTCAGGAACAATCCTTGAAGAAAAGTGAACAACATTATAAAATGAAGGAAAGAAAGCCAATCTCTTTTCTTAATTTGAATGAGAAGGAGAAAAATAAGTTTGGAAATTTGAATATATTTTGAAAGATTGCTTCATGTCTGGAGACTTGTTTTCTTGGTTCTTTAGAGCTGGTAAAATATATAGTAACAGATGGATTACTATATATGAATGTCTTTCACCTGTGTGAAGCCCATTGAAAACAAAAGATACTATATGTCATGCCAAACATACATCAAGAGGACTGAATTCCTTTTGCATCTTGTGTTCCAACTTGTGCGCACTTTGAAATCCTGAGCAGACTTCTGCATTTACAAGAGTACAGGCCTGTAAATGCAGTATATGGGGGTATGTGTGCATGCATAGTTGCTCTTTAGGTACTTAACAATTGAGAAATATAATTATATTATTATTACTGCTACCCTAGAATGGATTATTCCTTATAGACATAAGCATGTATTAGCCTAGACAATGCAATGCAGCATGTGTAAGCCAGCCACATGTTTACAAATATGTTATTCAAATGGTATTTCAAAGTCACTTTATAAATAATTCCCTTTGGAATCTTTCCAGTTAGTTATTAATGAAACCATATTGCACTGTGAGTTCAACTACCTTGTACCTTTTTCTTCTATGGCTGGGCATATGGACTTATCTTGGTTTCACCTCTAACTAAATGCAAATATTAAAAGCATTAATTAATTTCTCAAGGTATGTAGTTGATGTTATCAGCAATACCTTTGGAGGAACACTTTGTTAAGTTGAGGACAAATGTAGTGTGGGTGCCAACATTCCCAATTACCTGGTTTAGTACACGAATTTTTCCAGCTCATATTACAGACTGTGAATAATTTCCTTCCAATTTCTTCTCAAACTTGGAATGTTGAATAAGGAAGTCCACATGCAGGATCTACAGACATCCAAACAGAGCATGGGAACATTGTTATTTTTGTTAACAGCATCATCATTCCTTTAAAATAAAATGCATAACATATTAACATCACTCAGATTATGAACTGGTTGTTGCTGTGTTCCTTCAAGTTGTTTACAGCTTATGACAACCCTTGGCAAGGTTTGTACAGAGGAGGTTTGTCATTGCCTTCCTCTAAAGCTGAGAGCATGTGACTTGCCCAAGTCACCCAGTTGATTTCACAGCTGATCTGGGAATCAAACCCTGGTCTCCAGAGTCATAGTCCAACACTCAAATCACTAGGCCCTTGTTGCAAATACAATACTAACTGAATATCTAACTAAATACAATACTAACTGAATATCTACGCCCTAGCTGGCATAAAGTTGTGGCTTGTGATGTTGCACTGGCAGAAAGAAGTCCAAACACTGTTTGTGGGTAACAAATGGCCACAACTTTATTCATCTGTACAGGGTCTTAAACAACGACTTTACAGCCAAAAATCTTCACTTTACTATAACTTCCTTTGACACATGCATATGTGCGCATGCCATAATTCCCAATGTAATCCTCACCACAATCATGTCAAGCCATCAGGGATAAGTCATGCCCCCAACCAAGCATATGTCAACAAGGGTCACACATAAGTTGCCAAAACATGTAAACAAATCACCCCCCTGACAAATTCTGACATCATCTTTATGATTGATGAGGTCAGAGATTTTAAGCTGTCGATGTAAACCATTCATCCATTATAAATGACCAAATATTGAGAAATCAGATATCGAATTATCCCCGGGGGGGGGGGG
>CM034701.1:205742907-205760335 GCA_020142125.1 Phrynosoma platyrhinos
AATAAAAACAAGAGAAAAACTCATCTCCCATCTAGCAGCAGTTATTCTAACTGCAATCCGGGGATCTTGACCAAATCATTCTCACCCAGGTGAATGAGGAGTATCTGGGGAGATGGGAAGGTATCAGCCAGCTCAATGATTCAGGGAAGGAGGCCCCCCCCATAGCATGCTTCTCTGCCCGAACCAATGTATGCGCCCAAATCGCTCTACACCCAAGTTTGGATTTTGGCCCGACTGGAGAGCATGACATTCAACCCAAAAAACCAAGCTGTGACCGACAATCCAGACATCACCCTGTTCTCCACATGTAGAAGGGACAACGGAGTGCAGAATAGCCTGCTCAATCGCTATCCTCCAAGGTTCCACAGATGAGCTGGTACTGTCAAAGGCTGCGCTGCTGCATCTGGAACTAGCTCTCGAAACCTGTGAAACATGAAAGGGCATCTGCCAATAGATTCAATAGGCCAGGCACATGGTGTGCTTGGAACAGCACATTGTATTTTAAACACTGCAACACCATAGATCCGACCAAAGCCATCACCCTTGGAGACTTTGAGCTCTGGGAATTGATAACATGAACTACTGCCTGGTTGTCACACCAAAACCAAACAGTTTTCTGAGCAAATTGCTTTGGCCAAAGATGAACTGCAACCACAATAGGGAACAGTTCAAGAAAGGTAAGATCCCTTGTCAACCCGTTACTCATCCAACCCTGAGGCCAACTCTTTGCCTCCCATTGCCCCTTCCAGTATACACCAAAACCATGGGCTCCAGATGCATCAGAATGAACCTGAAAATCTGCCTTGAGAAGCATCTCACTCCTCCAGAATGATACACCATTGAATTCCTCAAGGAATGAATCCGAAACCTTCAGGTCCTCGCGTATCCCACTGTTAATGTGAATGTGGTGATGCGGGGAAGACACCCCCCTCATGGCCTGGTATAGGCGATCACAAAAAGCCCATCCTGGAACCACCACTTTGCAAGCAAAATTCAACAAACCTGCTAGAGATTGAAAATCATGCAATGTGGCCTTATGCTTACCTCTCATTGCCCTTACCTGTTGTCTCATAAGGTCCAATTTTTCATGTGGGAGGCAAGATAAACCCTCGATTGTATCAAGCTCGATACCCAAAAAGTTTAGCCAGGTGGAAGGACCCTCCGTCTTCTCGCTAGCCAAAGGCATTCCCATCTCATCCATCAAAGCTTGGAAAGTGGACAAAGTGTCCAGCACGTTACCGTGCCGGTGGCCCCAGCAAACAAGAAGTCATGTAAATAATGCATAATTGCAGGATTGCCAGACCTCTTCACAGCACACCAATGCTGTAAGGTACTAAACTTCTCGAAAGCTGAGCAAGATATGGAACAGCCCATTGGCATCACTTTATCAAAATAATACATGCCCTCAAATTGGAAGCTTAGCAAGTCAAAATCTTCCGGATGTACCAGAAGTAGCCTGAAGGCAGATTTTATATCACATTTTGCCAAAAGAGCTCCCTCACCAAAAGCTCTAACCATCTGTACTGCTGAGTCAAATGATGCATATTTCACAGATGCCAATGCTGGGTCAATGGCATCATTCATAGACACCCCCTTGGGATACGATAGATTGTGATTTAAGTGATACTCACCCGGTGTCTTCTTGGGTACCACACCTAGCAGTGGCAACCTTAATGTTGGCATTGGCAATTGTCTATGGGGCCCAGATATCCTCCCTGCTGCTATCTCCTTCGCTAGCTTGTCCCTTACGACCCCAAGTAACTCCCTCACCGAACGTGCATTAGGTGCAAAATGATAAACTCTTAAACCAGAATATGGAATGTGAAAACCATGTGTAAATCCATCAAGTAAGTACTGGGCAGAATCCCGCTTGGGATAAACCCTCAGCCAAGCAATCAAAATGTCCAACCTAATGGGCATTGGTGCTTTTTTCTTCAGCTGGGGTAGCCTGAGGGGCCGCTCCAGCCCCGGTCCGCCTACCCTTGAACCAAGAAGTGCTGGGGTGATTCCCTCCACAGTGCCACAGTGGTAATCAAACTTGCAGGTCAGCAGCCTACACTTACCTGCATTAAACTCCCAGCAGACTCCTGATAATCTCTTTTCCCCCGTGCCAGGCCTTGCATACTGCCCTCTCGGCTGAGTGACCATAGGTACGAAGCCGTTGTCACATCTGCTCGAAGGGGAGGCACCAACCATCACGTCCGCCCACAGCTCAGTTTGTATATGCTGCCATGAAATGGAACAATCCAGAGTGGCATGCATCCAAAACTGCTCGTCATACTGCAGCCAAGCAGACCCTCTCGAGTTAAAATGACAATTAGTGTAGGCCTTTATCATTATCTCCTGGTACTTGGACAATTCTGTAAACCTTAAAGGCTCCTTCTCCTCAATGAGGCCACTATAAATCGTAAACCCCATTATCCAATTAACAAAATTCCTCTCCAACTTTGGGTGCTTGTGGGCCTCAAATTCTTTAGGGAGACTAAATACAAGTCTTTCACCATAATTCTCAGTTCTGGGTCCTGGAAAGTCAAGGAAAAAAGGTCAATAAAGTCACCCTTCCAAATCCGCTCCTTCATTGCGAGTGGGAGATGGGAGCCTAATGGAGTATACCTGCGTAAGGATTACAATCAACTGATCTTTCCACCCCCATTTAACCTAAGGCCCTCACTGTAGCAGCTCCTTTGGTCGCACCTACGTTGCCCACCAAGGGCTGCTCCACCTGTACCCTTGGTACCTGAGATTGAATTGCCCCAGCTGCTGCTAAGGGTGTGCCCAGTGAAACTGAGGATAAATTCTTAGCTCCACTGACCTGACCAGCTTGAACTCCAGGCGCCCATACAGTTGCTGGCCTGAAATAGGTGAGTTGGACATATCCGAGCCTACCGGCTGCTGTGGGGTTTCTGTTGATGCTTCAACACCCTCAACTGAATGGGACGCAACCTGGGCTTGGCTGTTCTGCTGCAGGGTGGAGGAAGCACCTCCCACCATATTGGTCTGTCCTTCTGTAGCTTCCGCAGCTGGCCCACGGGCCTGACCTGAAGCCACCACCTGGTGAACCACCTTATACAAAACAGCCAATGTAGGCTGCGTAGACACAGAGGCCGCTGCACCCTGCTGCACCAAACCAGGAACCTTTTTCATAAGCTCCATGACCTCGGCTACCATTGGCTGCCTGCCCTCCATAGCTGTATCGTTTACCAAACTATGTGAAGTGTCATCCACTGACATACCAGGTGAGGGTACCTCCTGCACCTGTGCAGATTGCGGCCACACCACTTGCACCTTGCTTGGGGACCCCGAGCTTGGGGCTGGAGGGGATGAGGTTCCAGGGATACCCTGCTGAGTCCCCCTCTGAGCAAGTTGCTCATAAACAGCAACACATGCTGCCATTGTACATCCCAACTGAGCCAGGTGGGCCACAATTTCATCATCGCAACCCTGGGCCTGGTCGTTAACAGATCCAGCAGGCGCCGCACACTGCTTGGATTGAGTCTTGCTCCACGGCATGAGGAAAAATTCCTCATTTATGTTTAAATAGTCCAGTGGTTGTAGTGCCCCAAGCTGGGAATGGAACCCTTGTCACCAGAGTCGCAGACCAATCCAAACCGCCAAGCCATGCTGGCTCTTCCCACTCGGCTGCCGATCCTCTCTCTCAGCTGCCGATCACAAAATGGCTGCCTTCACAAGGCTGAGTGCCATTAAATAGGCCCCTCAAATCCTGCCCGAAATCTCGCAAGACTATAAAGTCTTGAGATATTACGTGGGCTGCTGGGGGATCTTGCAAAATCCCCCCTGATTGGCTGGGAGCCAGAGGAAGGGCGGGACTCCCTGACCTCCCAACCAATCATGGCATCAGCTTTCTTAGAATGGCCGGCACAACAGAAGGCTCCTCCCGACGCATCGGGGGGGGTCTTTCTGTTTGGACAGCAAATACTGAGCTATAATGTCTACCTGGTTGGGAGACCACCAAGGAATACCAGTTGCTGCCAGGCTCTATTTCAGAGGAAGAAAATCGCCAACCACCTTTGAATATTACTTGCCTAAGAAAACCATATGAAATTCATGGAGTCATATATACAACCCCTAAATGACAATACCTGACTTCTAGTCTAGAGTCAAGAAAAAGAAAATCAATTTCTTCCATGAAGATAACTACCAAGACATGTGTGAAGATGAGCTGGACACAGAGACACCATGCTCTAGCTTGGTCTTAAGCTTTGCTATCCTGCCAGCTTCTCTGGCACATGCAGCCTTTTTTCTTGGTTATGGCAAGGAGCAGGAAAGGTTCCATTCCCAGGAAGAGCATTGCAGTGACTGATGTGTTGGCCTCCAGCTCTAGAAATCATTATAGCAAACAGACTCTAACAAGTCAGGGAAGCTCTTCTTTCTCTCCCCACACCCTCACTTTCCACATCTAAAGTCCTGTCAGAAATGTTAATTAATTCAGTAGAAATTACCCAGGTGGTATCATAGAAATAAACAAAAGCATAAGAGTACAAAAACTATTCTGACTTCAAGAGTGACGGAAATGGACTCTTACTGTGATGGGCTGCATTTAATTATTTCTTCCCTATAAACTCCAGCTGAAAACTGTTTAAAACATAAAGCACAACCGCAGAGTACAGGAAACATTTTGGGATGCCTCCTTTGCTAGGGAGTGTCAGAATGACTAGAGTGAAATAAATGTTGATTTACATCACCAAAAAGCATGGCCCCATGTTTTTCAGATGTGCCCTCTAATGCATTTTCCTATGTTTTACACTCAAAGTAAAAAAAAAATGCCCCCATGATCTCATTCAAAAATGACATGTTGCTAGAATAGCCACCTTGACAAAAATGTGTAAAATGTCATTGGAGATGATCGCACTGCCTTTCCCCCAACCTTGATGTAGGCTGAAACTTTTCAAAAACTTTTTTTAAAAGGGTGATATCACACTCCATGCTCAGTCTGGAGGCATCCCTTACTATTCTTGGCATCCTGTACTTGGTCCGGACTTCAGCACTTTTTGAAAGAACAGGATTTTCCCATTCTTTCAAAAAGTGCCAAAGAAGTACAGATTGAGTACAGGATGCCAAGATTGGCATGGAATGCCTTCAGACTGGGGACAGAGGTGTGCAATAACACCTGTTTCTAAAAAATTTTAAAAAGTTTTAGCCTACACTGAGGTTGGGAGGAAAGGCAGTGCAATAATCCCTCTCTCTCTTCTCAGACTTCTTATAAAACAAAGGCTGACAAAGGATGTACACATGGACTATAGTTTCCATAGAGTACCTTGACTTCTGAATGTGACTATGAAAGGGTAAGACCGAAAAACAAAAGTGTGTTGCTTGGTACATTGGGGTGGAACCTGGACTGGTTTGCTTGAAATGAGACCTAGTAGGGTCATCTGTTGAGAGACCCTAGATCCTGGCTTGTCAGGCTTGATTGTCCTTACTACCTCGGGATTTGAGCCTGGTGACCACATGGGTGGAAAGAACAACATTTTATTTTCATTACATCAAGCAGAAAAGCATCTCCCCCTAATCCCACACATAAACTCCTTTGACTTCATCTTCTCAGCCAGGCCTGATAATTTATTCCTTCTGTTGGAGAACCTAAGAAGGCAGCACTTCACAACAAACCTTGAGGCCCAGAAACCTTAATGGTGCTACCATCCTGCATTGTTGGCCTTTTAAGCAGCCATGTTCTTTTTATTATTTTGTTACTTATCAGTCTCACCATCTTTGCTAAGGAACATTTCAATCATGACATCATAAGGAACACCAGTTTTTAGATTTTGCTTGTGTAATTGAAGGAAACAGAAGACACGCATAGCCTAAATATTTATTTTCTAAAGCAACTCATACACACACATACAGGATTCAAAAACAACTAGTAGCACCTTTTAACTGAAAGAAAAACGCTGACAGAATGAGCTTTCATAGCCTGCTTCTTCATCTTTATAGGAACAGCCTTTCAGAAATCTAGGTTTATTCCATTTCCTGAGTCCTCCTAATCTTTTCTAAACTTGAAAGGAAAATGGAAATCACAGTTCAGTAAAGTTTTAGGCTTGGAGAAATTTGTTTCTTCTGCTGGAATAGGGCTGGGAACTTCATGCATCTGAAGGAACTCTAATGGAATAAGAAAGAGAAAATGAAGAATTGCCTCCATGAAATCATGCATACTCCATCCAAAGCAAGCAGAGGTCTGCACAGGGCTACTGGCTTGTAGCCTGATCCTCTGCATGTTTGTTTGGAATGTCAGCTGAGGCACAGTATCTAAGTATGGACAGGATGTAGCCTTACAGAGCAGTAGTAAACCCCATAGCAGTAGTAAACCCCACAGATTTCAGTGGACCTTATTTCCAAGTAAATATAGCACAAGAATTCTTTATTTATTCATTTATTTTTATTGTTTTGCATTTCCTCTATAACTTCAGAAAATCTGGTTCAGGAACAGGGGCCTGTGCCATACACACATTCACCAGACTTTCTGAGAGTTTTTGACTACCATCAGAGTTGTAGTCATGTCCATACTGTGCAGCAAAATATAACTGGCTAGAATTTGACACACTTACACATTTGCTGTGACATAAATGTTTATCATATTTACATAAAACTTTATCATATCAGGAAGGGTCATCTTCAGTTGGCAGATATAAAATGGAGCAAAAATTGGGCATTACATTAAAAAAATAGTCTAGGCCAATACTGTTCACAAAACTCATAAAATGACAATAAGGCAATGATTCCAGGCTTGTGATGCTAATTAACCACTGTAGTGGGACAGAAGTATTTTCTTGAGTCGTTCCTAAACAAATTCAGCAATTTCCTGTGAGAACTTATTTTTTGAATTCCTTTATTAAAGAAATACCCCTTTCACTAACCACGAAGGTTAATCTGGGTCCCAGTTTAGTGAAGTAGAGTACAATTTGGGGGTTCTTCCCAAAAAAGATGTACTTTTCTCCCTAGGTTTACTTTTTGTGTTTGTGTATGTGTGGCAATTGTTATGAACATTATATATATCATAGATATGGTCTAAACTAAGGAATCTGCAAAATCTCAGAACAATTGGTGTTACCATTTCTGTAGAGTGGGAGACTGTAAATGAGCAAGATGATTTGCTCCCTTTCTATGATTTGTTGGTCAATTTGCATGACAATGGGCTCCTTCAGTTTTGCATTTCCAACTCTAAAACAGCTGTCATCTCTACCTTTAAACAGCATTGTATAAATATAAAAGGACCCGATCAGCTTAAGAGAACATTTCACAGACATCTGGACCATGTAATTTTCCAGCACACACATTTCCTAAATTAATAACAGTAAGCATTAATAAATTGTTAAATGGTTGCTCTTGATCTTTAGGAGAAAAATCAGAAGCCACATATAGTGAACCCTGTCTCATAGTCAGCACATGAAAAATAATAGTTTTATTCCTCAAATAGATATAAACATGGATGCAAAATATCATGGCATCATTTACAAAATCAGAATAAGCCCCTGACATAATTCCTACAGGGCATCTGAAATCTGAGGAAAGAATACAAAACTTTGCTAACTCAGAAGAAAAATGTGCCATGAAAAGGTC
Organism: Phrynosoma platyrhinos; assembly: GCA_020142125.1. Lineage (NCBI taxonomy): Eukaryota > Metazoa > Chordata > Lepidosauria > Squamata > Phrynosomatidae > Phrynosoma > Phrynosoma platyrhinos. The sequence continues at coordinate 205,750,480 of CM034701.1, forward strand.
TTCTGTAGCTTGACCATGCCCTTAATAAAGTCAGCTGCAGATGTCTTGGATTGCCAAACCAACTCTGTTCCTTATTTTTCCTCACTTTATAGCAGTTACACCTGAGTGACTATGAAAGAGCAAAAGGGAAATGTCTTAAAATCTCAAAGCCTTTGAGGTGTCAGCACAGAAGAGAAATGATGGTGCCATAAATCAGAGGAGAGATCAAAAAAATAGGGTGCAGGTTTATTGTTTTTGCTATCAATAGAGATGAAATATTTCAAGATGTGTCAGTCAACTCTCAGCTGAGTTTCCCTTCCATACATTTCTCTCTAGTTCAAAGGGCCCAGCTCTGATAAACCCCCAAATCTTTGTTTTGGGCACTTTTAATAGCAGTGCCTGTAACCAATACCCAGACATGTGAGTTGGAACATCACTTTCATAAGGCTGTCCTAAACGATCAATCGTGAAACATAAAAATGAAATCTTTACTGTATGACCTTTGAGTGTTACATCTGCCCACATTCCATTAGTGAGGCAAGTGATAATGTCACACACTGACTATTAGACTGTTGGGTTCTGTGGATATGCCTTTTATTTCCTGTCATTTTATAGATTGACAAAATCCTTTCTTTTACATAGTCTTAAAGTTACTATAACCCTACAGCTTACTTCAGCAGCCCAGCCTGGCAGGTCCTTTCAGGAGAGATGATAGTGACCAGGTCTGTGATAAGAGAACATTTATTGCCCGACAGGGATAAAAGAATAAAAATGACTCAGCAGCTGTAGCTGTTGGAGGAGGTCTGGCTTCCCCATGCTTTTTCCTAGCACTTGCTTTTCTGTGTGAAGCCTTCCCGTGGGGTAGGGGGATGGAAAAGAACATTACATCCTGGGATCCCACCTGCACTCTGGAATGATGGAGTCCCAATACAGCTTTATTTCCTCATTAGCAATTAGGCTTCCCTTGGTTTAAGCTTGTGGCATGTACAGATTGCATATTTGTAAGAGTTTGATATTACTTTAACTCTCATGGCTCCAATTTATGGAATTCTGGGGTGTGCAATTTGTTGGGGTCCTTAGAATTTACTGCTGGAGAGCTCCAGTGCATACCTCTGAGTCACAGTTTCCAAGGTACCCTGAGAAGAAAGCTTGAGGTTTGCATCTGTATTACCCAAAAAGCTGGGGGTCCCAGGAGGAAACCCGCAAATTAATACATTTTAGGGGAATTTTAATAGATCAAATAAAAATACACCTTGGCTGGAGTAATGCTCAGCCTGGGATCTTTCCCTTTGTATTTCGGTTCCAAATCAAACAGAACTGCAGAGACAATTCCAAATAGGTTTTGTAGTTTATTAGTGAAATAATCAACACACGCATACACACACACACACACACACACACACACACACACACACACACAAGAACTAATGAAGTAAAAGTGGGAGAAGGTAAAAAATAGAGGCCTTCCTGATGGTAATACTGTACAGATCCTAAAGCGTAGCTCCAAGGGCTGTCTGGAGTGGAGATGACTCAATATCTACCATAGTAAGTGGGGTGGTTGGCTTATTGAGGAATCTAGTAGAAGTCAACCAGAGGTTCTGTCCTGCTTCAGACTAGTCCAAATTGCTAGTGCCTAGGTCAGGGGTCATCAACCTACCGCCTGCGGGCTGGTTCCGGCCCGTGGAAAGCCGCTTACCGGCCCCCACTGACTCCCGCTGCCACCACCACCCGCCACCTCTGCTGCACGTTTTGGCTGTGATTCATTTGCACATGCGCAGAAGTACTGAGCATGCGCAAATGAGTCATGCCGCCATTTTGTTTCACAAAATGGTGGCCGTGTCACGCACAGAGGCAGCAGCGGCATGCGTGGTGGTGGTGGGAGCGCACGTGCGGTAGTGAGGCACGCGTGCGCGCACGCCGCCATTGCCCCCCTGGCCCGCTGGAAGGGACTGCCCCCAGGTAAAAAAAGGTTGCCAACCCCTGGCCTAGGTAGTGGTATATATACTCAAAATCATGCCCTGGAGCAGCCATTTAGGGATAAATGGATTACCTCATTGCTAAATAGTTTTATCAAGAAGAAGAATGATCAGGAGATTGAGGAAATGTTCAGACAATTGGCATGAATACCTCAGACAAGGGAAAACTTCTACGACTGGAGAAGAGTCCATTGCACAGCCATCATCTTTGAACAATTGGCATGAATATCTTAGACAAAGGAAAACTGCTACTACTGGAGAAAAGCCGTTTGTATATACACAATCACCTTCTTCGGTCATAATCCCATCATCGCCATGCATAGACAAAGGGATTGTGCTGATGTCTTTGGGTGATATCATTGTGGTGGTTGTTCTTGCTTTCTCCTGTGCTGCAGCCATTCAGATTTTCAAATATGGTATGGCCAAGTCTCTGCAATGGGGTTGCCTTTCAGGCTACCACCTCAGCATCCCTCTTAATATTAAATTGATATCACAATTGAGACAGGTGATCAGGAGCCTGACCTTGGGGTAAAATCAGGATACCTTAGCAACATGTTTATTCAGGGGAGTACACTAGAGCTCTCCAGCAGACAACTCTAATCTCTTTAGCAAACCACCAATCCCAGAATTCCTGAGGATGGACTGTTAAAGTGATGTCAAACTGCTATAACTGAGTAGTGTGGATGGATATACCCCCTGTCCCTTTTCCACAGGTCCACAATCATTTTTCTTTTGGACCCTGGGCTTCAGAAATAGCCTCCTTACAAAAGACATCTATCCCCCAGTGGCTGCCCTTGAAGAAACATAGAACACACTTCTCTTATCTTCTGAAAAATCAGAGATGTAAATTAAGCTTCAAGGCATAAGTGTGAGCAGAGCTGAATCCAGTAAGACTAATTGCAGATTAAAACTTCAGATAAAGAACAGAATTTTTAAAAGGTGCTAGTTCTGGGTTCACTGGCTTCTAAATTTTAAGGGCCTTTTCAATAGGGACTTGAAGTTGGTTGGGGCAGATATGACATAGTGCCTCTGATGCTTCTCTTTATTGATCATAAAAGCAGATGGGCAACCAATTTACATCTGCTATAATGAACAAATTTCACTTTGTTTTGTTTACAGTTTACTGTCCTTTCATGGTGTGCTGAAGGATTGTTCCTCCATGGTATGCATCTTTGGAAGGTAACTGTCTACTGGATAATTTATGTTTTGCTCACATGGAAGAGAACAGGAAAAAAGACAAATGGTTAACTGTCTTACCTTAGTGAGAAATTCCTATCACCATCTATACTGTGCAGGACATTAGGGATAGAAATAGTAATTACAGGATGAAGTTAGAAATTCCAGTTGTGGCATAGTTGCCATGGGAAAAGTGCTTGGCAGCCAATACCAGTAGCATGACTCCCTCAGCAACAGCCATAAAGTTGAATGTAGGTCAAAGGATTGTAAAAGATAATACAATAACCATTGCAAAATAATATTTACATTTTTCTTAAAGGAATAGTTCTACAAGGTATTCAAAAATTGATTGGCTGTTTAACAAAAAGCAGAAAGCTCCAACTTCCCCATTTCTGAGTGTGAAATGAAGAGCCCAGAGGCAACTTTCATCATGCTATGCATCATAAGATGTTGAAAGTTGCCTCTAGGCTCTTTGTATCACACTCAGCTTTCTTTTCAGCTCCCATTATTTCCCCTGAGTTTTTTGACTGAGGCAGCAGATGGTATTCAGATGATGCTTTTACCAGTTGAGCAGAACTGTTTCACCCTCCTGATTACAAACATTGCAATCATATCAGTTTCTGCTGAAATACCTGTAGCACAAAATTAGCTAGTTACCTCTGTTTTTGAGAAGTCATTGACCTCTTGACTCATCACCCACAAGATGATCCAGGATGTTTGTATTCCCTCCTCAAAAAGTACTGCTAGCTGGTGAAGGACAACTAAAGGGGACAAACACAAACTCCATTTGTCCTGAATTTAATGTATATGAAATTCAGTAAATATAAGATATCACATGTGAGCTTACTTTTCAAACATAGCTCTGTTGTATAATAAATACTTGTATTTCCTTTGTTTTTCCTAGAGCTGGGCCTACTGAGGGAGCAAGCATCATGTAGTGGTTTTTGTGTAGACTGGGAGACCATCTTCAAATCCCACACACCCAGTGACCTTGGGCAACTCATCAGCCTTAGACAAAGACCGTGCAAAACCCACTCTAAACAAAACTTGTAAAATAAAACAACCCATGGTTGGATCACCATAAATCAGAGGTTATTTGAGGGCATATAGTGGCTCAAGTGGTTAAGACACTGACTCTGTTGATTGCAAGGTCGGCAGGTTGGCAGTTCAAAGTCCAGGCACTGCATGATGGGGTGAGCTCCTGTCTCTAGTCCCAGCTTCTGCCAACCTAGCAGTTCAAAAGCATGCAAATGCAAGTAGATAACTAGGTACCACTTCTCAGTGGGAAAGTAAACAGCGTGCTGTGCAATCCTGCTGGCCACAAGATCACAGAGTAGTCTCCGACAATGCTGGGTCTTCAGCTTAGTAAGGGAGATGAGCACCACCCCTATGGTCAGACATGACTTGACAACCTTGTCAATGGGAAATACCTTTACTAGCAACAACAAAACAATGGGGCTCATGAACAGCTGTTCAAAGAGGGAGGAAAGAATAGGCTGGCTTAAGTCCTTATCTTTCTGTCTATACTTTCAAAGATCATGTGGGCCCCATAATACTGGGTGCTGGATGCAAGCATCCTTTGACCTATGTGTCCATGCCCCAACAAAAGAAAGAATCTGTGCACTCCTGATTTATTATCATTAATTTCCTTATTCTCTTTATTACAGAGGGAACTACAAGTATAATCAATAATTTGATTTCTTTTCAAGGCACTGCATACAAATTCATATTTCTAGATTTACAAAATAGCACTTCTTCTTCTTCTTTTTCATTCAACAAATATGTTCAGAGCAAGATGGGACTAGCAATTATGATAGCAGGAACAGAAGGAGAAGAGAAGAGAAGAGAAGAGAAGAGAAAGAGAAATATTTCATAAAAGAGTCTGCTTAACCACTATAGAGCACTAGCTCTGAGCAATCATTAGTTTCTTCCTCAGCTAGATTTCACTGGTGAAAACATGTCCTCATGTAGTTTTTCTCTTCCAAAGGGCAGCATCCCTATTCCACAGGGGCATCCTATTCCAGATGTAGCTTTTATATGCAACCAGAGTTTAAGCCACTTGAATACTTTGATAACAGATGCCAACATTTTATTAAAGAAGGCAGATTTCAGGGCCTGCATTTGATGATGATGATGATGATGATGATGATGATGATGATAGGAGGTGAAGAAGGAGGGCAATGTCCGTGAGACTGGCTATATGAGTAAACAAAATGCACAAACCAAGAAAGTCGGGTTCAGAGGATGGCTGTTTAGCCGCACTTGGCAAGACCCCCTTTTTTGATTTGAGCAATGAAAACAACTTCCTGTCAATAAATATGAACAAACGCTTGGACAAATCTTCAAAGTGATGAGTTAGGTTGAAAATATGCTTCAAAGCACTTTGACTGTTCCTGTAAACTGAAAGGAAATGATTGTTCAGAGCATTTTGGCATCTAAATAGGCTTTATAAATAAGCTGAGCAGGTCTGGCGTGTCTTTAGCTATGCTGCTCATGACATAAAATATACAACTGAAGGAGAGGCCTGGGAGGTGCAAAGGATGAAACCAAATTTGCCAAGCCCTCAACAGTGTTAAGACTTTGAGAGTCTAGCAACCCTTGCTGTCAAACGTGTGTTTAGCTACAATAAACACAGCAGTATTATTTACTGGAAAGAAAATCCAAAGAAATCCATCAAAAACTACAAGCCTGCAGGCAAGACCTTGTTTATGTCTGACTTGTGTGCTGTGTGTTACTGGTGGTACCCTATATTACCTTAAAGATTAGGTGGCAGAGGAGAAAGCAGCCATTAGCAAGTCTCTTGGTCCTTTCCCTAGGGCCTATGCACCCATGTCCCTCTCCTCAGCTGTTTCTCATGGGTGCATTTTGATCACACTGTGGGCCCTTGCAAGAATGACAAGGGGATCACCAAACATTGCTGCTACTATCAACTTGCTGCCTGTACTTCTCAGTGAGGTCTTACACGTTCCCCAGAGTCACCATGGGAAAGACAGAGATAATTTGTTGAAGCTGGAGCAAAACAGCATTAGTTAGAATGTGAGATGTAAACTGTCTGGCTGTGGAAATCTTGGAGGAATGAGAGCAAGTGGCTCCAAGCAGTTGGAAAAACAGATGAACTGAGATTTTTGGAAGAGACAGACTGGATGATAAGTAAAGCCAGTTTTGGTTCTAGATAACAGGTGGGGCTGTATACTTGTAGTTCCCTCTTTAATGTTTTCCCAAACCAGCTATGTTTGTGACTTAAGCCCACTGAGCCAAAGGAGCAAGTTAGTAATCATAACCAGTTAGTGTCCTTCTGCCGGTAAAAGAACTGTGTTGACTGTTACATGGTAACTGGATTGGAATCTACGATTGTCTGGTTACTTGTGGCACAGTAAACACTAAGGCTGGACAGTGTTCAAGGGCACATCACCATTTGTGCAAAGGGGAGGGAAGAAGAAAAAGTCAATCCATATGGTTTGCATTGGTTTTCAGAAGTGAAAACACATGCAGGACTTTTAACTAGACATGCTTCTTGTTATTTTAATGAGAAATTCCATAATTAGATGGGGAAAATAAAATTAAACTGAAGCTACACTACAAGTAAAAAACTGCCCTCCCTCATCTCTTCTTAAGCTTATGAGAGAAACATCAAAGGCAAGGGGGTGTTTTCACCCAATGCAGTTTTTGCCAGACTGTGATGTTTCTTAATCTTTTCACTCAGAGGAATTAAAGTATACGCAAATAATATCGCATCATTTTAACACACACAATCTTTGTTTTAAATAGCAAGTAAGCACTCTGTCTGCATTTCATTTATCAGCAGTTAAACATCATTACATCATTAACAGCCAGTCTAAATGTGGAAAAGCCTTCCTTTGTACACCTATAAACTACAGTACATCAAACTGGACTTTATGATGCTCTGCTCAATGGGGGGAAGGGTGTGTTCTATAAACTTTTACCATTCTTTGCATTCCTTTGATTATAGTAAAAATTTATTTCAACTGAGATATAAAACAAGACTTTATTAAAAACATTTGGACTAGCTTCTTTAAACAAAAGTGGAGAGCAAAAAAATAATTCAAGGATTTTGTTAGTTGATTTCGTTCAATCAAACAGTTCTTATGGAATTTTCTAGATCTCCTGTGCAGCTGCAAGTTTTTGAAACACTCCACTAGCAGCCGTTTAAATACCTTTTATTACCAAGGATACCAGCCAACATATGCAGTTTGGATATGTGCTCATATTCAGAGCAAGTAGACTGACTAAAACTAGAAAACACCATCACATGTATTTAGATGAGCAAAAACATCATAGGTCCTGATGGTTTGTCCTTTTGGCTGTCCATGGGATCCTCAGTACTTTTCTCCAGCACCACATTATCTCAAATGCATTGATTTTCTTCCTATCATCTTTCTTAACTGTCCAGCTCTCACATCCATACATGGTAATAGGGAATACGATGGCTTGTATGATTCTAACTTTTGTGCTGAGTTGTATATCTCTGCTTTTTAATAATAATAATAATAATAATAATAAAATTTATTTATATCCCGCCCCTTTGAGATCAATCGGGGAGGCTAACAAGAATAAAATATACATACAACTGTAAAATCTAATTCCCTCCCCCCTTAAAAAATTATTAAATTAATTATAGATTAAAACATACATTGAAATACAACAATAATTTAAAAACAATCACAATGTGGCTGTGATTCTTAAGACTAAGAACCTAGAAGCCCTCTTATGAGAGGGATTCCTGAGGCTGGGATTATCTATCACTGAAAAGCTTGCCGGAAGAGATCCGTCTTGACAGCCTTTTTAAAGCTGTCTAAAGATGTCAATTGACGGATCTCATCTGGCAGGCCGTTCCATAATCTGGGGGCGATTTTTAGGATCTTTTCTAGTTCTTTCATAGCCACCCTCCCAATTCTTAGTCTTTTTCTGATTTCCTGACTGCAGTCCTCATTTCTATCAATGTTTGATCCCAGGTATTGGAATTCTTTTACTATTTCTATTTCTTCATTGTCTAGGTTGAACTTGTGAAGGTCCTCGGTGGTCATTATTTTTGTTTTCTTTGGGCCGATTCAGATGGCCCGTTTGGGGTGGCAGAGAGCCACCCTGGGGAGCAGTGGATCGAGGCCACAGCAACCCCATGCCATGGCCCTGATCCTTCCTTTTGCCACCCCTAAAAGAGCAGCAAAATGCCACTCCTTTTAGGGGAGGCAAAAGGCCGCTCTAAGAGCCAGTGCCGCAGCTCTTCCATGCCCCTTTGGCACAGCATGTCTGCACGCTGAGCCAGAAGGTCATCCTGATGCCATGCACTGTACATATGGCCTCATGGTGTCAGGATGGCATCAAGGTGGGGTTGGGGTAGCTGGATTTTCTTTTGGAGTTCCCTAGTGCTCTTCATTACCCTCTTCCTTTCCTGAACCCTGCTTCGATCTCTGGGATCTCTCTTTCCATGTATAGTTGGGATCTATTTTGCAGAATTTTGAGCATGATTTTGCTTGCATGGGAGATCAGTGCTATAGTCCTATAGTTTCTATGGTCTATTGCATCTCCCTCTTTGTGGAAGGGGATGTATATTGATCGCTTCCAATGTGTTGGCAATTGTTTTATTTTCCATATCTGTTGACATATGTTGGTTAGAATTAGAGTTGACTCTGTCAATGTGGATTACAGCAGTGCAATTGGAATATCATCTGTTCCTGGTTATTTGTCTTTTGCTATTCTCTTATTGCAGTTTCCACCTCACTTTTTAGGGTTCGGGGTTCATCTTCATATGGCTCTTCATTCCATTTGTCATTCATTTTGTCATCTCTTTTGTATAATTCTTCTGTGTATTGCATCCAACGCCTTTTTATTCCTCCCTGGTCTTGAATTATGTTATTTTTATTGTCATAGATCATCCCAGTCCTTGGTTTGAATTTTCCTTTGATTTCCCAGATCTTGTGAAATAGATCTCTTGTTCTTCCCTCTTTGTTGTTGTCTTCTATTTCTCTTCATTGGTTGTTGTAGTAATTTTATCTTTCTGCACAAGCCCTTGTACTGTTGCATTCATAATTCTTAGTTTGTTCCTATCTCCCTTTTGTTTTTCTTCTCTTTTCTTCTTTATAATTTGTAGTGCTTTTTCTGTCATCCATGTTTTTTTCTCTTTCTTTTTGTTTATTGAAAGTGTCTGTCTGCTTTCTTCTTTTATTATGTCCCTGACTTCAGACCATATTTCCTCTGGTTCTTGGTCTAATATCCTTACTAGTGCGAATCTGTTTCTTATGTTATCAGTAAATTCTTGTTGAGATATTTAGATCATATTTTGGTATAATCAGTGGTTTTGTTTTCTTCTTGAGTCTTACTCTTATTTTTGTTATGAGTAATTCATGATCTGTACCAGTTGGTGCCTGGTCCAGTCTTGGCCACCAGAATAGAGTTCCACCATCTCTCACTTCAATTATATAATCTATTTGATTTTTGTGTTGACCATCTGGTGATGTCCATGTGTATTGTTTTCTTTCTGGTTGTATGAAAAATATGTTTGCAATGAATAGGTTGTTGGCTTCACAAAAACAATCAGATGCTCACCTGCTTCATTTCTTTTGCCTAATCCAAATCTGCCTACTGTTTTTGATTCTTCTTTCCTTTCAACTTCTGCGTTCCAGTCTCCAATGATCAGCTTGACATCCTGTTTTGTTGTGCTGTCAATTTCTTCCTGTACTCCTTCATATAATCTATACATTTCTTCC
>CM034701.1:205770810-205782434 GCA_020142125.1 Phrynosoma platyrhinos
CCGTCCGGCGGCGGCTCCAGGGCCTCCGTGTGCTGAGGCCCTAAGTATCAAGGGTGGGTTAGGATATTGATAGATATATGTATTGTGGAATTTTTAAACTGTAAGCCACCCCGATTGCATTGCAGAGGAGTGGGATAGAAATAAATTTTATTATTGTTTATTATTAGAGGGGCAGGATAGAAATAAATTTTATTATTATTTATTATTATTAGTTTTCTTGTACTCCTGGTTTCTGATGTCTGTATTGAACTAATGCCCTGAGAAAACTACATTTCTCAGAGCATTTACATGCTACACAATGCCACATTAACTGTCATCAAATCCTGTGACTTGTGGTTTGTTGTTGTTGTTAACTGCCATTGAGTCGACCTTGCCTCATGGTGACCCTGTGTATGTCCAAGTCTCTTCATCCTCAAGCACTCTGCTCAGTTCCTGAAGGTTCAGGCCAATGATCTCTCTAATTGATTCTAACCATCTGCATGTGGTCTTCTAGCTTCCTATGTAGACCAGAGCTTTTGTTGTCGATCTCAACTCATGGTGACCCTATGGATGAGACATCTCCAAGACTCTCTATTCTCTACTGCTCTGCTTAAGTCCTATAAATTCGTACCCATTACCTCCTTAATAGAGTCCATCCATCTAGCATGCAGTCTTCCTCTCTTTCTACTTCCCTCTACCTTTCCTAGCATTATTGTACTTTCCAATGAGCCATGCCTTCTCATGATGTGGCCAAAGCACAACCTTAGTTTTGTCAACTTGCCTTCCAGGGAGAGTTCAGGCTTGATCTGTTCTAGGACCCATTTGTTTGTCTTCTGGGCCATCCATGGTATCCTCAGCACTCTTCTCCAGTGGTTTAAGAGGAGCCATTTTGAATTCTCAACCAGAGAACTCTAGTGTCATCGTAGCTATGGTAGCTGAAAAGGAATCATTGTGCTATTTCCACATAGTATGAAAGGGTCCTCATTATCCCTGACAACCAGGATACTGATACTGCAGTGGCTGAGATACCAGGGAACCTGCTGTCTATGCCTCCATGTAGGTGTCATAGAGAGTGGGCAGGGTAGGTTTATTAAACCTCTAGCTTATTAAACAGGCCAGAGGAAGACGGGTGGAGTGGGCAAGGGAAGTGATTAATGCCTCTTTACAGCAAGGCAGGGCCCCAACACACCTAAAAGAGGCTGTGGTAAGACCTCTTTTGAAAAAACCTTCCCTGGATCCTACTTTACTAGATAATTACAGGCCAGTCTCCAATCTTCCATTTCTGGGCAAGGTGCTGGAGCATGTGGTGGTTTCCCAACTCCAGTCATTCCTGGATGAGACGGGTTATCTAGATCCATGTCAGTCTGGTTTTAGGCCTGGTCATGGGACAGAAACAGCTTTGGTCACCTTGATGGATTACCTATGTAGAGAACTGGATGGGATGTGTGTGTCCCCCATTGGTTTTGCTGGACCTCTCAGTGGCTTTTGATACCACTGACCATGGTATCCTTCTGAGCAGCCTCTCTGGGATGGGGCTTGGATGTACTGGAAGGGCATTCTCAGAAGGTGGTGCTGGGGGATACCTGTTCACCTCTTTGGCCATTGGCCTGTGGGGTCCCTCAGGGCTCAGTCCTCTCCCCTATGCTTTTTAACATCTACATGGAACCACTGGGAGAGGTAATCTGGAGTTTTGGAGTAGGGTGTCACCTGTATGCTGATGATACCCAGCTCTATCACTCCTTTCCACCTAATTCCAAGGAAATTGTTTCTGTCCTAAACTGGTGTCTGGTTGCTGTAATGGACTGGATGAGGGCAAACAAATTGAAGCTTAATCCAGACAAGACAGAGGTGCTCTTGGTCAGTCAAAAGACAGATCTGGGAATAAGGATTCAGCCTGTGTTAGATGGGGTAACGCTCCCCCTGAAAACTCAGGTTCATAGTTTGGGGGTACTTCTGGACTCAGCACTGAGCCTGGAAGCCCAGGTATCAGCGGTGACCAGGAGTGCCTTTGCACAGCTAAAACTTCTGCACCAAATGCACCCGTTCCTGGAGAAGTCAGATCTGGCCACGGTGGTACATGCCTTGGTTACATCCTGTTTGGATTACTGTAATGCGCTCTACGTGGGGCTGCCTTTGAAAAGTGCTCAGAAACTTCAGCTAGTCCAAAGAGCTGCAGCCAGGCTGTTAACTCGAGCTGGTTACAGGGAGCATAGAACTCCCTTGTTGCGACAGCTCTGTTGGCTGCCAGTCCGTTTCCGGGCACAATTCAAAGTGCTGGTTTTGACTTATAAAGTCCTATACAGCTTGCTTCCAGGCTATTTGAAGGACTGTATCTCCCTGTATGAGCCCCTCAGAGCATTGAGGTCATCGGGAGAGGCCCTTCTCTCTGTCCCACTACCTTCTCAGGTGCATTTGGTGGGAACAAGAAAAGGGCCTTCTCAGTGGCTGCTCCAAAGCTCTGGAACTCACTCCTTAGAGAGACCAGGATGGCACCATAACTGCTGTCCTTCCGGCAGCAGGTAAAGATGTTTTTATGCCACCAGGCTTTCGCATGACATGGATGCTGTTTTTGTTTTAAAGAGTTTTAAATTTTTAAATTTTAAGAATGTAATGTTTTTATTTGTTTGAATTGTTTAATTGTTTTTTAAACTTTGTATTTTTTAATGCTTTCTACTGTTTTAACTTAAACTGTTTTGGCTTTGTTAGCCGCCTTGAGTCCCTGTGTTGGGAGGAAGGCAGGATATAAATAAACAGAATAAAATTTAAATAAGTTCCAAGAGCTTTTATGGGTCTAGGGGACACATGAGGAGACTGAGGGAAGCATTTAGACAATATTGCACTCCCAGAGGAGACAGCACAATCACAGTGCACAGATTTTAGAAATGGGCTCACAAACATTACTCCCTTTCTATGGGATGGGGGTGGAGTGGTGTATTTATTGATTGTAATAAATATGTACAGCTGCCTTGCATGAGAACTGGAATATGACCAAGGATATTGTTACTAGAAAGAAAAGTGTGTGTGTAAACAGCCTGCATATATTTGGGGGCAATTTGCATTTTCAGCCAGCTTTCCTTTCAACTATTGCCAACCTATTTTCTTTGATATAAAGCAATGCCATTAGTGATTACTAATGATGGTGCAACATTAGTATGTTTAAGGAAAAATACAGTTGTCATCCAGCCATGTTTCTCAGACCTTGTTTGGATAAATTTTCCTGGCTCAGCTGAGAACCGTCCATATTTTATGAACACGCAACTCTTCTGTCCCACTTCTTCAGAGTTTTTTGAAGATTAACTGCACTTCCTCTTTGTAATGCAGAAATTGAAACAATTATATAACACATAGAAAGGAGACTCATGAGGTATGTGTCAGGGGACAGGGAGAAATAGTATTCTGAACCGAAGAAAGCACCAACTGATTTAAGGGAAAATGTTGTTTTGTTTGTAGTCTTAGAACAAATTCAGGGTTGTTGCTTTTTTAAAATGTAAAACTCTCTCATTAATTCTAAGGCCTCGGACATGCCAATTCTACACATTTAAAATCTCCAATGAAAATAAAATTAAATGGATAAACCAAGTATTTTCCCTGTCTGCATCTGCTCAGCCAATTTATAATTATTTTCTAAATAAACTGGACTTTTAACATAACAGATACGATACTTGTAAACCAAATCAAGTTACACATTACACATTTTATCTTCCTAAAAAAATAAAGTGACAATCAGTAAAGAGTGTTAATACTGAATTTTTTCAGTTTCCCACATTAGTCCCAGTTTCCATCTGTTTGGAGTGTATATAAAAACCTCAGCTCTTAGTCCCACTGAAAACTGCAGAGCAGAAAATGGGCTCACTCATGGAAGATTTTTTTAGTGCAGCTCTCTATTATAAGTTGTATTTTTTATTATTTAATCATTTATTTATTTATTTAAGTTGTATGCCACCCCTCCCATAACAGGTCACACATGTGCAAGAAGGGAGTAATATTTTTGAAACTACTCGAAGACTCCAATCACTCTAATCTGGCCTCAGCTGAATCCCTTCCTGCATCCTTCCTCTCCACACCTATCCACAAAAAAATCCCATGTTCTTCAACTCTTTGAAGAGCATCATAAGTATTAAGATAGGAATGACAATATAATCAAAAAATGGAGAAATTTCTCCATAACTGAAGAGCCTGAAATAGGAAACAACATACGGAAAGCTTCTTTTCCATCTCTCGGAAAGAGATTCAGAAATTTTGGAGCGCCATTCTTTTCTCATCCTTAGCTAAAATAGAAATATTACTAATCCAGATTACAGGAGTTTGGCCGCTTTCCAGGTCCAACTAATGAAGCTGCTGAGCTCTGTTTGGTTTCTAGCCAATTATTCCTTCTGGGAAGGTTCCTTAAAACCTGGCTGAGCAGCTAACAGAGCAGTCTGCCAAGATTTGCACATCTTTTAGTAAACATAAGCCAAGTTGGCCAAATGATGGAGAAACGCTTTTAAAAAAATCTATTTCAGGTTTTATTTTGTAGAAGTCACATTATTTTAGTGGAAACTTCTCACTATGACAGTGAGAGCAAGACACATTTGTGAATCATGAGTGAAATTTTGGATTTCTGTTGTTTGACCTCTTCATTGCGCAGCACTTTTCAGTGCACAGACTTCATTTTTGTGTTTTTCTGAAGCAAAGAAAAGATAAAAGAAAGGGAGAGAGGGAAGGATTTTCTTGGCAAGATTTGTGCAGAGGAGGTTTGCCATTGCTTTCCGCTGAGGCTGAGAGCATGTGGCTTGCCTAAGGTCACCCAGGAGCTTATTGCACCACTTAAAAAAGTGTCTTACCTCTCCCAAATTCAATACTAATTTGGGCTGCATCTGGATACTATCACAAGGATTTTGCCACCGAATCTGCCGCCCAAATAAAGCCCTGGTCCAGCCCGGGTCCCAGGGGCACTCAGCATGCCTCTTTTAGAAATCAGGAGTTTTCCAACTTTAAAAAATGGCCACCAGATCACTCCTGAGACCAGGGCTGGACCCAGGCTGTATTTGGGCAGCGGATTCAGCAGCAAAATCCCTGCGATAGTATCCGGATGCAGCCTGAATTAGAAGTGAATTTGGAAAAGGTAAGATACTTTTTTAAGCAGTGCAATAAGCTCCCTAGTGGTTTCATGGCTGAGTAGGGAATCAAACCCTGATCTCTAGAGCCATAGTCCAACACTGAAATGACAATGCCACACCACCTTTATAGTTATTTCGATTCATATAGCACACAAAACAGCCATCACTGGGTATCTAATGCTTTTCCTTTGAACACATTTGTGACCTTTTTCACTTCTTAGGACATGCCCTGTGCACCTGCTTGCCCTAGCAAAAAAGGAATTTGGGCTGGGTGTAGAAACTACTGTGCAAGGAGAAATATCACAAGTTGCACCACAGCATCCTGACCCATGGCAGCTGTAGATTTATACAATCAAATTACAAGTTACAGAGTTGTTGAAAAGAAACCATACATGTTTCCAAGTCTGATCTAGTTGGAGAGCTTCCACTTTGGAGTTTATCATACCACCTCCATTCTTGCTACAATCACATTAATGAAGTGCACACCTAACAGTTTGGGAGCACTTCTAACAATTTGGGAGCACTTCTAACGTGCACATGTCCCTCCATCAGCACAACCTGTCTGTTGCTGGCCCCTCATGCTCTGTTCAGCCCTTGGCCTTAAGCCTGCTTCTGTGCCCTATGCCCTAACCAATGTGCCTTTCATTTGTATTTGTGTGTTTGTTTTAACACTATTCCAGAGAAGAGGAGACACTGACACCACTTGACTACACAGTTCCAGAACTGTACCTAAGGACTAGTACTAAACTAGCATAATTAGGAGTTTATTGGCAAGGTGTGGGCTAACCATGCTTCCAGAACAAGGCAGCAATGAGGAGGAGATGGCATCAGGTGACAGGTATCACCAAATGCACTATTATCAAACTTTATGGCAGTTTAAAAACTGTGTATGATAAATCCCTTTGTTTCTGGACTGTTTGTTTCAGGGTGAAAGTGATCTGGGATCAGCAATAACTGATTACTGAGTATCTGCTTGCCATTCACCCAACCTGTATGGTCACTTGTAACAACTCCTTTAACAAAAATAATACCAAACTCCAAAGGAAATTCACTCTTTCAAGCTGCCCTGGGTTATTCAAGCTCTTGGTAAACTACACTCAAAATATAAAATAACATTTACCTTCTAAATATCTTAAATAAAATTCCAATACAAATTGGAAAAAAATATTCCCGGACCATGTTGTATATGATAACTGCAGCAAGAATGATAACAGCGCAACATTGGAAAAGACAAGAGATGCCAGAAACAGATACTTGGTTATTTAAACTTTTAGAAATGATTGAAATGGATAAACTAACTGGTTGTCTAAATCATAAAGATAAAGACGACATTGAAAAAGAATGGCTCCCAATTTTAGATTATTGTAAATCAAAGTGGAAACAAGATGTAGGAACATGATAAGATTAAGTTAGAAAACAAACAACTCAGTAAATACAGATAAAATAACACAAGATTAGAATATGCTTTAGGAGATTATTATAGTTGTTTCTTTTTTCATCTTTCTATTTGTTTATTCTTCTTGATTTTGATAGTTGCAAAATAAGTATATTAACATACGGAACAATTAAGGACTTGTTGCTGGAGAGACGGGAAGTTAATTTTGGATGTAATTATTTACTGTAAATATGTGATGAATATGTATTTTAAACATTAATAAAATCTTTTTAAAAAAGATAAAACACAATTAAAAGATTTAAAAAGCAATGAGAAACAATACAACACAATGCAAGGGAGTTGGGTGCTCCCTGTAGCCAGCTCCAGGTACCTATTTGGCTGTAGCTCTTTGCACTAGCTGAAGTTTCTGAACACTCTTCAAAGGCAGCTGCATGTACAGCATGTTACAGTAGTCCAAATAGGATGCATATATCACCATCTCCAAGTCTGATGTCTCAAGGAATGAGTGCATTTGGTGTACAGGCTTTTAATGTGCAAAAGCAAGCCTGCACACCACAGAAACCTGGGGCTCCAGATTCAAATCCAGGAGTGCACATAAACTGAGAACCTGAATCTTCAGAGGAAGTGTAACCCCATCTAACACAAACTGAATCCCTATTCTCTGACCTGCCTTTCAACTGACCAGGAGAATATTGTCTTTTGTCTCAAAGTTTCAATTTCTTTGCCTCCATCCAGTCTGTTACTGATTACAGACACTGGCTTCGGACCAGGACAACCTCTTTGGTCTGGGATGGAAAGGAGTAGCAGAATTGGGTGTCATCCGCATACTGATGGCATCACCATCAGATTATAAGCAGATTACAATGGTGTGGATTTTTATCATGAACCAGATGAACCCACAGAACAGTTCTCCCAGTCAAGATGGACGAATGGCTCGAGTATGTCTTTCTTCTCCTGGTTGATATCATATGAGATGCTTCTTCTGAACTCACTTCAGTATATATAACAAGCCGTTCTTCAACACATTTGCAATAACATCCCTGTTTGTTCTTTAGCAACAGTGCATGAGTGGACTTTGTGGCAGTATACATCTTCTTTGGCAGATGCTGAAAGTTATTTTGCTGCTTGTACAACTGATAACACTGTAAACAGTTCTTTGAATCTTTGTACATTCCTGTAAAGTTTCATGACTTATGAAAATGAGAATCTGCTTATCAACCAGCACAGGGTTAATTTTTGTTTTCTCCAGCAGTCATTCTACAGTGATTGCAATAATAATTGTTTTATGATTCATTTAAATCTGTTTGTTAGATAGAAACAAATGTTTATGTTTCCATGCCATTGTAATTTACCAGAAAAGAAAGGAAACCAGAGATGGAGCTTGTCCAGGTTACAAACCCAGACTTCCCCCAGCTCAGATGGGTTGGATTCATACTTCTCATTGAAGCCCATTTTAAATGAGTTCAACATGTCACTTGCAAGCACGGAAAGAGGCTCAGTGAAGAAATGTTTGATCGGGTGGGGGATGTTCTGGAGGTAAGAGAAAGAGATTCAGAATGAAAACTTAAACATTAATTAATTAAAAATTAAAAATACTTTGATCCAACCACTTAAAGAGATGTGGAAAGTAAAGACATGGGATTGTGTGTACCAAATGGAAAAAGAGGGCATGTCCCCCATGATGCAAATTTTGAGAAAGATCTTCCAGCTTTTTAGGCATTGTCTACAATGTTTGAAGTATTCATTTTAGAATTGAAGGAGACATGGTTTTAATTGTGAGTATGCCTTAAGTATGTGTTTTTTATTATGTAACTTGCAGCCCTGGGGAAGCCTGAGCAGCCTCTGAACCTAGAGAGAAGATGGAAAGTTAAACTCTTTCTCTCCCTGCCATGGCCCTGGAAAGAAAAAGAAAAAAAAATCTCTCTGAAGTTTGCATTTCTAGGGCAGTCTGCATTGGCACCAAGGAGAGCTCCCACCAAAATGCTAACTGCAGCTTCCAAGAGGCTTGTTTTTGTCATGCTTGTGCTGGGGAAAGAGTTCAGCTTCCCAATCTCCACCTCCCACAGTCCACGTATTCTCAGCTGCTACATATATAACAAAAACACATAGTAATTGCATTAATCTACTTAATGCCACCTCTAGTTTGTCCTTGTTCTTTGGATGCACAAACAAAGAGAAGAGCATAAGAACATGTGGACAGTCACAACCATATCTCCAAGACTATGAAACTTAAGTGCATGAAAGATGGGGCACATACTAAGAGTTATGAACATGCTAGTAACGAGTTAGATATATTATTGGGTTCATAACATAAAGCAGCTTCCAGAACACAAGTTGGAGAAACATAATCTGTTACAGTGGGATTGCCACTAAGGGGATTTTAGGAGTATGCATCTTGGAAGTATTTAGTTTGCAAAACTTGTTTATCTATTAAATTTAACTATTGCAATTTGAATGTGTCTCTATGTTTAAGGCCTGTAATACCATTTTGAGTTACTAGGTGGCAGACTTCCCTAACCAGTACATAGATTTTCAGACATGGGAACATAGGAAGCTGAAATCACAGATCTTCCAACAATAGACCACATTTGGTATATAAATTTTGTTTGGTCTCGCTACTTGCTCTGTTCAAAGAAATGAGTGCTAGTGTGAAACCAAATGACATCAAAGTGCATCACCACCCTAACGTGCTCCTTTTCATTTTTTTTTTCTTCTTCTTCTTGCTTGTCACTGGGCACTCTCTTTACAGAACAAGAGCAAACCCAGGATCTTTGAGCAGAATTTCCTTTGTCCAACATTCTCTTCAGGATTCCAAAATTTAAAATATTCAAAAGATCACGAGACTGGTCTTGAGTTCCAGACTACATCTAGAGTTTCTTTTATAGTAACATTTCTTCTGCAAGATTTTTGTTTCCAATGTAAAAGAGAGGATGGGTTGCTTTCCTTATGTTTGAACATTTCTTACTGTTTTGTGGTATTTAGTTCAAACTGCGTGCAACTCCAACATCACAGCCAAAAAGGCAGTCTACTGCCAAACCAGACACAGGGAGGCTAATAGATCTCAGCTGCCCTGGCAGAGAATTCCTCTGTCAGGCAGTTCACCTAGAGATGCTTCCATACAGCTGAGAGAGTTGTTCAGCTCAGTCACTCTGGAGAAGACTATGGCTGTTAAAATTAACATTTCTTTGATTGCCCCTTCTGGGAGACAAGTGGGGCTACTATAAAATAATTCTTCAGCTTGCCCTGTAAATGTTTTTAACTTCCATGGCTTCTTCAAGGAACTGGGGGCAGGGAGGGTTGTCTGTGACTGTGCGTGAAGGAGGTCTGACAGTCTTAAGAACCAGGTTGCTTGCTGAGCTCACCATATGAGCAACTTCATCAACTGCTTCTTTTGGATTCCAAAGGTTTCCCCTAGAAAGTGACAGAGATCTCCCTGCCCCACAAGTTCATAGTGGTCATGGGATTATTTCATTATCTCTTGGAAAATCAACTAATGTTAGTGGTACCACCATGTATAGCACTGCAAACTTTCCAGTTGCACAAACTTTAAAACTTGCAAATAGCACACCTTGTAATTGCTTTGATAAAGCAAAGTCCTTTAATACGTGTACAGTTCACATATGTATCTGTATGTGAACTGTGCTCTGATTTGTGATTGATCTCTGTTCCAGTTGGGACTGTCTTTCAGGACCAACATAAATAAATCTCCTGATTAACTCAATAAGGCTGGCTGCTTTTCCTAACAGTAAAATAAGCAGAGTAATCTCTTTAAATAAAGCAAAAATCAGCCCTAATCATTCTGAAAGAGATCCTATTCTAATTTGGCTTCCTCTCCCTGCTTATGTAGAAACCATAGCAGTGCCATGATGAATGAGAAGATCAAATGTTCTAAAGGTTAAAAGGACAGGGAAAGTGTTTCCGATATGTATTAAGTATGGGAACATCAGATAATTTAGAAATGCTGGAAAGCTGGTGTGTGGTGTAGTGCTGAATAGTATGAACTCTGATATGATAGTCTTTGGTCTGATTTAGGGCTTGCCACAAATTCATTAGATGGCCTTAGACAAATTTGTGTCCCTTAGCCTCATTGCAGCCCCAAGGTGTAATTTAAGATAATAACACAGATAAGTTTGCTAAGACTTATTACTACAATAATTACTGAACACAATTCTTAGAGCACTTAAGATTGTTTAATTTCTAAGTATTATAGTTCGGATCTTCCATCCATTTTTTTCTACCCTTTCTGCCTTGCCTAATTGTTCTGACTATAGTGTTATCAGCTTCAGCTCCATACGATGCATAAACTTAATTTTCTCAGACTGACACAGATCTAGAACATTTCTGAAGACCTAATAGATAACTTAATTACTTGATCAACTATAACTCATATAGATTGATTAATTAACATTACTTTAATTGAAATGCACACCAGTTCCCCAAATACTGCTTATTTCTCAAGCATAATCCCATATCCCTCTCAGAATTGTTTGATTTAATTTTATTTTAGACATATGCTGTATGAACATTGCTCACATGTGCTTAAGCAATTTCCATCATATTGAAAGAACTAAAACCTTGTCAGACCTAGCTGAGCTGTTTTCTGGATTTCTTTTTAGGACAGAGGGAGGCAATCCTATGCATTTCATTCAAAAATAAGTCCAATTTGGCCAGTGGGACTTACTTTCATGTGCATTCATAGAACTGGAGCCTTCTACATCCAATGCAATGCATTTTACCCTGATTAAACTCTTTCCTCCCATAACCCACCCTACCAACATGCCTTTTTCCAGGACTGATTTTCTGGAGCTAAACTCCTTGTTCAAGGAGCAGAGGACTGGAAGACTGAGATAACTGGAATTTGAGATGGAGGTCACATACATTTTCTGCTAGGGACCACGTGTGCTGCTCCCCTTTTTTTCCTGCCCTCCCTTTCTTTTTTGCTCAAAGCACATTTTTAAGGACCTTATCACATGGGGTCCAAAGCAGACAGAATCCAAAACAAATCCCGACCTAATACGTAATATTTTTCCGTGCTTCCACACAATGTCGCACAGAATCCCGACAGAACCCCGACAAAGAATCCAACAGAACCCCGACAAAGTGATAAGAAAGTGAAATAAGAACAAATCCAGGACTAATCCGAAAGGACC
>CM034701.1:205809329-205832478 GCA_020142125.1 Phrynosoma platyrhinos
AACTGTTTAGAGTTGTAGGGGAGCTGACGCAGGTGCCACCTGTGCAGAACCCACAACAGCCTGCTGTGATGAGTTTAACAACTTCTTTGCAGATAAAAATCTCTCAGATAAGAGCCGACTTAGATGCCAGTGTTGTAACGGATTCAATTGATGAGGTGTCCAGCAATTCTGTTAATGAAATTATATTGGATCAGTTTCAATCTGTGAGTACCGATGACGTGGACAAGCTCCTTGGTAGAGTGAGGAAGACAACCTGCCCTCTTGATCCTTGCCTGTCGTGGCTGACCGTCCGGGGGGGGATGCCTTGAGGATGTTCCTTAGGGACATTGTCAATGCATCCCTCAGGGAAGGCCATGTTCCATCTTGTTTGAAGGAAGTGGCAGTTAGGCCGCTTCTGAAAAACCCTTCCCTGGACCCCTAGATATGAACAGCTGTAGGCCGGTCTCCTTACTACCTTTTTAAAGCAAAGTGATCGAGAAGGCGGTTGCTCTTCAACTCCAAGCTGTCTTGGAGGAAACTGATTATCTAGACCAGGGGTAGGCAACCTTTCCCTTTAAGGGCCGAGGGACTTCAGCTCCTAGAATCCCAGGAGCTATTGGCCAACATGGGACTATTGGCCAACATGGCTGAGGCTTCTGGGAGCTGAAGTCCCTCGGCCCTTAAAGGGGAAAGGTTGCCTACCCCTCATCTAGACCCATTTCAAACTGGCTTTAAGACAGGATTTGGAATTGAGACTGCCATGGTTGCCTTGGCTGATAACCTCCATCTGCGCATCCACACTCTTAGACCTCTCAGAGGCTTTTGACACAATAGAGCACAACATCCTCTTGGATCACCTGAGAAAGTTAGGAATTGGAGGCATTGCATTGCAGTGGTTTCGTTCCTTCCTCTCGGGCAGATCCTAGAGGGTGATTCTCAGGGGCAGTTGCTCCACCAGGAAGGAGCTTAATTGTGGCATCCCTCAAGGCACCGTCCTGTCCCTGATGTTGTTCAACATATATATATGAAGCCGCTGGGAAGGATTATCTGGAGTCATGGGACGGGGTGTTATCAGTATGCTGATGACACCCAGATATATTTCTCCATGTCTCGGTCGTCAGCTATGACTTCATATGGCGTCTCTCCCTTCAATGACTGTCTCAAGGCACTAATGGGGATGAGGAAAAACAGATTGAGACTGAATCCAGATAAAATGGAGGTGCTTGCGGTAGCAGTCCCAAAACTAAGTATTGGGATACAACCTCCAGTCCTGGGTGGGGTCACACACTCTGCTAAGGACTGTGTCCGCAATCTGAGGGTGCTCCTGGATCTGTCACTCCAGATGACTAATCAGGTAAATGCGATGGTCAGGAGCGTCTGTTATCAGCTTCAGTTGATACGCCAACTGTGCCCTTTCCTGGAAGTAAGGGACCTTGAAATTGTGGTGCACGCGCTGGTAACCCTTTGTCTTGATTTCTGTAATGCGCTCTACATGGGGCTACCCTCGTGCTTAGTCCGGAAACTTCAATTAGTACAGAACATGGCAGCTAGGTTGGTCTTGGGTACATCAAGGAGATGGTCATATAACACCTGTCTTAAAGTCACACCACTGGTTGCCTATCAGTTTCTGGGCTCACTACAAGGTGTTGGCTATGACCTTTAATGCCCTAAATGGCTTGGGTCCAACCTATCTTCAGGACCGCCTCCTTCCATATAATCCACCCTGCGCACTCCAGTCCTCTGGGTTGCTTCAACCTATAAAAACAAGCCATCTGCAACCTCCCAGAGGGCCTTGTCTGCAACAGCTCCCAGATTATGGAATGGCCTGCCGGACGAGATCCATTATATTACCAGTTTAAATAGCTTTTAAAAAAGCTGTGAAGACAGATCTCTTCCAGCAGGCCTTTCCTGATTAGATCTCCCGGCCTTAAAAGCTAGTCCATTCCTTCTACTCTTTGCCACACTTATGCTGCCTGTCCACTCTGCCATTGTGACTCGTCTTATCTGTTCACTGTTTTATTGTTTGTTGCTGTTTTAACTTTTTGTTGTTTAATACTATTTTAAGGGTTGGGTGGGTTTTGGGATTGTATATTTATGGTGTTTTATTGTTGTAAGCTGCCCTGATTGCATCTGTAGAGGGGTGGGATATTAATTAATAATAATAATAATAATAATAATAATAATAATAATAATAATAATAATAATTCTCAATATATCCGAAGTGGAATGAGATAACAGGACTAGAAAAATGATTGGCTATATCCCCAATGCTTTATTTCCCTGCAATGGCGATCAATCCTTTGCATCCCCACAGAGGACTTTTTGAGCCTTGCTGTGTGTGGGCAGAAACTATATAAGGAGGTGCGGATCTGCACACTGGCTCACATCAGCCACCTCCACCTTTGATCTTCCACATGTTCCACATCAAGGGACATAAATACAGACCAAGGGCCTAAGCAGACGGGCAGCCATGGGCTGCCCCGAGAAGCTGCAGATTGGGCCCAAGGTAGCCGCACTCCTCGGCCCCAATCCTCCCCTTTTCGGGCCCTGGAAGGAGCGCTAAAATAGCACTCCTTCTGCAAGGCGCCGAAGGTGCGCCACAAGAGGCGTTGGGCGCACCTTCGGCGTCTCTTCTGCCGCAGTGTCACATTAGAAGGAGGTCACATTAGAAGGACCATGGAAAAAGGGATAATTCTATAAGACAAACACAGTTTTACTGAAGCAAAATTCGTTTTACAGCATATAAAGGGGAGTTTAAACATGACACCTATTTAAAAGTGTGTATACACGTATGTGACCTGAAAAAACTGAGGTGCCAAATTTTACACGGATGAACCTTAGTCCAAGTCATGTATTTCCCCCCACCCCAGCCTCCAGCCCCCAGCCCCAGTGTTGCCTTGTTTTTCCCACAGCAAACATGATATTGATTGAAAAATATTTTAATTTAACAGGCAAAGATTAGATAATTGTTATCCTGCAGAATTAATTGAAATGGATAGTAGCCAATTTGTAGCTTTTGATGCAACATAAGGACACTCTAGGCCTATCAAGGCTGAGCAAAAAGTTGCATGGGTGCTCCTGTCATTTACATAGGCAGCACAATGCTCCCTAGGTCATATAAGCCAATGCCAGCCCTTTGTGAAAAGCAGCCCCACGTCTTAAAACATTTTCCTTCCTATGTAATGAAGCACACAAAACTGATGCGAAGCTTGAGTGTTTTGCTGCTTAGCTTTTTCTGGAAGACCAGCCAATGTGCAGCAGCCCAGTTAAAATACACATGCTGTACAATTTTACCTCTCCACAGCATTAAAAGCAGATTTTAAGCATTTATGACAGATCTCTGTACCAGGAAGGAAAACTAAGAAGTTATTTCTGTTGTATGATCATCTCTTAGCAATAGCCATCAAGCTAACAAGTCATCTGGGACCATTTCACACCAGACAGTTATAGCACTATGATTCCACTAACTGCCATGGTAACATCCTGTGAAATCCTGGGACCAGATGTTTAGGGAGGAAAACTGGGAATTTTCAGCTGGAGAGCTCATTTGGTGCCTCTGTCCAGACTACAAACCCGAGGAAGATTCCATAGGATGCAGCCATGGCAGCTAAAGTGGGAAAATAGTGCTACAATTGTGTAGTCTGTAATGGCCTTTGATGTTAAGTTTAAGTCTAAAGAAGTAGCAACTTTAGACACTAGGTATGTACAGTGGGCTCTTGGTATCCGCAGGGGTTCCAGGACCCCGCGTGGATACCAAAATCCATGGATACTCAAGTCCCATTATATACAATGGGTTAGTAAAATGGTGCCTCATATATAAAATGGCAAAATCAAGGCTTGCCTTTTGGAATTTATATATTGTTTAAATATTTTCAAGCCGTGGATGATGGAATCCATGGATAAAGAATCAGCCGATACAGAGGGTCGACTGTAACCACTCCTGCTCAACTTCAAATACTAGAAAATATTTTGTAATGGCAAGGCATGTAGGCCTTGTCCCAAGAGCACCATGTGGAGTTTAAAATCCACTATGACTAGAGGAAATGTTAATTCAATGTCTCATTATGGAGAAAACTAATATTTAGACAATATTATTTCTACAAATGGAATACTCTCTGAGTACAGTGAGGAGGAAGCAGTGAAATCTGTAAGCTTTTGTCCTACAGATGCTACACTGACAAAGAGAATATACAATCAAACTGCTAATATTTGCCATGCTTTGAGTCTTGTTCTCACAAACTGTTATTCCAAGGTGAACTAATACAAGTACTTTGTTTTATTATCGGTTTATACAATAATCGATTTAATCTAAGGACAAAGTGAGGAAGGAAGAAAAAGGAAGAAAAGAGCCCCTAATAATTAGGAGCTCTTCCTAAAACCTGATTCTTTTACTATTTTGCATGCTTATCTGAAGGATTATATGGAATTCAGATTTCATAGCCTATGGGTGGCTGCACATTCAATTTCAATTGATGCAATACATATTTGTTGTTGGCTTACAGACTGTGGCAAAAACATTACATTACCAGGTGACATGTCTAAGGGTGTAGGCACACTGCACAAATAAAGCAATTTGACACTACTTTAACTGCCATGACTCCATCCTACAGAACCTAGAGATTTGTAGTTTGGTGAGGCACCAGAGCTCTCTGCCAGGCCAGTCTGCATACCTCACCAAACTACAAATGGAGCCATAACAGTTAAAGTGGTGTCAAAATCGCACTACACTCTTATAGCGCTGTTATTCCACTGTAACTGCTCTGGCTGCCTCTTGTTGCATTCTGGGATTTGCAGTTTAGGAAGGGACATTTAGAATATCCAACCAGAGAGCTCAATATTCTAAATGTCCCTTAGAACTACAAACCTCAAAATGAAACAGGAGGCAGCCAGAGGAGTTAAAGGAGAATAGCAATACTTTTAGTGTGTAGTGCAATAATCTCCTAAATCACCATTCAGACATGGTTTCTTGTGCAGAATAGTTGCTATACCAATATAATTTCAAGCTATGCAGGCATGTAGTTATGGGGAGGGTTAGGGTTAGACAAAATGAGTACATTGCCCCCATTACAAATTCTGCCATCCAAGGAATTTTAGTTCAGTCCCCAAATTTCTAGCATTGCAATAACATGAAACTTCAGTGGAGAAGCGAGAAATACAATTTAGGTATCCAAAGAAAAGGGGCAGGTAAAGTGAGCCAGTATGGTATAGTGGTTTGAGTGTTGGACTGTGACTCTGGAGACCAGGGTTTGAATCCCTGCTCAGCCATGGAGCCCCACTGGATGACCTTCAGCAATTCACACTCTCTCAGCCTTAAGAGAAGGCAATGGGAAATGTCCTCTGAACAAATCTTGCCAAGAAAACCTCGATAGGTTCACCTTAGGATCACTGTAAGTAGGAAACAACTTGAAGACAGACAACATCAACAAAAGTGACCAATGCAAACAGCAAATATAATAGCTCTACATGTAAATGATATTCAGCGTGTCACTCTCTGCAAGGGTAGAAATTTAGGGACTGAAGAAAAATTTCATGGGGGCCAGAACTGGCAATGAGCTCATTTTTAATGTGATAATTACCAATTGCATCCCGTAAGTGACTGGCATTCGGCAGGGTAAGTCACTTTCTTCTTTCATGTGATAAACTCCTAAGTTTTGTTTTTTAATAAGGTGCAATGAAAAGGAAAGAAGGGTTGGATGTTGGGGAGAAGATGGGGTTCTGGGCCGAGTGTATGACAAGGTACGAAGAAATCTTGGAACCAAACTAGAACCAAAATATTAAAAATGTGTGTTATCCTCTAGAGGACAGAAATATTTTCTGTTGTATAATACCAATCCTGTGATATAAACTGAAACAAAGACATAAACTATTTTGTGGTAAGCAGCATGTTAAATAAATAAATAAATAAGCAAATATAAACAAAGGAATATAATAAATGAACAGATACCTTCTCTGCTAAATTATAAGGCCAATATTCTAACTTTTCCACAATAACAGAAGCAACATATTAAATCACATCAGATTCATCACAAAAATCCAAATTACCAAGAGTAAGAAGGCAGCGCTAGCCTGATAAGCAACTTTATGGCGTTAACCAAACAATATGTTACTGAACAGCAATGGGAAGTACTGCTATTTTCAGATCACTCGTTTTAAAAAAAAGAAGAGCAGGGAAAAGAAGAAAGGGAAAGTCCTCCAGAACGTCCAACTAGATCTTACTATTGTTCATGAAAT
Organism: Phrynosoma platyrhinos; assembly: GCA_020142125.1. Taxonomy (NCBI): domain Eukaryota; kingdom Metazoa; phylum Chordata; class Lepidosauria; order Squamata; family Phrynosomatidae; genus Phrynosoma; species Phrynosoma platyrhinos. The sequence continues at coordinate 205,815,540 of CM034701.1, forward strand.
AAAAATTTTGTGATGGGATCTGGGACTGGAAGACTGTGTATCAGGTGCAGGCGGTATTTCCCAAGTACCCTCCTCACTGCTATACGGCACAAAGACAACAAATTTCTGGGGCAGCCTGCAAGGAAACAGACAGTGAACAATGAGAAAGCAAAGAAAAAAATCCCACAATGCCTACAAATAATGCCTATGTTTTGTCAAAGAGAGTGGAGGTACTTCTCAAAAATTTGTAAACTTTCCTAGACAGAGTTTGGAAATATTATCAATGTTTATTTATTATTTATTATATTATATTATATTATATTATATTATATTATATTATATTATATTATATTATATTATATTACTGATCTACAACTATAATTGTGGTTGGAATATTTTCATTTTACACAATGGTTACCTATGAGAAAAACCTCAATTCTGATGTATCTATCTGATAGTCAGATTCAGAGGATCTCAAGTCTTCATCCTATCTTCTGTCTCCATAGGCCAGACTTGTCTGGTTTTCAAAAACTGCTACTTTGAGTTTAAATGATGTATGTGTGTGTGTTGTGGGGTGTAGTTGAAAGGAAATATTAATTAAACAGAAAGTAATGGCATCTGCAGTGATCATGGAAAGAACAGCCTTCTCTGTTGTGGCACCCCAGTTATGGAACTTCCCAATGCCCACCAACATTGCTATTATTCCAATGCCCAGGGAAAACGTATTTGTTCACTAAAGCTTAGGGGGGCCTAATTGGTTTTCCCCAATCCTTGTATGTACATGGGTTTAAATTAGTTTAAACTATTTTAGCCAGTTTTAATCTATATCTCCAAACGTGTTAAATTGCTCAATATGTTTTTAGCCTTTTAAAATTAATTTTATTATTTACACAGCTTTAAATGTATTATACTGCTTTTATTGTATGCTGCCCCGAGATTTCTAGGTAGAGGGCAGGTCAAAAATATTTTAATAAATCAATGTTCAGTATTATTCAGTCACAGGTTGGGAAACAGGATTCATGACTGCTAGAGAACCCCATCAAGAAGAATATAGCTCCAATGGAATCTTATGCAATTTCCTCTCCACATTCAAACCCCCAAAGTGTTGCAGAATTTTTCTACCATAAAAACATATGAGCATCTGAGCAACATTCTGTTTTCTGTGCAGAAAAGACTGTTTCCTGCACCAAAAAGCATGGTTTTTTTTTCTATGCAAATAATCCTCTGCAACATTTTGGGACATTCAAATATAGGGTGAATACTACAAAAAATGATTGTTCTCTTCTGGAGTGGGGAGATAACTAAATATAATTAGTCATCCCTATTGCTGCCCATTTCACACTCCTGCTATTCATGATTGTGTCAAAGGAAACCCCACTATGTACATGAACCCTACCTCCAAGCATAGGGAGCTTGGTTTGATTGCAACTGGTACATATATTATCCTTCTCACAGAGCTGTTAGTTCCTATTCTATGATAAACTACTTTCCCCTGCTTCATCTACATTCTCTGTGGACTTTTATAAAATTCCTTATTTTTACTAGGTAGTATCACACATCTTGAAAGGAACAGCCAAGCCGCTGGAGGTGGGGGCAGGAAGACAAGGGAGAGTACATACTTTTATAACTACAAACAAAAAAATACACTAGAGAAGGCCCCATCAATTCACAGTGCCTCTTTTGCCAGCTGACATCAACATGTGAAAGATTTACTTGAATTATTGCTTTCAGTCTTCATAAATTTGCTAACAGAATGAATCACGTGGGCTTCTTGAGATGTTTTTAGTTGGACCTACCTCACAAGAAGATGGAATTCAGTGCAGGCTGCATTCTAACACATTTGCCAACATTTAGAAGAAGCATTTACATTCACTTTCTCATAAACAAATGAGTCTGTGCTGCTCAATAAATCACTAACAAGACTGAATGAGGATGAATATATCTCAGTTCAGTCTGGATACTACAGAGGTGATTATAGCGAGTAACTTGGGGAATGAGTTGTTGAGGATTTTTCTTTCTGAATGTCTTCTGTAAGGAATTGGTTTGCTTGTGCTGCATCCACAGCTCTGAACGCCATTTATCAACTTCATTGAATGTTGCCCACTGCTGAAAGTGCATCCTACAATAGTGGCCTGCCTGCTAAGGAGTGTGAATTAATATATTGCTCTGAATGGCTGTTTTGAAGCACCTGTACTACCTGCCAGATTTTTTTCTAACCTCTAGTCTCACTTTTGCAGAGCTACACAGATCCATTACTTATAGAATTTGATGGCTGTATTTACTGATTATGTGACAGAGTTTTATGATTAAATTTGAAGGCTGCTGGGAACTTTTAGCAGAAGAACAGGATACAATTTTTTTAAAATAATTTTTATTATTTGATTCTGATTATTGCAGGGAACATCTGCTCAGTAACACCACCAAAGTCCCATTAGGGGATCATCAGTGTAACTCTTACAACATTTGTCTAACAACATGATTCATATGCCTTCCTCCCTGCTAACTTTCTGAAATGTGAATTATGTTTTTGTTTCAGTTGGACTTTTCAAATGAGATTATATTTTTTTCTCCTTAAGCTCATATCCTATGATGTTATTTAGCTTTCTGATTAAATATTAGAACATATTTACCAATTCCCATTATTTCACACACACACACAATTTCAGCAAAGAACATTTCAATCAAATGGTAGCTGTAATGGACATTCAGTTCACTGAGCTCTCATCTGCTAGAATGAAATGTTGACACCCAATAAATTCTTTGTACTCACTCCTGGCTTCTTTGAACACCCGCATGGCTTCTGGGTTTACTGTGATCCTTCCTGTAGCTCCTTCAACCAGTGTTTCCCATTTCACCAGGTTCAGGTTGGCACCAAAGTCAATCAAGAGGCTGACAAAGGCCACATCACAGCCATGTCGCAAGACAGCATCCATCACACACACTGCAGAGCCCCTGGAGAAGCCCTGAATATTTACAGGGCCGTAAGAGTTAAAATCTGGATTGGCTCCTGCTTGCAGAAGTAGCTTGAAGCAGGACAGATTGTGATAGGCTGCACTAATATACAAAGGGCACACCACCAAGGTTGTAAGTGGTCGAGAAGTTGGACTAGGGGTCCCAGAGGCCAAGTGATGATTGACATCCACATCAGCGCCATACCTGAGAAGAGAAAAATCATTTTGAAAGATCCTTTTTGTGGGAAGGGCTGGGAGTTGCTTAGCAACTACAAAATCCAATTCATATAGACATATACCTCATCCCTTGTAGATCCTGTCATCTCCAAACGTGATCTTTTTAAAATCTAACCCTGCGTGGACTGCATGTGGCTTCCTCTTTAGAATATCCTTAGAATTGCTACAGAATAAACAGAAGTATGAGAATGGCTACAGAATAGATAAGGCAGGAAATTATTATCTGCTCCTGCTTTATTCTCATCCTGGACACAGAAAGACAGGAATATGGTTTATGAATTATGAAATCAGCTGTATAACATCAGCCCAGAAAAGCTTGAATCTAGGGAAGCTGCTGGCTAGATTCTCTCTGCTCATGACACATACCTTTCAATTTTTGGATCAGATGCAATTGTTAGACTGTAGATAAGGATTGCATGATCTGGTAAAAATGCTCAAGTATCCTTATCTACACTGTCAGGTTATAGTTTTGGTTGCTACATCCGATGCCTTCACATTCAGAATGCAGTTGAATGACTCTGCTCTCTTTGTCTGTTACTGTACTACAAAGTCCTAGTAGTGAGGCTACTGTGAGTTGCTAGGGAACAGGGGTGTGTTTTAAAACAAATTATCTCCATACAGATTTACAAATGTACATGTTACTATCCTGCTTAAAATATGTGCCTTTGCTAAATCACCTTTCATTCTGTTAGGGCGACGTATAGGAATATATTGATATATATACATATATACATACATCTACACATCCACACACATTTCCCCTACCCTAGTGCTGAGACTATTAGTAGTCAACTAGCTTTATAACAGCTTTTACATGGAAACAGAGAACTCTTATTAATCAGAGCAGGATCTCTGGCAAGACCCCAGAGATGAGCTAGTGGAACAGATTTCTTTTGTAATCTATAGGGAAAATGGAAAACAAGTCTGGATGGAGCACTGGCTTAATAAACACTGAATACTCTACATGTGCACTTCTGGTTTTGGGAATACAGTATTTAGAGGGCTGCCTAAAGTGTGGCCAAAAAGAAGTGTTACCCTAGGAGTTGACAAAACTCTCCAGTTTGTTACTAGTACATTACAATGTTTGACAGAGGATTCTCTGCTGATATTGAATGGAAATATGTGTTGCTCCATGCCCCCATCCCCTAAATGAATGTGGGACAGAATTAATCTAAACCGTATCCAGAGATTTAGATGTGTGAATTGAAGAAAGAGTCTTGCAGTTGCTGTTCCAACTTACAACCACTGGACATTCAGCTGAAGCTCTTAAAGCTCTATGTGAACATCTTTAGTATTCAGGAAAGCTATCTCTGTGTGATCCAGAAGCTTGCAAAAGATAGAAAACTTCTGCCCAGACCTTCTGCTCAGGGGGCGGGGGGCAGGGAGGCTATTTCTTTTCTTTGCTCCACGTGTTTATTGAACACATGGAAACCAACATGAATTGTGTCCTGTGTTCAAAGTTTGTTGCTATTCCATTTATATCTAAGGCTTAAAGAACTGCAACAGCAACAAAATGTTTGGGGGGAAAGGAATCCAACCAAAATAGACCAGCAGCAGAGCACTTGGAAGAGCACTTTGCTGCAGCCAGGAAGGGGATTTTATGCTATGCAGAAGTCTTTAAAATGTCTCCAAGGAGTAATTAAATGAATCCAGAATATCTGTGTCATTCCATTCAAATGGTCTGAGAACCTGAATTTTCTGTTTTCCTAATTATACATTTCCATCCCCTTCCCCCTTTAATAAGTAAAATGTAGTATTCTCAGCCAAACTCCTCGTAATGTCTGTAGGGCTTGCAACTTTTTTACAGATATGGAAATATCAGTCTGGATGGACGCAAATAATTCTCCATATATAAGAATGCCTGTAAGAGGTTAGTTCCCTGCAAGTAGTTCCCTGCACATAAGGGGCTGGCACATGCAGAGTCTACATAAAATTGTGGGATGGTTCAAATCCAACGGGGGTGCTTATGAATATTTTGTCTTTTGGCTTTAATTTCCTGATTTCAGCTGAACCCTAGAACCATCAAATATGTCCCTCGAGTTCAGAAAGCATTTTGGGCGTTGGACATAGAATCATAGAATATAAGCTGCTAGGACAAGAAAGACTCTTAGCCTTCTCTGTCAGAGCCCTCTGTTGCTACAACAAACTACAAATCCCAGGATTTCATAGGATGGAGCTGTGACAGTTAAAGCAGAGTCAAATTACATTAATCTTACAGTGTGGCAGTAGCCACAGAGACACTCATGATAGACAGCTCAGCCACCAATCCTGCTTCAAGCCTTTCAAGCAAATTGTGCACGCCAAGGCTGTTTTATCACAAGTAACTGACAGCTTTCTTGACTTTACATTTAAAATGCCTATTTGGGTCCAAACTGTAGTTTTGCCATCCCATCACACTAAATGAAATGGCATCATCATCTTAAACTCAGGCAGACATTACATTTCAAAAGTTGGAGAGTTACTATTCACATTCAGTACTAGCCTGCCTAAAAGAATGCTTAATAGGCATTCCAGTAATTTAAACAGTATTTTGTTAAAATTCTGCCCACTGAACAACATTTTAGGCAAAATAAAAGTAATATGCACATTCACAATAGATGCTGTAGCAAAACTGTGCACATACTGCAGCACTTTCTTAAAAGCTTCAGCAGCTCATCACTCCACAACTGCTATTTGACACTGGGGGAACTGAAGGAAAAAATTGAGTATAGTTTCTGAAAGGTAGTGTTATTTTCTATATGCAGATTAATTACTGACAGAATAAACTACATTTGCCTTTGTAACAGAAATGCACATCAAAGGCACAGATCCCTTTGGGAATGAGGAAGTAGATAGCCTATGAATAATCTTGTTATTCTAATACTGAGGTATTAAAAGTAAAAGAGGTCCTGATATCCTCCCCCCACACACACACAGAGGGGAGAAAACAGGAAGTTTTGTTTGAAAAAAGAACTCACTGGCATAAGTTAGTCGACATTATTATTATTAAAAAAAAAAGAAGATAAGAAGAAGATGGCTGTCGATCAATGATCAGCCAAGTATTGCTATTTGTCTACAACAAGAGTAGACCAAAAACTGGGAGGGGCTGTGGACACACAAATAAGCCTTGCTCTTCCTTTCTCTTCCCTGGCTCCCATATCCTTGCACTCCCTGTTGCTTATTTGCTTAGCACAAAGATATGAATACCAGTTGGCAGCCTGGATGTACTTATAAATCTTTAGAGATTAGGAACCCTGATCGTGTGAAAGGATAAAACAAAGCACTATAATGAGATACTTTATATGCTATCTAAACTAGGATTAGAAAGCTAGGTTTACTGTTTCCCAACAACCCAGAATTCATAAGCCAAGATCAAATCCTTATGAGTCTGAACTAACAAGGGTGAACTGGATTGAAAAGCTTCCCATTTCTGTTTTGCTTTACTCTCTCATGTGAAGGAAGAAGCAAAGTGGGAGTGAATGAGCTACAGGCAGAAGGACACTGCTTATGCATAGGAAATACATCCCTGATATTAAATCTCCTTTGGCCCTTTGTAGGGAAATGAAAGTAGAAAGAAAGACTGCCTTCCAGGAAATGCATGGTTTTTGCCCTCTGTGGGGTATAAATTGCACCCTTAATCTAGTGCTGAGTGGGAGAAGCATTCAGTGCAGAGGGAGCATTAGTCTGGGATCAACTGCACACAAGGTGCTTCAAATTCTTAGGTATGCAGAACTGTAAGGTGAGGAGAAGATGCAAACACAAATTAAGTAATAACTTTATTGTTAACAGCTAAAAGCCATCACAAAATTTGGTACAGATCAAACCAATGAATACAAAAACAATACATGAAAACAAAGCACAAAATTTGTAAGAATTTATAAAGGAACAATGAATAAGATGTGATAATAATGACAAAAAACATATGACAAGTGAGAATTCTAATTCTTACCCCCAGCTTGATAACTAAGCCTAATCTTGCTGGCAGCTAAACCAAATTTTGCTACCATGGAGGTAATGTATACATCATTATCAGCCAAAAGAATACAGATTTGTTGGGTACGAGATCGGTCAGAAAGGGAATGCAAAATATGATCAAGGAACCTTTGCCTGAGGGCTGTATAAAGGGGGCATCATAAAAGATAATGTTCAATATCCTCCACTACCCCTGTTTCACATATACACAATCTTAATTGAACGGGGGTATTATTATATCTGCCTAACAAGTAGGCTGAAGGCATACATTGGAACCGTAAGGCTGTAAATGCTTTTCTATTAGGGGCCAGAGTGAGATTAGTGAAATAATGCTCTAATCCAAAAGATGTTTGATATAATGGGTACCAAAAAGAGAATGTAGAGTTGGAGAGCATAAGTAAATTAGCCCATTTAGAGACAAGATGAATTTTTCCTTTAATCAGTTGCTTAACTCTGCTGATGGCAATAAGCCAACATTAATCTCATACCTTTGAAGTATAGTTCTAATTGTACGTGCCCAAGAGCTTAGGGAGGAGGAAAGTAATTGTTCTAAAAAGCATGTTTTTGGTAGTCTGGTATCACTCATGTTCATCAGCTTCAGCCTGTATGAAGCAAGAACAATGTGTATATTAGCTTGAAGGGTGATTTGACCTGTTTCTGCTCTCAAAAATGGAACAGGGGTACTTTTGGGAACAGCCAACAGGCATCTCAAGAAAGTATTCTGAATGGTTTCCAAATAGGAGACACTGTTATACCCCCAGATCTCTGCATCATATAAGAGTTGAGAAACAATTTTCCTTTGATAACCTCAATGGTAGGGGCTACCAAATATCCTCCTTGAAGTCTATGAAATTTTAAAAGGGAGTTTATAGAATGAATAGATTTTAACTTGGTGGCAGAGAAATGCAAATGGTATCCAGCAGAGAAATTAATGGTCTGGAGTTGTGAGCCAGATGAACCTGATGTGATAAAGCCACTGTACAGATCTGGGCAACAGGCAGAGTGGTTGTTTGCTTGGAGGACACGTGGCTGCAAAGCAGTCATTCGGATACTTGAAAAAGAATATATAAGGTGCCCTCCTCCCCTCCTATCAAGTGATTATGATATAATTCACTACATTATCATGAGATTATTAACACTATATTAGCATTTGCATATAGTGCATCAATGTATCATTTCTATATGTCCAGCTGATGTGTCCTTTCTCACCTGTCTCCTGGCCAGCTTACTTTCCTGCTGCAAATAGAGGCTGCCTGCCAGCTGTGGCAATATGGCCTAGAGCAGTACTATTGCTGTTAAGGTTGTCCCTTGACAGGTACTGGTCATTTAGCCCTCATCTACCAGTTTGTGGAGAGCTTCCAGGAAAAAAAAATTGTAGCCAAAAGGAACAAATATGGTACTAGTCCCTGGATCATGGGGTGGGGAGAATAACATTCCCTCACATCAGATAACCTGAGAAACACTGACCATGGCTGCATCCATACTGCAGAAATTATCCAGTTTGACACCACTTTAAGTATGATGGCTCAGTGCTATGGAATTCTGGGAGTTGTAGTTTGCTGTGGCACCAGAGTTCTCTGACAGAGAAGGCTAAATGTCTCACAAAACTACTTTTCAGAATTCCACAGCATTGACCATGGCAGTTAAAGTGGTGTCAAGCTGGATTATGTCTGCAGTGTGGATGTAGCCCTAGAGAAAATGGGGTTGGCTCAGAGTCTTGGGAAGTCACTCTTTTGGATGATGACAATAATGATTATGAAAAAATATATTTATTTTTATCTTGCCTTTCTCCCAAAATTAGACTATAACTCCTAGGATCCTCTAGCCAGCAGAATCAGTGGCTACAGTGACTAGGTCAGGGGTAGGCAACCTTTCCCCTTTAAGGGCCGAGGAACTTCAGCTCCCAGAATCCCAGGAGCTATTGGCCAACATGGGACTATTGGCCAACATGGCTGAGGCTTCTGGGAGCTGAAGTCCCTCGGCCCTTAAAGGGGAAAGGTTGCCTACCCCTGGACTAGGTTATTCTTTGAGAGGCAATCCCACCCCACCCTCTGAAGAACCCCTTTCAAACTCAGGGGGGTTGCAGACTGCCAGAAATAGTGCAAATTGAGTCCACTTTTAGGGTTACGGTTAGGATTCGGGAACCATGGGAACTGTATTTTATTGTGGCATCAGAGCTCTCTGACAGAGAAGGCTCAATGTCTCAGCTGAAAAACAATTCCCATGATTCCCTAGCACTAACCCTAACCCTAAAAGTGGACTCAATTTGCACTATTTCTGGCAGTCTGCATCCCCCCTCAGAGTACATTTGGTAACTGTCCTGGATTTCTCCTTCCCTTTATTTCTTGTTGTTCACCTCCCTTGGCACCGAATTACCATATTGATGCTGAGGCTATTTGCCAGGCAGTGGCTGCACACACACACCTTGTTTGATGCTGTAGCCAATGGGCTTGTTTAGGAAAAGTACAAAATAAGAGGCACTGGAAGGGGAAGTGTGGATGGGATTGGTGCTTAAGGAGTTTATTACATGGGAGAAAACTGGAAGTATAAATGGTGAGTAACTTGTGATTAACTCGCAATTGTGCAAATGGTTTTCACACTCAAAGTGCTGCTATTCCATGCAGAATCCGTGATTAATTCGCACTTGAGAAAATGGTTCTCACATGACATTGAGATGAAACGTGATTAAAATGCCATTATCCCATGAAGAACTAGGGAAACAACAGTAATTCGTTTCCGGAATTTTCCCGTGAATGACTTTTTGCTGTTTTTTGCCTGGGGGATAATGGCAGTTGCATTAATGTCATTTGAAGCATGATTTAATGTCAACTGTGTGAATTTCACAGGGTAATCACTGCTTAAACTCCCAATTTCCCCCGTGTGATAAACTCTTAAGTGATAACAGTCAAGAGACATTAGGGCTTTAGTGGAGTCAGGATATGCTTTACAGCCATGACTTAAGAGGGAGAGGGCAAGAGAGGAAGTATAGCTAAAAGCAAAGTCTATCTCACCTTGGTAGAAAAAAGAAGTGATTCTAGTGGCAGCCAGGGAGCCACTGGGATTTAGTTGAAGGATGCTATACTCTGGCTTGGCTCCTATCTCTCCCTTTAAATGCCAATTCCCTTAGTGTGGAGAAATTCACTACATCTCAGCCCCCATTCCCTATCAATAAAATGAGAACAAGATGTGAAGGTTAAAAGATACAAAGAGGTGCAGTTCCTGGTCCTCACATTTACAGGCAGGGTAGCATTTATATCACTTTCAGGTAAGCCTTAAATTGCAACACACAGTGTCTGCAATATATCAATTTATGGCATTAACTGATTTTTTAAAAAATATTCTACAGAGCAATATAAATGCATTAATAATTGACTTTCAACATGACTATCTGCTATTAGCATAGTCATCTTGAGAGGACTTTCTACAACCAGAAAAAGTTGGCTGTGTTTCAGTTAATTTTAAACCTGAATTTTTTCCAAGGTCTGCATTTTAATATTGTCGGCCAAGTGTCCTTGCCAGCAGATGTATAAATCCATACATCATTACCTCATGCCAAACGCCTATAATTCTACATGAATTCACATGGATTGCCAGTAGCTTCCTGCAGGAAATTTAGCATATATACTGAGTTACCAAAAACAGGTGATACAGTACATATTTCTCCAGCAGCAAATGCCAAAGACAAGCATGCTAAAGAGCCAATCAAAAACAGAATCATTTGACTATCTTGTCCCACTCTGCTTGCTTCAGGGACTTCTGCCTCTTGATGGCTCCAGGCCAAATGAGATGAGACAGCATGGACTGTACCAAATCCCCATAAATTAAGGTGATAGGATGGACGGATTTAAAATGCAATGAGTGGTCCACTGCCTGTAGTTTCTATTACTGCCCTCTTATACTTTTATAAAATCCCGAGATTAATCTCTAGTCTCAATGAGACATACTGAAACAACATGACTCACATAAGGGTTGAGCGGTTCAGCAATTGATTCAATGGATCTACTCTAGGTAGGATTACCAATTGGATTTATGTAGTGGGACTTTTGGGTAAATATATATATATATATATATATATCTGGAGGAAAGCAGTTGAGAGAGACAGCATGGAGAGGAGGAAGGAGGCAGAAACCCTTTACTGGTCATCCCATGGAAAGCAAACAGGCCCTATTAATGGACACTTAGCTGCAATTTGATTCTGACATCCAGGTTTGTTGTCATCATCACTGTGTCAGATTTGGCTCTCAGAATAGAGAGAATGGACAACCTTTACTGTGACCCATTTCACACATTAGGCATGCTAGATTATTTGTTGTTCTGTTGTGTGCCTTCAAGTTGTTTCTGACTTATGGCAACCCTACCATGAGGTTTTCTGGGCAAGATTTGTTCAGAGAAGGTTTGCCATTGCCTTTGCATGAGGCTGAGAGCACATGAATTGCCCAAGCTCACCCAGTGGGTTTCATGGCTGAGCAGGGAATCAACTCTCGTCTCCAGAGTCTAACACTATGCCATGCTGGCTCTCTATTAGATGCATACAAGATATTTGTACAGCTGCACAGTCCACAAATAGGTACTTTAAAATGTTTGTTTGTAGGTTTATGCCCACCCTTCAACAAGTATACAGGTATATGTGCTACTCAGCTGGAATTATTAGTAAGCAAAGGAATCTTGTAGCACCTTGGACCTTAGCTGTGCTAAATTAGTTGTAACATAAACTTTTGTAGACTTGGTCTATTTCTTCAGCTGGTATTAGCTATGGCTGCTTGTCAAATTCCCATACACACTAGGTTTGTTGCTTCGTGGTGTCATGGTTGACTGGCCCCAACCAAAGTTAAGCACTTTCAAGTCTTATTAGTTTCTGTGGAAGCATTAGACAAACTTGCTTGAGTCCCTCCTACTTAACTGAAATCTGCCTTCCCTACAAATCAACTTGCAAGCTTAGATCTTCATAAGAGGCCCTGTTGTGTCTCATTGCTGGCTGATATATGAAGAGTGGGAATGTAGAATAGGGCCTTTTCAGTGCTGGTTTCCAGTTCATGGGCTTTTCTGCCCTAGAAATCCTGTCAGTTTCGCCTTCAAGACACTGTTACTTCAGGGTACTTTGGATGGACAGTAAGTGATTATGTGTTACATTCAGGTTCTGTTGCGTTTTCTCTTTAAAATTTTGCTGATTAATTCCAGCTGTTGTAGTGATACATGTTTTTATGACTGATTCATTGCTAGCTGCCTTTGGATGTAAAAACCAGGTAAATTTATTTTCAAAAATAAAAATAAACCAACAAAATCAGACATGAAATGCTTAACTTTGGCACAAGAGGATGTGAAAGCTTGATCTGTGTTCTGATTTATGATAACTGTTTCACACATCCAAACCATCATCTGATGTTGCGGTTCATGAAAAATTAATTCACACATCAACTTGTGCTTCAAAAAGGCTAGAGGGAAGAGAGTAAAAATGCTGTTGTCTTGAACACTTTTTATATGAAAATATGACTCACTAAATGTAAAGAACAAATGAAGGCTAGATTTAGGAAGGATTCTGAATGCCTCAGACTCAAGACAAGACCTTTAAGGTCTTTTCATCTGATGGACACCACTGTCTTAGGTTCCTTTACAGAACTGGGGAGACTTGACCTTTTTAAAACTATAACTCTATGCTTGCTGGAGAATTCTCAGAATTTAGCCCAAAGAAATAACTTTTCCAAGCTTTGAATTTTCCCCACTTTACATCTTTTCTCTCCCTGCCACCTGTCCCTGGAGGACTTGAAACTCTTTCTATAGCAAACATATCATACTCACCTGATAGGGAATTGGCTTCTTCTAAACAAAGATGAAAGGAAATTAATCTCCACTACTTGCCTGATCAGTTCTTTCAGGATGTCAGCTCTGCCCACACGGGAAGCATGATACACTGGGGTGCTGCGATGATGACGACTCCCATTGGGATCAGCACCAGCTTCCAGAAGGATCCGAGCACATTCCAGATGCCCATTCACCACAGCAACATAGAGAGCAGTTTGTCCTTTCACATCCACCAGGTCAATCTCTGCCCCTTTCCGAATCAGGAATTCCACGCAGTTTCCATGCCCTGCTGTGGCAGCAATTCGCAGTGGTGTACAAGGCAGCCATCCACAACACCATACAGACTTCTCATTGATGCGACTGAAGAAAGGCAAAGACAACTCAGCTAAGTTATGCATGAATGGCCCTTGCTTTCACCCTGTCAACCTGCAGTCTTCTAAACTACAATGGGGCATAAACAAAGGAGAAAGTTCAACTTTTCTGGCCCTGGTTATTGAAAGTATCTGTCTTCACACATCTTTTTGAAAGACATTGTACTGGAAGCATGCAAAAAATACCTGGGCAAGGTAGGTATTAGATAAAGGCCCATGCTGTACAGGGGCTTCAGTAAAATGAGCAGCACCACCTGGGATGGGACTATATATCCTTCTCATCCCCTGGCTGACAACTACAGGCTATGCTTTGCAAAGATCCATTGTGGTGAATGGATGAATCTATCTGGGGCTTCTGATTTTGGGACTTCTAAGGAGAATGGCTGCAGGCATCCTATCACCCCAATGCCACGCACCCGACCGCATGGCGCACAGCATCAGGATGCCCTCTTGGCGCAGCGTGCATACACGCTGCGCCAAAGGGCCACAAAAGAGCCACCGTGGCCACAAAAGAACAGCTTTTTGCCGCCTCCAAAAGAAGTGGCATTTGCCTGCTCTTTTGGGGGCAGAGAAAGGAGGATCAGGGCTGTGGCATGTGGTTGCCATGGCCCCGATCTGCAGCTGCCAGGGGCAGCACAGAGCCGCCCCTTACAGGACGTCTGCACCGGCCCTAAGTTTACACAGTTATACCAGCACTTAGACACTATCCTAACTTACCCATACACAGAGGAATACAAAAGCAGTAACAGAAGAAACATATGACTAATCTGCCCTCTACAAAAATGGATAGTGCGGATCAGATTTATGGAATTAACATACAAAGAGAACCTGTAGCCCTTTCATGCTACCCAACTATAGCACCATGATTCCACTTTAATATCCATGGTGAAATCCTGGGACTGGAAGCTGAAGGAGGGGCCTTTGGGATCCTCACTCAGAAAATCCCCCTCTGGTGGTAAAACTACAAACCCCAGGATTCCACTGAATGCAGCCATGGCAGTTAAAGTGAAATCACAGTCCTATAATTGGATAGTGTGAAAGAGCCCCAAAATACACAGAGGTTATGATTCTGATCTTCTCCTACTACTGAGTGAACTCTGCACTATGGCTGAAGCATATGATTATCACCACCTGAGAATCCAGGCTTAGGTTCAGGAAGATTTCACCTTTGGAAGTTGTCTTCCTGCAAGAGGCTTCTGATAGTCTGCAAGTCCCCCACATAAGCAGCATCATGCAACCGGGTGTCATCACAGCGCTCTAGGGTTTGGTCACAGAACTGCTCCTTCAACCACTCCTTCAGATTGCGACCTGTGCTGGAGAGATTGTTGCTGCTGTTAAACCATGAAACAATCCTGACCAATGGTCTCTTACTGTCAGGAGAGTGACCAACTCAGGGGAGAAAGAGACAATACATGAGAGGTTACCTGAGCAGAAGAGGCTCAAGGGATGGCCCAGCCTGAGCTGTCTTCAGGCTCTTATGAATTTCTGTACAAATGTTTGATTCTCCCCGCCCCCCCGCCGAAGACTTGAAAGCAGAATGATTGTAATAACCAATGTTCATTTTTCTTCTGTCAGAATAGGGTTTCTGTCACAAATGTCTTTGTTAAACAATGTACGTTTTGTCCTTTTGGATATACAGTACAGTGAGACCTCAGTATCCACAGGGATCCGTTCCACCATCACCACTCTGTTGTTACCAAAATCTGTGGGACCTCAATTCCCATTGTCCCCAATGGCAGCATGGCCATGTGCATGCGCCACTATTGGGGATAATAGAGGCTTGCTGTCTGCAGATGCTTAAATCTGCGGATGGCAAGTCTGCAGATACCAAGGTCCCACTGTAGTATCAAAACCCACAAGCCTGTTTCACTAGAAACTATATTAGAACATACTGCGATCATACTGCCTCCAGATTTCTGAAAAACTACTCTATACACACAGCCTAATTTGATGAGAGGAGTCACAATAGACTTGAGATATTATGCAAGAACTTTACTTGAGATATTATACAAGAAGAATCTTTAATAAATGTACTTGCAACCCCAGTTTTCAATTGAAAATGCACATGACTGAACGTTTTTAATTCGTTCTAGCATTTCAGTACTACCTTGCAGGGCAGAATCTTGCTCTAGGTGGCTTGCAAATAAAACAATGAAAATATATAACAAACAAAGTAAACCAAAACAGCAATATTAATTATGTCCTTATCTAGCTCAACAAACTCAAGCAGAATTTTTTGCTGGTACCACCCCTGATTATTTCCCCCCTCCCCATCCTGTCCATAGGCTTGCCTCTGCTACAGCCATTCTCCACAACAGATTCAAGGCTGGGCTATTTATTCTATGAAAATTGTTTTCTACTTGATATATATACTGGAATATAGCTTTAATTTTGATTCTGGGGTTTACCTGTCCACAGTGATCACACAGGTGCCGAAATACTCAATTTTGCATTTGATCCAAATCACAAAGAAATGCTCAACAAGGAAGTTTGGGGGTTCTGCTGTCAGTGGTTTCCTCTCTCATCTTAGCCATCTGTACATTTTTCAAACTCCCTTTTTTAACAAGTCAGAGCATCAAAAATGTGGTTTGTAAGAACGAAATAATGTGGCAAGCCACTCACCCTGCACAGTTTTTCTTTGTTCTGCACAATGAAGAATTATCTTTAATAACTGTAGAAAATGGACATCTATTAACATGTACTAAAAACAGCACAAAATGAATTAAGAATAATTATTTGCTGCACAACCCCAAACTCATTTGCTATACTTCTTCAGAACAACTGTGGAGCCCAGGAACCCATTAGCATCAATTACTTTTCTACCATATTACTCTTATCTAATTATCTTGAAATGGAGAGTACATGCACATGCCAAGTCATTTGCAGGAAGTTTGTCTGTAATGTGTGTATTAATAGTAATATAATATCTTCTTGCCTTAGGGTCACCATAAGTCAGAAACAAATTGAAGAACAACAGCAACAACAACATCTGCATTGTCCCAATGGCTATAAAGGAATGGCTGATGCCTTTTTCTCTCTCAAAAAAGCACATCTATAGATGTGCAAAATAAACAAGTGCTTTAAAGCTCTGCTGTCAGGAGTTGCATATGCACCCTCATTGCCATAATACTGAAAAGTTGGTGTAATGGGTTATACAGTAAAAAATGACATTTCTGGTGCATGGTGATCTGAGGTACAAGTGGTGAGATAATAACAGAAGGGAGGCCAGTTTGAGTCAAGATGTTTGTTTCTGTGGAAGAATCTAACTGTAACAACTACAAAGGGGTGGCACAGGAGTGGAGAGAGGGACTAAATATGTGTAATGGTTTGAGCACTGCACTAGGACACTGGGAGACCAGGGTTCAAATCCCAGCTTGGACATGGAAACCCACTGGCTAACCTTGGGCAAGGCACACTCTCTCAGCCTCAGGCAATGGCAAACCTCCTCTGAAGAAATTTGCTAAGCAAACTGTATGATAGGGTTGCCTTAGGGCCGTGCTGGCCAACCCATGGCATGCATGCCGGAAGTGGCACGGCACCAGGCTCGCATGGGCACAGAAGCCACCAGTGGAAGAGGTTCGGTCAGGATGCACACATGGCCCAGCTCCTTTTCTCGGCCCAGTTTGCTCTAGGTTGCAAGGAACCGTCTTT
>CM034701.1:205864029-205890593 GCA_020142125.1 Phrynosoma platyrhinos
GTGTGTGTGTGTGTATGCATGCGCATGTGTGTGGTGCCTTTCTGGGTCACTGAAATTATAATGAAATTATAGTAAAACCATGTTTTTCTTCGTAGAGTTAGAATGATGTGGAAACCCATAAGACAACTGTGAGAAAAAGGATGATTGTGTCAAGCTTTATTGGATATGTGAACATATGCTACTCTGCCCATCCCAAAGGCTTCTTTTGAGTCAGGAGGTTCTACAGATAATTAAGGAACACGTCTTACCACAGGATGATGGAAGGAGAGAACTGCACAAAATTGAGTGGGAAAGTTCCCAATTTTGGTTCAGTTGATACTGTCTGACAGGTTGTTAGAATCACATGGAGAAACTTTTGAGGAACACAGAAAGTTGCAAAGGAAAGTGAAGAAGAAAAAAATATGCCACATAAGCTTGCCTTCAGACTGGACAACAATGAAATGCACCCAACAAATTCAAGAAGATTAAACTGGGCAGGAAGGACTGTGCACATTATGTTATCTCAGGCCAAAGCAGGCAGGCAGACAGCAAGAAAACAATAAGGGAAAGAAGCCAGCAGGGTAAGAATATCAACAGTGATAGAACACTGATATTCAGTTAAAACAAATAGTAAAAGAGAGATGGAGGAGAGACAAGGTAACTTCATGTTGAGCAAGTTTCACTGCTTTATGAAACTAGCTACGTTTAATGTGGGGAATACCCACAGGGGGCACCAATTAAACAAAAATACTTACCATGCTTCTCATCTTCTTCCAGCTCAATTGTTGCCTCCTGAATGACAGCAATTAAAAAGAAAATGGAAATCAGCTTTACTTTACTGTGACTTGGGAGTACAGAAGCATGTTATAAACATAAAGCTTGAACATAAAAGAGACCACCTGAAATTGGGAATCCATGTACATTCTGCACTACAAAAGGTCATTATAATGGTTAAAGATAACCAGTTCACTTGGGAGGAAACGGCTGTATTTTACAAAAATATATCTATTTTTCTTCCCCATGGAACAAAAAAAGGACTAATTTCTCCAGCTTGGAGATAGGCTCTGCTAAGGTATCAATTCAGGTGGAATGTAAATCAACAAAATCTATCAAATCCTTCTAATATAAGACATAAAAGGTAACCCATAAAATGCCCTTTCAGGTATCAGGCTCATAATATAAACATGCCAATTTGAAGGATGAAGCGAAGTGGTTTGGAAGTGATGGTTTGTCCTAGAAGACACCACTTCCTTCTGGCTTCAACTAACAGAGCTGGTAGGTATTTCCATTTCAAGACTAGCTGTCATCATTCATAAGCCAAGTAGAAATCAATCTACTGGAATCATACAAGGGAAGAGATAGAATAGTAGATGGCACCACATCATTTTTTTTTATTTGCATTTGAATTAGAAACTTAATTAACCAACCGTTGCCATTTCTGTAACTTCAGGGAGATGAGGCGCTGCCTCTACTACAAATTGGTCATCCTCCTCCTCGTCCTCTTTGTCTATAATTACATTTGACACTACTTTGGCACTACCATTTCTAGAAGAAAGCAAGGAGAGAATTAAAATTCTATAATAATCTTGCAATCAATGATCATTCAAAGTAGAAAACAGAGTTCTCTCTCTAAAATAAGCATGTATCTAATTTCAGCTTCATCTAAACATGTAGAAGTTCTGATAATTATTGAGTGTGAAAATTGAAACGTATGGAATACTTTCTTAATAAGCCAAATTTACTTTACAACTTTAGAAGAATGAAGGCTGGAACCCTGTTAATAAGTTCTGACAGAAGGACTTATGCATTGCAACACACCTTTTTGGTCACTGGCTAGGTCAGAATTATGTTCTTACCATGCAACCAACAAAAGCCACCATGCAAGGTGCACAGCCTTCTCCCACGATTTGGCCATTTCTGGGTTGTCAGACAAAGCGATCAGCCATGACGTGTCCAGCTATATTCCTTAACTTGGATGCACTGTAAAAACATCTTCCACATGGAAATTGCAAGGACCCCCAATGGTCCCACTCCCGTCTCTGATGTTGACATGAAGGGAATAACCCATGTGACTGTAGATCAATGTCATGCTCTGCTTATCATCTGAGTCTGAGGAATTAGAAGAAGAGGCTAAGAGCCAAGGAGGCATGCCACACCAGGACCAGGAGTTGACCCTAGCTCCCAGCAGCTACTAGAGCTAAGTAAAAAGACCTAACTCCCAGTAGCCACTAGAGCCAAGTTCTCCACAGCTTTCCCCCAACAAGAGGATGAGCCACACTTACCAGTACCTATCTCCACAAAAAGATGCCAGGAAAGAGAGAGATGCTGGTGTTCTCTGCAGTTAAGAGGCAGGTTGCTAATAGGAGCACCTATTAGCTATAAATATCCCAACACCTCCTTTGGTCCAGTATGGCTGACAACTTTCCAGTTGTCTTGAGAAAAGCCTTGCTGTCACCTTGTTAATGGACTGATTGCCTGCTGCCATTAATTCTGTCTGGACTGTGACTATTCCTTTTGCTTGCCCCTTTGGATTGTTGTATTGGACTGGTTACTGACTCGTGAAGAACCTAGAGTGGATTAAACAACCACTGCTTTCTCAACAACTCCTTGGGTAAGCCTCTCTCCTTGCTGAAAGACACTGAAGCTTCAAGCTGGGAGTTTGGATAGCTTCCCAAGGGCAAAACAGGACAATCACACCTCTGCAGCATTCAGAGAACAGCTGGATTCACTGACACTGAGCATCTCGCTCTCCAACAACCCAGAAATGGCCGTGTTGGGGGAGGGCCTGCACATCTTACAAGATGGCTCTGAAGGGGATGGCAGCAAGACATGCAGCTACAGAGATGTAGCTATGTGAGACACATACATCTTCCAGTGCAGAACCACAGGTATAATTTATTATACCGGGTTGAAAACCAGCACATGCAGCTAAGGCAATGAGACAGATTTACCATTTCATATTGAGCCCTGGTGACTCATATAGATCCAGACAGAAGGTGGCAGTGTTCATGTATCCCTCACTCCTCCACAACTTTCTAACTAGTGGGATATGGCATCTCCTCACCCTATCCTTTTCATCAGCGCAAACTAATGCTGCAAGAACCTGAACTCACCAGCAATGGTGTGTGTGTGTGTGTGTCTGTGTGTGCACATGTGTGTAGGATTTCAATTTATTTTAGTTTGAATATTTCATTATTTCTGACATTTTAGGTAAAAAAATACCTTTCATTTATTAAAACAACAATTACAAATATACTTAGATGTTAAGATGCAAGATACTGCAAAATTAAAATATGAAACTGAATCGGGTGGAAAATAAATGGAGAAAGGTGGAATATAAGTGCAATGTTCACAATGACCAGGGAAGACGTGGAAGATGAGCACTACTGACCTTTCTCCACACACAATCTTTTTACAGAATATTTGTAACTGAAATCATGGTGTGTGTTTGTGTTTGTATGAGTGAGCTCCATGCTGAAAAAGCAGTGAGTCCAACATTGGGCCCACTGCACACAGCAGAAACACTCCCCACCTCATCCTGATTCTTTTAGAAGTTATTATTGTGTAAATATATCTAATTTTTCTCCATCAAAAATGGTGTGTATGAAGAAATGAAAGGTTAAACAGACAATAAACAAAAGGAAGCTTTCATCAGCAGTAACAGAAAAAGAAGCCCTTCTTTGTCAAGAAAAACTGAAAAAAAATAAAAGCAATCCCTATAATTTAATTAAGGAACAGGAAAAACATGTAATACTATTTCATAGAAACACTGCATTTTAAAATAATATGTTGACTCAATCTGGGCATGCCTGAACCACACTGAAATATTTGAGTTGAGAAAATTATTCTGAAGTAAGGGCATTTCTATTTTGGCCTTTCTTCTCTGTCTATATATATATTCTTGAAAATCTCTCTCTCTCTAATCAGTATCCAAATCACAATTCCTGAAGAATATGAAAATGTTGCAGTATCACCAGTGTTTCCTTATGCAATAAACCAGTCAAATGCAAATCACAAACACTTTAGCTCTTATATGCACAAACTGGCATAGCAGTATTATCTTAAAATATTTCACATCATACTGAAACAAGAAATATTGAACAACAGGCTTGGTCCATTTCCATGAGAAAATATGTTTTCCTGTGTATAGTGTGATTAGAAACTACCACAAACTATTAAGAGGATTTAAGATTTGAACAAAACAAGCTACATTGCATCTACTCATAAACTAAGCTAGACAATAATACAGTAACAGCGTTAAGAGAATTTTTCATAATGTACAGATTTTGTCTTTACCTCTCTGGCACTACAGCATCTGTACTTTCTTGGCGTTTTATCCGGGGTGGAGCAGGCCTCGCACTGCTTGGTCGTGGCAGTCTTCTGTGATATGGGATAAAAGGTGTTGCAATCATTTATACAGATAATTTGAATTATCTCCCAAATACCACCATTTCAAACCTGATGTATCTTCCTCTATAAAGAACAGTTATTCTATGAAGAAATTTTTCTTAACTAATTATATGCAAAGTATTCAGAACACAAGGGAAAGGAAAAAAAAATCTAAGAAAAAAATCCAGCTAAACGTTAGGAAATTAAAGCCCACTGATTTTAATGATTGTGAAATCAATTGGGGTCAAATTTAGTTAATTTTGGCAGGACAATACCCTATTTCTGTTTGCACACCTGACTGTTAAAGGATATTGAACTAAGTCCACATTCACTTTAGAAATATACTTATCAATGGCATGTTATAGTCATTTGTTTAATTATCTGAAACATATTCCAAAAGTTAAACAGTTTTAAAATTCTAATTGGTCCCAGGAGGCTTATATTCTGACTTACATACCATAAAGGAATTAACATTAGCAAAAGAAAGCAAAATGAGCTACAATTAGGTTCAATGTAATACGTGATTTTTAAATTTTGTTGCAGGTTTGTAAAATATATGTTCCCAATTCAGAGCTCTGGGTATGCATGACTTGTATAAATAGCTCATGTACAGGAACGCTTCCCGATTTATTCCAACACAGAGAACCATTTAGGAACACCTTTTGCTAAATTAAGAATCCCTATTTCTTTCTGTGTGCATGTCCGCATTCCATGCCAGAAGGTAGGCTATATTAGGAAAGATGACCTATTAAACAAGACTGCACTCAAGGCTTAAAGAGTTAGGATATTTACAGTTAACTATAGTCTTAGCTGTTATAATTATAACTTTGTTCTGGTTTAACACATATTATAATATATATGTGTGTGTGTGTGTGTGTGTGTGTGTTTGTGTGTGTAATAAAAATGATTTAAATTTATAACAGAAACTCAAACACACTCAATAGTATGTCACAATCCAAGAATGGTGGGTCATCCAATGGAGGTGTTCTACTGAGTACTGGAAAACTATGTTTGGAAATTGGGAATCAGTTTTGGAGATACACATTTCCTCTCCAGTGCAAAATTCCAACTGGGTTTAATTACAAGAAGGGATCTGAGAAATATATTATGAAGGAAGACTAAGCCTCTGTCCCAGAAGCTAGTTTCCAATTTGCTAACACTAGCTCTGTATAATAATTCTAAGTGAAGCTTCCAAGTTGCAAGTTTTCCTTTGACCCACATGTTCAGGAGAATGACTTTACCCTAATTCTCCAGTTCATACATAATCACAAGCTAGGATTAGTATAAAGCAGGGGTAGGCAACCTAAGGCCCGGGGGCCGGATGCGGCCCAGCAAGGCCTTTGGACCGGCCCCAAACCGGTCCTGTCGCCGCTGCCCCCCCATGATGATATTGATTATTGTTGTTATTACTTGTTCTTGGGGTTTTCTTGGCAAAATCTTCACAGGGGTTTTGCCATGGCTTTTCTGGGGCTGAGAGAGTGTGCATGCATTTTTAAAAAAATTTTAATTATTTTTTAATTTTTATTTTTATTTATTTATTTATTTATTTTTGGTGCTTCGGCCCGTCAATTGTCTGAGGGACAGCAACCCGGCCCCCAGCTCAAAAAGGTTGCCTACCCCTGGTATAAAGTGAAACAAAAGGCAAGGAAAACATTTTCCTGCCCATGTGGGATGAAGGGGGAGGGGTGTGTCATCCCAATGTTTTGCTCTGGCTCTTTCCTTTCTGTATACAAACTGACACAAAGTATTCTAAGATGTTGTTAGTTCAAATCAGAAGTGGGCAACCTTTGGAGGCTAGAGGGCAGCATTAGCCTGCAGATGTTGGAAGGGTGCTAATATTTTGCCTACTCTTCATTTAAATACTATCAACACAATCCAGGCAAAGTGAAGCTATTCCACATATCATTGTTTTCAATGGAAGAATTTAGAATATTTTTTAAATAGAAAAAATGCCATTTAGGTGCCTGACTATGATTGTTATCTCAAATGTCCAACTTCAAGGTTAAATTAAAAGTTGCACTTGTGATCACACTGGAACTTTGATCTTCTGCTCCACCCAAGAGGTGGTTTTGAAGCTTCAGAGAGTCTGCAGCGGTGAAGGGAATTGTTCCCTCCCAATTCTACTATCGTTCATCATTTGACAGTTGATTTAGCCTTACATCTAATATTACATCAATACGTATTTAATGAAAGTAAAGACACTCTACTTACCTTTGGGTAACATGAGGAGGAGGTTCATTAGCAATTTCATTATTCTCAGAAACAACTATTTTTCCAGAGGCAGCAGTGTTAAGGACATCACCTTCTGTTAAAGAAAAGTTTTGTTACATACTGTTTTGAAGACTGCATTTACATCAAATCCATATACAGTTGTCTCTCCATATCAACGGTGTCATTATCCACAGATTCAGCCATCCATGGCTTGAAATTCTTTTTTAAAAAAACCCTTCCAAAAAGCAAAACCTTCATTTTGCCATTTTATATAAAGGACACTATTTCAATATGTTATTACATTGGTATTAAATATTTAATGAGATGTGAGCATCCATGGATTTTGTTATCCATATGGGTTCCTGAAACCAAATGCCAGAAGATAGAAGGGCCCACTGTAACAGTCTTTTCCAGTTCTACTGAAGTCAGTTTGACTTAACTCTTACAGCTTTATTGCATCACAGAATTAAATCCAGTGCTCCACAGAAAACCAAGGACAATTTGTAATTCTCTTCCCACTTAGAAAACAATATAAAACAAATTAACAATATATTCACATGAGCCCTCCAAATGAAATAGAAAGCAACATACAGTCAGCCCTTCATAGCTGTGGGAGTTCTAGGTGGATGACAATTCCGTGGGACTTCAAGTCCCTTTCCTCTCAATAGCGGTGCAATTTGCGAGTGACCACATTGGTGTGATCGCGCTCGCATGCAACCACTGAAAAGAATGGGGTGGGGGCCATCCAGAGATGCTCGAGTCCACGATGGAGAGCCTGCAGATAGGAATAGCTGACTGTATTTTGAAGTTCCACATTAGCAAAGCTAAAATACTCTGTAAACCAGTGCTATTCTAATTGGTAGTCTAAGGACTGGTGACAGCCCACAAAACATTGACTGTTGATCCCTGCCAAGGTTCCAGGAAAGAAAAAAGAACACCCAAAAAACAAATATAGGTCCAAAACACACTGCAGAAATAATCCAGTTTGAGACTGCTTTAACTGCCCTGGCTCAATGCTAAGGAATTCTGGGAACTGCAGTTTTGGGAGACATTTAACCTTCTCTGTAAGAAAGCTCTGGTGCCACAATAAACTACAAATTCCAGGATCCCTTAGCACTGAGTAAGGGCAGTTAAAACATTTTCAAACGGGATTATTTCTGCAGCATGTTTTGGACGATAGACAATGGGCATACTGCAAACTGGAGGAAAAATGCTAGTCCCCCCACATCAGATAGGAAGCACTGGTTTAAGGACATATGGTTTGTATTAACACTTATCATTAATTTTACCTGCATCACTGGATGTTTCACCTGAAACAAAAATACATGCCAATTATTTTCAGATGTATGAACAAGTTTTGTATGCAGGACAATGGCAGAAAATTCCTGTGCCACCAAACTACTAAAATGTATCACCCCACGTTTTCTGCAGCCAGGATGAGCACTTTAAGAAAATGAAAATAAAGAGGCATGGGAAGATGCATACCTCCCTCTTCCTGTCCCAAGGATGCTGTATTATGACCCTAGATAAACAGCACAAGCTCTGCAACAAGTAAATGATTGTACACAGTGACTGCTGCCCTCACTAGCTTCT
Organism: Phrynosoma platyrhinos; assembly: GCA_020142125.1. Classification (NCBI taxonomy): domain Eukaryota; kingdom Metazoa; phylum Chordata; class Lepidosauria; order Squamata; family Phrynosomatidae; genus Phrynosoma; species Phrynosoma platyrhinos. The sequence continues at coordinate 205,872,202 of CM034701.1, forward strand.
CTTTCTTTTCTTCAAAACATCAGTGTCTTGTGTCAAATAGACCTTCAACACAAATCAGTTTTTCAGTCTTTAAGGTGTCTTTAGACTCTTGTCATTTTTGTGACAGCAGATAGGTGTGGCCTTCTAGTAATGGTTGGTAACAATAAATAAATAAATAAATAAATTTTTATAACTAGAGCAAGAAGGAAAATTCTCCACTGTAGTTTGATAATTATATTTGAAAACTAATAGGTTTGATCATGAAGCAGTCTCTTCAAGCTACTTCCTGAAAGGCATTAAACAGAAGCAAAGTTTTTAAGTATCTAATTTTTAAAAGGAAGGAAAAAAACCCAATGATTTAAAATTGTAAATAAAATTTAATAACCCACATTATAGTTGGCCCTTTGTTTTTGCAGGGGATCCATTCCAGACCACCACCACCACCTGAAAACGAAGATTCACAAATATTCAAGCGCCATAGGCATGAATGGGGTGCGACCCCATGGGCATGCATGGGGGCATGCCCCATTAATTTAAATGGAGGTTGCCCCTCTGTGAATATGCAAACCTTCAAGTGCCTGAGAACAGATGGGTGACTGTATATACCTTCCAAAGAGTGTGCTGAAGTCTTCTTGCTTTGCTTACCTCTCTGCTTTGATGCAGTCTCTGCTTCAGCTTTTCCATGTAACATAGTGGTCAGTTTTTCATCTGTATGTCTAGCTGCACTGCTATTAGCTCTCACTATTCCTAGCATAAAGGTTTGTGGTAGGAAGCCATTAAACTAGTTAAATGATAACAGGCTAAGTGCTATCATAGGAATCACTTTAACTTGCTTTAATGTAAGATATAAAGTTTACAACATGCAACTTCAATTCTTTAAAAATTCTTTCCTAACGTCTAACAGCAGCTTGACTGGTATAGTTCACACTTTTGCACTCTCCCCAATTCCCCACCATCAGAGACAAGAGATGGCAAACATCACGTTCAGCTGCCATGTTTCTTCCTTTTTACAACAGAAATGAATAATTCTTGTATTTTAAAAGTTCCCAATTATTTTACCACCATATCATCTGGAACACACCTAATCTTATCTAATTTTGGAAGCAAGGCAAGGCAGGCCTGGCTAGTACTTGGATAGGAGCACAGGGATCTCCCAGTAATGTTTGGAAAGAATCCTGACTAAAACCCTGAAGAGCATCTCATTAGACAGCAATAGTTCTTCAAGCCTGAAAGCAGTTGCTAAGCCATTAACAGCAAAGGCTGTTGTTGTATGCCTTCAATTTATTTCTGACTAAGGATGACTCCAAGGCAAGCCTATCATGGGGTTTCCTTGGCATGATTTCTTCAGAAGGTGTTTGCCATGGCCTTTTTCTGAGGCTGAGAGAGTATGGCATGTCCAAGGTCACTCAGTGGGTTTCCATAGCCAAGGATGATTTGAATCCTGGTCTCCAGAGTCTTAGGGCCTTTGCAGACTGCCAGAAATAGTGCAAATTGAGTCCACTTTAACTGCCCTGATTCAGTGATAGGGAATCATGGGAACTGTAGTTTATTGTGGCACCAGAGCTCTCTGACAGAGAAGGCTCAATGTCTCAGAAAAAAAATACAATTCAGGGCAGTTAAAGTGGACTCAATTTAGTGAGCCAGGGCAGTTAAAGTGGACTCAATTTGCACTATTTCTGGCAGTCTGCAAAGTGGACTCAATAAAGTGAGCCAGGGCAGTTAAAGTGGACTCAATTTGCACTATTTCTGGCAGTCTGCAAAGGCCCTTAGTTGAACACTTAGACCACTATACCACTGTTATAAGCACTGTTTTAATATAAAAAATCTTTTGTGAGTCTCCTGTCAGGCCCTAAACCGGAAAAAGCCCAACCGCCATGGATCCAAGGCAAGGACCTCACGTAGGCACCTGAGAGGTCACATCTGCCTCTACAATGAATCAGCAGATCAAAAGGCTAGGCTTAGAACCTGCAAAGCAGTACATTCACACATAGGAGATTTATGAGTACCAACCAAGATGTGTCCAGCTGAGAATGATATAACATCAACACCCCGTCTCCCCTCTCTGAAAATTGTCTACTTCAAAGACAACCTATCCGGAATTCTTTAATATACAATAATCAATCTTCGCCCCAGGCTATTTTCTGCCTATATTAAGACTTCCAAATCTGTGCCCTGTGAGCTGGTTTTTGGAAGGGAAGAGGGGATCTCATGCCCTCCCTGAAATTCCTAACCAGTATCCCTCGGCTGCCTCCAAAGCAATTTTACTCCATAAGCCGCTGAGTTCATCTTCTCAAGGAGTGCAAAATTTCTAGGTAACTATTCTGTGTGTGAAACCTTTCTTACAGATTCCATGTATTCTCTGTGTGTATGTGTGTGCTTGCTTGTTGATTTATTTTTCTCCCTTAATCAAAGTACCCATCTTTGTAAGAATGTGGTCTCTGCAAAGATTTTCCCCTCTACCCCTCCCTGTACACATTGGGGTGTGATCCTGCTTACTCATTTTGAGCTAATTAAAAATACCCAAGGTCAAGTTCTTATTACACCACACTAACTTTCCTGATTTGATACTACAAGTACAAATTAAATTGTAAAATGAAAGTCCCATTACTATATGTTTACACTACTTAATTACAAATATTTAACATATTTAGCACTCAAGAGATAAATTAAGAGAGCCTTTACTTTCCTTACCTGGTTCCTGCACTGTAACAGATTGCTCAATTTTCTCTTTTAATATACTAGCTGTTCTTTCAATGGAACCACTAGATAAGGTTTTACTAGTTTCTTTTCGTCCTGACATGAAAAAATTTACAGTAAGATATGCACTATTATTATTTTAAAAATCACTCAATGACTTTAAAATGAGAAATTATCTATTTAGCTATATGATTATGTGCTATTTCTTAAAGCTAATGAACTTGTATGCATGTTATGGTATACTCCTACAGTAGCAGTACTTCCATGATACAGTAGCATTACAACTTCAGGAGTATTTATGTTTTGTTGTTAACAACTGCCATCAAGTCAACTTCAACTTGCAGCAACCCAATGAATGAGAGACCCCCTCAGGGCCACTGTGGCTTTCTTGACTGAGTCTATCCCTCTGGAATGTGGTCTTCCTCTTTCTTGGCTCTCAGTCAATTAGGCGTAATACTGCAAATCCATTTTTATATTATCTTTAAATTCTCCTGGGATGTTTTTCTGGTTGTATTTTGGCACAATGGTTGATCTGATATTGTTCTTTAGTTTTAGTTTAATTTTTATATTAGTAGTTCATGGTCTATGTTATGTACAATCTGCTCCTGGGCTTTGTGTTCATAGACAAAAGCTTGAAACAGACAGGCCAAAAGTACTTCAGTAGGACCATGCTGGTGCTGTTTGAGCCGGAGCCCCAGCAACTGCATATGCCCGGCCTCGATTCAGGCCGTGGGAAGGAGTGAGTTCTTTCTGTTCCTTTTTGGCCTGGTTCTTTGGCGATGGCGCAGCATCTGCATGGTTTCTGGCTGTGTTTGGAGCGTGCAACATCTAAATGCTATGCCCCAAATGTGGCTGGAAACCGCATCATTTGGCCCTTCTGTTTCAGGCCAAAATGGAGCTTCTCCATCTTCAGCTTCCAATTGTGCACACTGTATGATTTCTATATTTGCTATCATGTCTATATACTGTCACCTCTTTGATTGACTGGAGAATAAATTTGCAATGAACAAAGTGTTGGCTTTATAAAATTCAATCAGCCACTCTCCTGCTTCATTTCTTGACCCTAGGCCACATTTCCTATAATCTTTGGTTTTGCTCCATATAGTACTTTTGCATTCCAGTTATGTATGATTACCATGTCCTGTTTTGATGCATGATAAATTTTGTCCTAGACTCCAGCACAGATTCTTTCAATTTCTTCCTCTTCTGGGTGGAGCATAAACTTGGATTATGGTTATATTGATTTGCTTTCCCTGAAGTCTTATTGATATCATTAGGTCAGACTTGCATTATATCCCTTGCCTGTTTTTGTTATATCTATAAAAGCCACTCCATTTCTTTAGCTTTTCATTTTCTGAGCAAAATATTGTGTAATTATCTGACTGAAAATGTCCCATTCCTTTCTAACATTAGCTCACTCACTCCAAGTATTGTAATGTTTATACATTCCATTTCTTATTTTACAATGTCTAGTGTCCCCAATTCATGCTTCCCACATTCCATGTCCCTATGTGTTGTGCAACTTCAGATTTTCCTTTCATCTCTCAACAAGTTAATAGCTGAATGTTCTTTCAGCTTGAGTCTAGTTGTGTCATAAGTCACAGCACTACTCAAAGTTGTCCTCTGCCCTTCCCCAGTAGCTCATTGAGTGCCTTCGGATCTGTGAGTCTCTGGCACTATCTCCTGTTTCATTATGGATTGTTTCATCATAGGGTTTTCATGGTAAAAGACATTTGGAAGTGGTTTACCAGTGCTTTCTTTGATGCAGTACTAACAGACTAAGCAGCATAGCCTCTTTCCTCCCAGAAACATATAACCTCATCATCGTGGAAAAGTAGTGCCATGATTGGAGCATATATGTATAGTCAGGGTACATACATAATGGGAAATCATGGCTTTATGCTACATGAATTAGGCTTGGGCTTGCATGTTTCCTCCTCCTTCTGTGAAGGAGATCAAAGGAATCTGTTTTTGTTTTATCTGAGAGCAAGCCAGGATCTGAAACTATAGCATTTAAACACATCAAAGTTCCCAGAGATGAGAGCTGAAGGGGAATTGCAATTAGTTTAAAATGATATAACAAAGCTTTCTATCTCTTCAATTGCTCAAAAGAAGAGAGCCTTATGCAGGTTTGCTCATACAGCAGGAAACAATGGCTTCTGTTATGGTGAACTGAGCTATACAGTATGACGTGTTCCAGATGCAAAGGAACCCCTGAAATATAATGACACAGAAAACCTTTTTTCAGTTACCTTCACCTCCAGGTTTGGCTCGCTGTCTTGGACCCTTAGTTGAATGTTGCCTTGATAATCTTGCTGAGTTTTCACTCTTGAAAATATGCACAGAGAAAAGCCAATTATCCACAATGTTTCAACATATTTGTGTGTGATTTTTACCTTGCCCTAATGTGCAAACAGTCAGAGATGTAGTTTTCAAATAAGCTACAAAATGATGAAGCACAATCAGTGTTGTCTCTTCCTGCTTACAAATGGGCAGGGGGACACTGCTTAGCTACTATTTTCAGTAGGGTATGGGGTATAGAAAATAGGGTACCATGAATCAGTGGGATCAGGGTTAGAGTTGTGGATGTCATAAATCCCTTTTATTTTTCTCCCCATAATTCAACATTGGTGTAAATATCCTGGCCAGAGTAGAGAGTGAGTGTGATTGCTCCTCTCTATCAATGAAGATGGCCAGAAATATACATTTTTCCACAGAGGAAGGAGAGGTTCATGGAAAGGTAAGGGACACATAGTACAACTGGCCAGAAGTAAAAAAGGACAAAGATTCTCTATGTACAGTAGCTGTGCAGAAGATGGAATTTTGAAAGGCATCACTTTTAATATGAGGAACTGCAACTCCCGCTCCTACACAATTACAGAAATCATTTGCTTTGTTAACAGAAAGTTTGGTACTAGTGGTAGAAAAATCATGGAAAAAATAAGGACAGGTTATACCACAAAAAAGACAAGCAACTTAACTTGGGCCTTTGCAGACTGCCAGAAATAGTGCACATTAAATTGAGGCACTGCCCTGGCTCAGTGCTAAGGAATCATGGGAATTGAATTTTTTTCTGAGACATTGAGCCTTCTCTGCCAGAGAGCTCTGGTGCCACAATAAAATACAGTTCCCATGATTCCCTAGCACTGAGCCGGGGCAATGCCTCAATTTAAAGTGCACTATTTCTGGCAGTCTGCAAAGGCCCATTGTTTCAACAAACATTTCCTTCAAAACTAACAATATGCACATGGGAAATGTGCAACAAAGTCAGATAAATTTTACATAACTAAACAAATACATTCTGAACTTTCCAGTGACCACTCAAAGTAAATGCATCCTGGAATTATTTTTACCCAAAATCATACTCTTGTTATAATTTCTATTTTTGTGACCAAACTTATAGATTTATGCTTTTTAAAATATACTGGGTGCCGTTCCAAGGCAGACTTATTTAATCTCCCCTTTTCTTTCATTTTGCTCAGCAAATGATTCTGGAGGCAGCTATTTCCTTTGACATTTGTAGGCAGGCATACACAGCTACAGGATCAGCTATAGTAGAATCTCATTCTTTCCAGTTAAAGCTTAATTGCATTGTTTACTGCAAACATATTGCTGCAACATGACACCAAAAGTTTTCTTCCGCCTTCCTTCACCATCCTCTCAATGCGAATGCTGCTTAAAAAAAATTGTGCTAGACAGAGAAGGAAAGGTGGGATTGAACAAGTATAAAAAGGCATTGTAAAAAAGAGCTTCCTTGCCAAAGGCTTTGTTATCTAAGGTATGCATGTATTAAAGGTACACGAGACCAGTCCTTCTGTGCTTCTGTAACACTAGCCAAAATATAAATATGAGAATTTCTCCAGAACCCTATTTCTACCTGTCTACTGAACTTTTGGGCCTAAATAATCTAAAGGCACCTGATCCCACCATAACTTGCAAGCTAAACAGGGTCAGCCCTGGTTAATACTTGGATGATAGACTGCCAACAAATGCCAGGTATGTAGGCTATATTTCAGAAGAAAGGACTGGCAAAACTGCCTCTGAATATTCCTTGCCTAAGAAAATCCCAGGAAATTCATGAGGTCGCCATAAGCCAACAGGCGACTTGAAGGCATACATACAGAACTAAATATCAAAACACTGAACAGAAACCATAAGGTTGATGATGCTCCATGTGTCCAAGCACAGCAGTTCATGAATTATAAACATGAAACCTTTCTGGGAAAAGTAAAAGCGCAATATATAATGAATAACTTAACCAGTATGAGATTTTCATCCACATAATAAATCCATCAGTATTAAAATTAGGATTTAAATTGTTTGTGTAATACAATTTTCTCTAGCCACAACTTCATTAACCAATATCAGGAAGACTATTAAGAATATTCCTTAGAAAGTCAGGTGATTTCTCTAACACTTAAAGAAGAAACTTTATTTCTCTTTTGTTTTATTTTCAGCAGAAAGTCCCCTTCTTCCATCTCAATGTATATATTCCAATTTGTATTACTTTATTAGGCTGAATAATTTTAGGAAATTATTTTAAAATCATGTGTGTACTCATTTTCAGTTGTTTAAAGGAATACAAAAGAAATGCAGTCATCTGAAAAATAGTTTTATTCCTTACTTCTTTATCTGGCTCAGCATTATCTTTTGCAGATCGTTCTGCTGATTTTTTAATCACATTCTCCTCAGTTCCTGCAGACTAGAGAAATAAAAGTATATATATTGAATCTTTGAATTGTTTATGCAGTATTTTTCTTATTATAATTCTCTAGGGAAATTCATCCATACCAAGAGGTTAGATATACAAATGCAATTCTAGGCTAAAAATCTGCATCATGAAACCACTACTGTAACTAACTGAGGGTACTTTCAATTCGTACGGCATGGTCTTAAGAGTACAAAAACTCTTGAAGACAAAATGTTCAAAATTTGGTGACATAATAGACTTTTTCTACATATTATTACATAGTACAAATTGCCATAGATAGATTTGAATTTTGTTAGAGGTGTCTACTCTTTTATTAATTTATATTCTGCCTTTCTCCCAATAATGGGACTCGAAGCAGATTTGTTGTTGTTGTTAACTGCCTTTGCATCGATCTCGACCCATGGCGATTGTGTAATTTAAAATATACAAAAGCATCAGTAAAATATAAAAGTTTCCTAATATTAGGACAATCACATTTTTACAAAAGCATCAGTAAGATATAATATAAAAGTTTCCTAATATAAGGACAATCACATTTTTCATTTATCTGATGTCTGAATTACAAAGTATCCAAATGTATAATCAAATCTGTAAAACTGCTATTTTCTATATTTTCAATGACAGAGGCAGTGCTTCTTTCTTCCAATAGCTTTTGGTGCCTATTTTAAATTATAACTGCATAACATTTCCATTCCATCTGAAAACTACAGATGGTCAAGGAAGACAATTTGGTTTACTCAATATAAAATTTGGAATAAGTTCAGATAATGTACACATTTGGAGTTAAATTTGTTAACTACCATTGTAGTTTTAGTGAGAATGGTATAACTACTGAATATACTCATGTATAAGTCTACAAACTTTAGTTTGTCCCCCAAAAACCTGGGTCACCTTCTCCATGGGTCAATGGAAGGATTGTATTTTAACTCTTATAAAAAAAAATGTATCATCCCATTCTCTGAGCAGAATGGTGAAAGGTGAGAACTTAGACCAACCTGGGAGACTGTAAAATAAGCACCAACCCCCTCTAGTGTTACTGGTATGGTGCTGCTTCTGCCATTTTTAAATGTCAGGGTGGGAAAATGGCAGCCCTTTGGTACTTTCCCTCAAATGAGTGCCAAGAGGAATCAGGCTTTGAAGGATTTGAATAAGACATCTGTGTATTTTTTTCCAGCTTTTCTAGGCTGAAATCAAGCAAAGTTATCATATTAAAGTTAAAGGCTATAATCATTGCTAACAGTCGCCATTTTCTTTGCTTTGCTTTTACATTTTTTTTTTTGCCATGGGTGCATTTTCTTAGCTTCGTCCACATCTAGTTGTCCCCATATAATGCAGCCACCATTTCCAGAGTTTCCTCTTCACCCATCAAGCACAGTCATGCCTGTCAGAATTCTGTAAGTTCTTTGGCACTGTTTTCCTTTGCCCCAGCTTTTACATTTTTGTTACATGCCCTTAGGTTTTAGCCTTGGCTTAACCATGGGTCATATCAAAATCCTTAATTTTAGCCTCAGAACCTGCCCTCAACTTATACGTGAGGTCGACTTATAGTTGCGTATATACAGTATATGTGTATAGAACACACACACACACAAACATCAAAAAGAAAGTCAGCTATATTGCTATCTTCTTGTATTTCATTTTGTATCTTATCTTTTTCATTTTTCTCTTTAAATATCCGTATTTGTATTGTATTTTGATTTTTTAAATAAAAATACAAAACACAAGTTACTAGCAACTATCTTTTTTTAAAAAAACACTTTACCTTTTTATCTTTGTCTTTTCCTTGTTCTCGTGACTGCTCTGTGTCTCTACCTCTCTCTTTTCGTTTGTCTTTTTCCCTATCCTTTCCCCTTTCTTTGACCTTTTCATGTTCTTTATCTTTGTCTCTACCCCTCTCTTTGTCTTTTTCTCTTAATCTGTCTTTTTCCCTTCCTCCCTCATGTTGTTTTCTTTCCCTGTCCCTTTCTTTGTCATGCTCCTCTTTATTTCCTTCTCCATCTCCTTTTTCTCTATCTCTGATTTTCTCTGTCTCTCTACTCTGTTTGGACAATCTGTTCTTATTTCTCTCTCTTTCATGTTTTTCCCCTTCTTTAAAATTATCTTTTTCAGAATTTTTTTGATGGTTTGCATAATCTTTAGATTTGTCACTGTCTTTCCGCTTGCTCTCTTCTTCTTTTAAGTCTTCTTTGAGTTTTTGGTCATGACGTGTGCCTCTTTCTTTTATTTCAGAGTCACCTCTTCCCTAAATAATAAAACAGAGAAATATTAACTGGCAAACAATCTTCTCCCTTGCTTTTCATGCAACAAATAGCATTTATAGTTGTTCACCACACCTCTTTATGGGATCGATGTTCTTCTGTTTTAGATTCTTTGTTTTGGGATTTAGAAGATGATGGTGTCTTTCCTTTTATATCTGCTTTCTCTCCAGCAAGAACTTTTTGAACAGCTTCATCACTGGACAGCTACAAAGAGGAAATGCAAGAGAAACTGTTCTGTACTTTTAGCTCACAATAGGCATGTTTATTTCTCTAACCCACATGCTGCTGCTTTAGAATCATCATCATCATCATCATCATCATCTCAGTTATTATTTCTTTCCACTCATCATATTAATTTCTTCCAGTGCTAGAGCCAGAATTATGCCTACAAAGTGTAATTTACTTCTAAGTAAACATGTGTACTATAGGTTGGGTATTCATTATCTGAAATGCTTGGGACCAGAAGTGTTTTGGATTTCAGATTTTTTTTATTTTGGAATGTTTGCATATACATAATGAAGTAACTTGGAGATGGAACCCGATATGAAATTCATTTATATTTCGTATGCACCTTATGCACATACCCTGTGTATTTTTAATAATTCTGTGAACAAAACAAAGTTCATGTACAATGAACCATCAAAAAGAAAAGGTGTCACTATGTCAGACACTCATGTGGATGATTTTGGAGTATTAGGATTTTGGAATTCTGGATAAGAGATACTCAACTTGTACTGGGCTACAGATTTTCACCATATCCAGTATTCAGCTTGTGATCCTCCTGAGAAATATTGGCCTGAAACAGATGGGCCAAAAAGTGCAACTTCTGGCTGCTTCAGGTGCATGGAAGCCTCTCTGAGGCTGACCAAGGTGGTCTGTTTGGGACCACGGTGGTCGCCCACTTTAAGAGCTGCCTGTCTGCTTCACCCCCATTGTTTCTTCATCTCTGCCAGTTGGTATTTTCAAAGCAGAGATACTGTGAAAGGACTGCAGTTACTACTGGATTTCACTAAGCAATATAATGCTGCCAGCTATGGGATAATATGAGTGATGCTTCAGTGCTAGTGTGCTGGAATTTTCTTCCCCTCCCTTCCTCATTGCAGTTCTCACTGCTGTCCAAAAACTGATTTGAGGGGGCTTCATAGCTCTCCAAAGCACCTTTATAGGTATGTTGGAGAGCTTCAGTGGGGAGGTGAGACTGCTTCCCCTTCTGATTCCACTGAAGAAAGTAGTTGTCAGCAGATGTTTCCCATTCAAGTCTATAAAACAAAAAGCCCCAAAGCCATGGGGCAAGTATAACTTTTGTAGTCTTTCCCCCCACAAACACATGCCTCTAAAATGAAGGTAGACGTCAATGTCCACCATTGTACCCTTTATCCTTTAAGCAGCCATCTATCTGCAGTTGTTTTAAGGCTTTGTTTTTATTTGTTCCAAATCACAGGTTGTGGTTTTAAACCTTTATTATTTTATTTCCCTAAAAGTCCCAATAAATTGTTAAAGCAAAAAACGAGTTAGATGTTCATAACAATGCAAGGTCTACTTCAAAATGGCAGAACTGATTTCCCTTGAGGTTAATTCTGGACAGAAGAATGTACAATCAGTAACAAAACAGTAAGTACACGTCCAGAGCACAGTGTGGTAGCAGAACTCATCTTTGCTTGGAAATAAAAAAGAAAAGTATTTTGGGTAATGTGTTGATGCAGCTGTATCCAGAATTACAGTTATACTGATTCTTTTTGGCACAGGATTCTCCACAAATGTGTTTTGCCGTTATTTTTCTCACAATCAGATTTTCAATTTGACTATTTGGGGGCATCCAAAAACGTTTATACAACATGAGCTGTCTGTACAACTTGAAAAATTAAGATGGCAGCTTCCTTTAGTTTTGTTTACAAAATATGAGTCAAGTATGCTAAATCAGAGCCAAAACAATTTTGGGTAGTATAAGGGTTTAAAAAACAAACAAACAGATTCCTTGGCTCTGCCTGCATTCAAGATTTGTTCTCATCCTGACAGCATTCTTTATTCAAGCATCACATTTTTACCATCCCACCTAGCTGGCACTTGAGTCTTTGGTGCCTGGTATCTCAGTATGGAGTTCCAGTCTATCAGATATTACTGCTTCTATTTTCTCTTGTGTCTGTTTCTAACTGTCTGTTTCTATTTTCTCTCATGTCTAAAAAAGATAACTTTATATCTCTAATAAATAGCATTGGGATAGATAAATTTTCTGTGGAACAGCAGTGGGCAATGAGAGGGTTGCTTAATGCCTCAACTGCAACATTCACCACAGTTGCCTTTCCCCAATAACTTACCCTTCTCCTTCAACCTACTTTTTCATCAGCTGGGATTCCACATCTGTTTGTTAACAAATATATTAGTCATATCAAACCCCCAGAACGACACAGAGATCCTACCTTACTAAGACAGCATTTGGCAATTGCTTGAAGTAGCTCATTAGTCCTTTCAGGTTCATGTCCAGCAACAATACGTGCTGGCTTTACTGCCAAGGGTTCCCCTGTCACCATTATGACAACATCAATTGCCTTCTGAAGGAAGCTGATTTTTGCATCTTTATCCTGGCAAAACAACATGATTTTAAGGAACATTTTCCACATTTCACTATAAATTATTATCATAATCTTTAATTTAAAATATAGTGACTATTTAGCATTTTGGCCCAATTCAGTCAGTATATCCATCATGAAGAGATTTATGTATACATGCATTAAAAATATTTCTTAAATTAAAAGCAAACAAATAAATAATGAGTGTGCATACATACCTTGACATTATCAGATTTCATCTCTGCTTCTGTGTACAGTCCTTTCATGAAACCAGTTGATCTAATCACCTTTAAAACAATACAAATAGTGTTTTGTTTCTGGATTTGCTAAGCACACTAGTTTTTGACATATGTTCATGTTCCTATATGAATGCTAATGTTTTCAGGTTTGCCACTTTTCAACTAGACTTCAGATGTATTCCAGCCCTGTCTAATGTACGGTAGATATCTCCCAAAGCAGTGGTCCCCAACCTTTTTATTGCTGTGGACTGGTCAACGTTCGATAATTTTTCTGCGGCCCACTGAGGGGGGGTTTGCAGCATCGCGTTGATTATTAAATCAAAACAGATCAGTGGTCCCCAACCCCCGGTCTGCGGCCCAGTACCATTTGTTCTGCGGACCGGTACTTGGCCGCGGACCGGGGGTTGGGGACCACTGTCCCAAAGCATACTGAATTGCTTGAACACAGGTTTGTATAATCGTAAGAGATAATCATTATAATTTCCAGAGATACTCTTTTCTCAGCAGTATTCTAATGTATTTATGACAAATTCCATGGCTCACATTATCCTTGTTGTTGTATGCATTCAAGTAGCTTCTGACTTATGGTGACTCTAAGGTGAACCTATCATTGGGTTTTCACATTATCTACAGTCCAGCCAAGCTCCATTTAATGATGACTATTCTCATTAAGATTTTTTTAAACGTAATCATTATACTGTATACAGGTACATGGGTAGATATGTGTTCTCCAGGATTTCAGGTGTGACAGCTACATGATGAATGCTGTAAGCCAGGATGGTAATACAGTAGCCCCTTCCAATTCACAGAGGATCCATTCTGGACACCCCCCCCCTGAAAATGGAGACTCGCAGATATTCGAGTCTCATAGGAAATAATGGTGTGGGTGCACCCGTGTCGTGTGTGCGGGGCTGCATGTGAATGCATGCAGCCATTTTGTTTATAGCTACTTGTCCCTCCTGCAAAGAATGAGGCCATGGATTCCAAGTCCACAAAAAGGGAGGTACAAGTGTACTCAAATAGACAGTAGGAGCCATCAATTAATTATGCAAGTATTTTCAGTCCATTAATCAGTAGTAGTTTGAGCAATGGACTAGGACTCTGAAGAACAGGGTTTGCTTGCCATGAAAACCCACTGGATGACCTTGTGCAAGTCAGAGGAAAGCAAGAGCAAACTCCCTCTGAACAAATCTTGCCAAGAAAGCCCTGTGATAGGTTTACTTTAGGATCATCATAGTTTGGAAATGACTTGAAGGCACACAACAACAAACTGATTTTTACTGGCCAAAAATACAGAGGACTGCCAAATTTTGAATATGACAAAAGCAACTATTGCAAAACAAGTAAGACTTTGGGAGGCGACAACTTCTCCCTGCATAGTGTTCTAGACATGGGCAAATAGCCCACACAATGTATTTTGGTTAAATCCATCATAAGATGCACAGAGGCAGAAGAAACATCTCATCTAGTGCCAAAATCCTGTGAGTCAATACAGGTGTTGGGGTGGGGACTTCCATCTACATCCCACTCAAAAAAATGGGGGAGAGGTTCTGGATGCTGTTGAAAATAGGTCAAGATCACTCCCCTCATTTTTTGCCCAGTACATTGCTTAATGAATGCTCCTGCAAGTAGAAAGGATACATTTTGGATACATTCCTTTACAGATAGTTACAGAATGACCATAAAAAGTTTTTATTCCATTTGGACAACTTATTTTTTTTTCTCTTAGGAAAATGTTTAGGTATCACTTCCTGAGGAGGAGGAACTCTGAGAAATGTCAGAATCTGATCCCTAATGAACAATCAACTAATGAGGAAAATTTACAAAAGGCTATAGAAAAATAAGAATCTCTAAATAACAAACTTGACTGTTTAATTTTGAACAAATGCTTGTTCTACTTTTACAAAATCCTCAGGAGTAATAAAATTGAATTCTAACTTAACAAGCACTTGCTAAAGTCATGCCATGAAATCTGTGTTCAAAAGAACTTGCTTGTTCTGTTTGGGCTGGATCCAGAGTTCTGCTCTGCAAACAAGTTATTATTCAAAGAAGGGCCTAGGATCTAACAGAGAATCCTGCTGGCACTAATCAACAAATGCTGACATCTCCAAGCCAAGTGCTAACTTGAACAGATGGATATTAAATCTGCCTTCCAACTAATGTTCCTAAAGCTTGAAAAAGTTAAATTTTTGACAATTAGCAAGTGGATTGTGGGAGGCATAGTTCTGACAGCCACCTATGCCACCTGTTACCCTGTTCCACAGGTACCCCAACTTGTTACTACAGCTTTCCAAAAGACACAGAAGACTACAGGGACAATGAAGGATGAGTGAAAATTAAACCTCATGCCTTTCTCTAAGCTTGTGAATTTTTGTTCAGTCTACTTTTTAAAAGCACTTTTTCTGTTCTAAACGATACCTCATATGAATTTTAAAAAAACCCCGATATTGGACCTCAGATCACTCAAATGTCAAAGTCAAAATGTACAGGGTAATGACATTTATTGTTTCTGTTGGTAAAGACTATACATGTTGAGTGTTAGTTTTTGCATCTTACCATGCAATCATATACAAGTTTACTTGGAAGCATGTTCCTATATTTTACAGCAAGACACTTATGTAAATCAGTGGAGTTTACATAAGTGATGACATAAGTGATTCACAAAGTCTACTATAGCTAGGACTAGCAACTGGATTTACTTCTTAAATCTTTTACATAGATAGTACTTATTCTTTATTACATTTGTGCCCCCTGCTCTTCCAATGGGGAGCAAGAAGAAATATACAGGGTTCAATCCCTATTAACTTCACAACAAACCACCAAGACAGGTGGTTGCATGGAGGTGTAAACCTGAGGCTCCTCAATCCACAATGATTCCACTTTTAAAATATTTCCCCTCCATCCTCATACAAAACTATATCCATAAACTGAGAATAGCATCTGATACATCTGATGTGGAGAGCTCTAGTCCTATGCTTCCCAAGCTATTGAATGTGTCTTTTCCATCAATGTGCCAAGGACCCATATCATATTTGTGCCTATTAGCTAGAATAGTTTCTTTTTCTTTTTAACAGAATCTTCATAAAGGACCAGTACTGGGGACCAGCACAAGTCCATGGACAACCACTTTGAGTATCGCTATTCTAATCTACAAACTGCTACACCAGAAAAAAAATCCATTAGCTTTCCCAGTAACACAAAAATATCTGGAATGAGATAGGACGGTTAGTGATGGTGTTCAGGGAGATAGGATGGAAGCAGATTTCATTCAGCTGGTCAATTCTTTACTGTCATTAACACAATGCTCCCTTTCCCACATATCCTATAGAGTTGTGCTTTTAACAGTAACTCAGTCTATAGCAGTGGTTCTCAAATTTTGCCTTTCTAGATATTTTGGACATCAGCTCCCAGCACCCCTTCCCACTGGAGCTTCTGGCAATCTAAAACATATAGCGGGCCTAGCATGTCAGAATCAGCAATCTATAAGAAACAGGCTATGTACTTTCAAGGAACGGAGACATCAGAGGCACTGCATCCTACACTGAATTGACCTTGCTAAAGAGATAAGGCTTCAAATCCAATCCTGCTAGCATTGCTTAATCAATAAAAGTTTACTTCTTTTGCCAACAGCTAACAGGAACTGATCACCAATGCAATGTGGAAGTTTTTTTTAATTACCTAGAATTCAAAGACAGAGCTGTGTTTGAATTACCTAGAATTCAAAGACAATGATTCCACTTTTAAAATATTTCCCCTCCATCCTCATACAAAACTATATCCATAAACTGAGAATAGCATCTGATACATCTGATGGGGAGAGCTCTAGTCCTATGCTTCCCAAGCTATTGGATGTGTCTTTTCCATGAATGTGCCAAGGACCCATATCATAGTCTGGAATATCAATATGCATGGCGATATTATAATTTACATGAACTTCACCAGATGCATGCAATGAAGTGACTATTTATATAAAAGTCCGCTCCTAGGCATTTAATTAGTTACTACACATTTTTAATAATCATTACCACAACTGTATACACATTGGTTTCTATTGTAACCTACAGTTCAAACCAATGTATTTTGTCTTATCCAAAAGAGGCCAGTGTATAGGGTGGCCAAAGTGAAATGAGACAGGGCTCCTGTGCCTTTAGCTGCTGTGTGGAAGAAGGAGTTTCAACAGGCCGGTTGGTTGCAATGAGGAGCAAGACCTGCTGAAATTCCCTCTTCCACATGACAGTGAAAGGCACAGGAGTCCTCTTAGGTTGTCAGTGTGGCAACCCCATGGGCTGAAAAATGGGTAGCCCTTAGAGATGGGTTCAAATATTGACCAGAATGGAGATTGCAGTCAAGAAATGAGAAGAAGACTAGGAATGTTCCTGACTAGGACAGCCATAAAGGAACTACACAAAATCCTAAAGAATTAAGATATACAACTGAACACTAAAGTGAGGACCATCATATTCCTATCACCATCTATGGATGCAAGAGCTGGATAATGAAGAAAGCAGAAAGAAAAAAAAATCAACTCATTAAAGATCAGGGGGACCAGGTATCCCCCTTTTCCAGGACATGTCCTCAATTTCAACCTTCTGTCCAGAAGGAATTCCAAAATGCCCTCCATTTGGAATATGGCTAAGAAGCAAGAATTTACATTCATATGAGTGTTTTGGGCTTTTAGTTGGTCATATCCTCCATTTTTCTTGAATGTCCAACATTCTGCACTGCCCTGTCCTTCTTGGTGGTGAGGACCTCTGGTCATCTGGATTTGAGATAATGTGGTGCCGGAGAAAAGTGCTGAGGATATCATGGATGGCTAAAAAGACAAACAAATAGGTCATTCAAGAGATCAAGCCAGAAACCTCCCTGGAAGCCAAGATGACAGAAAATCATCCTACTATGGTACTTTGGACACATCATGAGAAAGTATGGAAAAGGCAATAACGCCAGGGAAGGTAAAAGGCAGCAGAAATGGTGACAATGGTGCTGGGGAAGGAGGAGGGCAGTTAAAAAGGGGAAGACCAGATGGACAGACTGTCAGAGAGGTCATGGGCATGAATCTGCAGACAGGGTGACCAGGTGTGTCCTCACCACCAGGGAGGACAAGTCACTGTGAAATGGAGGACACTGCTGGAGTGGGGGGGGGGGAAGCAACACCTCAAGACACTCATACAAATGTAAAATTGGTCCTTCTTAGTGATGCCCCAAAGGGAGGACCATCTGGGGACAGAAAGTGGAAATGGAGGACGCGTCCTGGAAAAGGAGGACCCCCCGGTCACCCTGTGCTCAACGGGCTCCTCAGTGGGATTCCTCCCGGGCTGAAATGGAGGCAACGTGTCCTGGAAAAGGAGGACCAAGTCTGGTCACCCTGTCAGGAAGCAGAGCAATGGAGGGCGCGGGAGGGAGGTGCCTCATAACCCCAGGGTCGCCAAGAGCCAGGGCCGACTTGAGGGGAGACCTTCCGGGCGGAAGAGGCCTCCTCCTCCTCTGGTTGCCTGGCAACGGGGGAACGCGAGCCGGCCCCCCTCCCTGCCCCGCCGGCCCTGACCTCCCCAATCACGTCGTGGAGGTATCGGAAGGGGGGCTTGCTGAGGAGGCGCTCCGTCAGGGGAGGTTTCCGGATCACCCGCCCCAGCAGCTCCTGCGTCCGACGGACCATCGACCCCTGCATGGCGGCGGCGGCGGAGGCGGAGGCGGAGGAGGAGGAGGAGGAGGAGGAGAGCGGACCCGACCAGGCCCACTCCCTCCCGGCGGCCACCGCGCTCCTCCTCCCCGCGTTGCTCCCCAGCGCCGCCAGCCTAGCAACCGAGGAACGGTTAACCCGATTGGACGGCGGAGGGTCGGGGCGATGACGTCGGGGAAGCCACGCCTCTCATGATGCAGACTGGGAGGGAGGGGCCGCGCGCAAGTTCCAGGCGGTTCTTTGTGGGATATATAGATAGAT
>CM034701.1:205902437-205915083 GCA_020142125.1 Phrynosoma platyrhinos
GCACCCTCTTCTCAATTGGGTTGGCCGCTTCATCGTCAGACCTGGCTACCTTGATCCCGAGTGCATTGACCATCCTTACAATTTGGTCTGTGAAAGACCTGACATCATCCGTAGGAAACGCTCCAGCTAAATTAACAAATTGCGCTAGGCTGGAAGGTTCTTCAATTTCAGACTCGGGAGATCGCGATCAGGACTGAGAGACAGAGCGGCTGGAGGCCTTGGAGTCAACAGGCGACTGAGGAAGCAGCCTATCAACAAACAAAGACTCTCCTCTTAGTGGAATGGGAAGAGTACGAGAGGTCAGGATACAGGACTGCTGGGCCTGACTGCAGATCTTGCTCCAACTGATCAGCCTCCACTGGGAGATAGTATCAGCCTGCCTCATTGTTGTAGAACAGGTCAGGATACTGCTGGAGAAGCAGGTCATAGCCCGTCTTCCATTCTCATCTGCTTCGGCAGCGAGGGAGCAGAGTTGTTGTTGAGAGATACTCGGAACCGGTTCCTTGGTAACGTACGGAGTTAGGGCCAGAGGGATAGGCTCACAAATCTCCCCTTTGGATTCGGAGTTGACCTGCACAGTCGGTGTCAATGGCAGATCCATTTGGAGGTACGGCACTTGGCTGAATGTGAAGGTCACAGGAGGGGTCTTAATGACCTCCATGGTTTCCTCCCTCGCAGATCTTTTAGGGGACACTGATCTGGCCCTCCTATGAGAGGCATCACCAGACCCAGATTCAAGGTGCTTCCATTTGGAAGACTTCTTCCCAGAGCTCTCACTCCGGTCTTTCTCAGATTGAGGCATCCAATCTTTATCTGAATGAAAAGCCATCCTGTCCTTGGAGGGCCTATCTTTGGACCTCTCCTTGGACCTTTCCCTCTCCTTTTCCTTACTTGATGTTGATGGTTGGTCCGAGGAAGGAGGATGGGAGGGGGCCGATGCAGGTCTCAAAGCTTGCTCCCATAAGGTGGCCTTCAACTTGAGCTCCCGGTTCTTTAGGGCCTGGGCAGTCATTCCCTTGCAGAGTTGGCACACCTTAGGGTTATGTCAGTCAGATGTTGGAATATTTGAGTTACATTGACCACAGCACTTGAAGGAGGCCATAATAGAACAATCAAATCACAAGGCAAAAACGAGGTCAAGAGACATTCCAAATATAACAATTCGCAACAAGCACCAGTGACACAGTCCAATAAGAATAGTCGAGCGGCAAAAATTTGGTCAAAATCCATAAGGCAATTAGGTAAGTGGGACGAGCGGCTCAAGAGTGAGGTTCCTAGCCAGCTGCAACGTGGCAGATGAAAGGAACTGGAGAAAGAGCGGGAACACCAGGGGCTTTATAGGGATGGGTGGAGCTACCGCCAAAAAATTGTAATTGGAAATTTGCCCAGTGATACTAGAACTTTCCGAGTTGGCTATGCAGGTATAGAAGAAACCCATTTGTGTGATTCGCAGAGACCACGAAGAAGAAGGATTAATACAAGTGAA
Source organism: Phrynosoma platyrhinos (assembly GCA_020142125.1). Classification (NCBI taxonomy): domain Eukaryota; kingdom Metazoa; phylum Chordata; class Lepidosauria; order Squamata; family Phrynosomatidae; genus Phrynosoma; species Phrynosoma platyrhinos. Next base: position 205,903,924 of record CM034701.1, read on the forward strand.
ATATGTGTGTAATATTTTTATATCTATATTGTTTTAATATGTTGGTATGTATGTACTTGTATGTATTTGCATTTGTATGTATTAGATTGTTTTATGTTTAATAAAAATTATTTTAAAAAATATTTGAGCTAGATATCTTCACTACTTAGGATCAACTGATAGTTACTTTCATATCTAAAAAAATATATATGTAGAAACCAGGACAACACTAATGCAGAAAGGGGCCAGCATTCCATTTCTGTACAAAACATACAAGTCCTTTCAGTGTTGAGTTGGAATGAGCATCAAGTGTGGTTATGAATGGGCCAAACTTTTTGCTGTTCTGTGATGCTAATCAATAAGTCTTTTTTTAAAATTGAAATCAAATTTAACTGGGCAACACCAAGGGATTAATTCAACATTTACGTCTTGCAATATACCTCCATGTATCAGGTACTGAATTATACAATAACCCAGTAAGGATGGCACACATTAAGCCTGGAATCCATGAGAACCGTGGTATAGTCTATAATTTTATTTACACCCACACTTTCCCCAAAACTGGGACACAAGTTTATTGACTACAATCAACCTGCTGGTGTGCACTGCTCCATTGCTCCCACCTGCAGTTGGAGGTCAGATTTGTAGGAATGACTGGAGAGTGTGCTTCCATCAGATTAGCCAGGGTCCCTTGGCCTCTGGCTTATTGTAGTGTCTGAACTGGAGCAATGTAAAGAGTGCTTCATAACACTTGTGAAAAGTCCGATCAGAAAACCTAAACCCTGATCAAGTGTATCCATTCTCCCCACCATCACAACCAAAGATACTCTCTAAAGACTTTACTGCCACCCTCCAAAGTTGCCAAGATGAAGAAAATAATTTTTGAATGCAGTGATCCAGTTCCTGATGAATCATGTGAAGTTGTTAAAACTGCAATAAGGGTGGTGATGCTAGGGAAAACAATCTGATAATATTCTTAATAGGTATTGCTGTACCCTCACTTCAAATAAAATTATGTTGGATACATTTAAATATAACACCTTTCTTCATTAATTTTGTCACATTCCCAGGATTTTATGTCTACTCCTTTCAAGTGTCTAAATGTCTTGTGACTCTAAGCACCCAAGCATCATATGTGGATAAACAAAGAAAAATACACATGGCAGTGATAAGAATTATACACATTATACAATGTGACAAATTATAATGATATGCCACTAAGTTTTATTTTTAAAAAGTCTTAACTGTGGCTGGCATTCTGTTAGTGGCATACACAGGTCTAAGTCAATGCTATGCTCACATATGTCTTTTTTTTCTTTTTGTGATCAATGACGACCCTGGAGGACAACAGTGAATGTTGTAAATAATTCTTTGTCTCACTACAGGGAGAGAGCCAGATACTTTTTCAATCCCCCCACAACACTCTCTACAAAACATGAAATGGCTGTGACGGGGCTGTAGCAGTGCTATAATAAGTCTGGGGGGTTGTGAAGCTATATTGTTTCTTGTGAAGCCAGCTGTACTGTAATTCCCCATGCAGAAGTACTATACTATGTTCAATCATACAGGATGCCAGCCTATTCCTAAGTTAACAGGAATGGAATATGAAATATCTTTAACTTCTGAAACCTTCCTCTTTACCTTAAAAAATTCACTGGTAAACTTTTTTAGCACAGGCCTAGTATTTATCATGTTACTGTACATTCACAGAATATGAAATATTCTTTCAGTAAAAGAACAATATTGGACAACTCTTTTCTCAGCCATGTCTTAGCTTACCCAACTACTTATTGGTATCCATTCAAATTTTCCAGGAGAATATTTAGCTATTTCAATTTTCTCCACTGGTAAGGAATAGTATGCAGCAATTCTTTCTCTCAATGCAGATGCTGTACACTCTCTGGAGATATCCCATATTAATTCCACTGGGTGATAGTAATCTCTCTCTCCTGGTATGCTCATCAACACTCGTAGAAGCAAATCCTTTGGTCTGTGATCAGGAATATGCAATTACCATCTTCAAAATATATTTCTACACACATTTCAGAGACCTATCCATTTACTACTCTGTTTTAAGGAATGATTCTTCAGGAAAATGTGGAATAATCTGTATCTGTAATTTAAGATTTTTTTAAAAAACTGTTTTTGATTAATAGTGGCTAAATATCTTAGCCAAAAGCCCAAGAAACAATATATCTTACCCAAGATTCTCTTCCTTGCATAAAGGCTCTATACAAATTTCCACTCTGCTTCCTAGTTTGAGCTTACTGAAAAATAAATTCAAAGACAGCTGTGTTAGTCTGGAAAATCAGTGTGCAAAGGGATCTTGTATCACCTTAGAAACTGAAAGAAAACAGCTGGCAGCATGAACTTTCACAGACTTGAACCTACTTCCTCAGATGCATGAGGAAGTAGGTTCAAATCTACAAAAGCTCATGCTACCTGCTTCTTTCTTTCATTTAGTCTCAAAGGTGCTAGAAGATCCCTTTGCACAATGAAAAATAAATATAATAGGTAATTCAATTTCAGTAGTCATCATAAAAAAAATGGAATATAAAAGTAAGCACACATTTGAAAGAGTGATGTAAAATACAGATTGCCAATGTAAGTGTTGCCAACACACTGGTGTAGTTTTGAGAGCTAAAAGTCTTCAAGCTTATGTGGAAAGACTAGACTGCCTAGTATATACGATTCAAAAATAAGCCTAAGCAGCAATCAGTTAAACTTAAAAACAAAATAAAAGAAAGACGGATAAATTTTAAGACTATTTAAAAAACTCTATGACATAAAAGGGAGGGGAAAAAGAAGATCTAGCAGCACCTTTAATATTATTTGTTTTAGTGTGAGTTTTTGTGGATTCCAGCCCTCTTCCTCAGATGCATGTGCTCTGAGTACATACATGCCTATTCAGAAGTCCCACTACATTCCATGGGGCTCACTTACAAAAAAGTGGGAAAATGATTGTGGCCTTACTGGAGCTGCTCCTTGTTGCTTCGTAACAGTTTACAAGGGTGCTTATTTTCCATTGTCCAAACTCGCAGAAATTCTGGCAGTGGAACACTAAACTCTTGAACGGATGGCAAAGTCATCACCTGAAAAGGAAAGAGCTTTCCTAGCAAGGATAGAATCAATGCTACCTGAAAAAACAGAAGACTACATCCTTTGAAATTTTCTAACACAGTACAAATTGCTTAAGTGTCATTCCATATTACATTTCTTTTAGTAAGTTTAGTATTTTTTCAAGGTGCCTGACCCACAAATTGGTGGCTGATTAAGTCCAAAACTGTGAGAACATTTTTGACAACTGCAGTTTTTCAAATATGTTATCACAACACAGAGGAAGATGAATAAATAATTCATTCTCACCTGCAAAAGTGAAATCAACAAAGATGTACATTCCTAATACAAAGTTATTGCCTTTTTATTCAAATCCAAAAATGTATCTCCTATGGCTTTTTGTGAAAATATGTCTCTTTCATACATCTTTTATATACATTGATTTTCTACCACCATGTGTAAGAGTGTAACACCAAAATCAGGATATGGAACAGGAGGTAATTTGAACATGGAATCGCCATGCCACAACTGGTTTTCATATTCTAAGCAGAATGAAGGGACAGACAAAGGTATAAGAGCTCAAAATCTCTTCCAGCTTCACAGTGTTCAGAAGTTCAAAGGCAGGTAACATGCCACTTCCCATGTTTCTAACAGAACTTTCTCCTCTCACTTCACTATTTTTGGTAAACTTTACCAATCAAACCCATAGTTTTCCAAACATTACCAATAGTCCTTTATATCCAACACATGAGCAATATCCCCCACAGTTATTAAAAGAACAGTGTAAAAATGCAAAGGTCTTTTTAAAAATATTAAATATATTACTTTCATATATAACAAAATGTGTAACAACTGTAATCCCTAAGAAGCATTTCTGACAAAAGTTCAGCATGTATCTTACAGTCAAGAATGCATGAAAGTAAAGCACAAAAAATGCCTATTATACTTTATCACTACTAGAATCTCTAAAATTCCTGTTTAGAGTTAGGCAAATGCTGTATCAAAATGTACTGGAGACCACAAAAAGGAAAATTTATTTTATCTAGGTATCAGTATTTTAGCAAATCCTACTTAAAGAAAAGGTAGCATTAACCAACAAAAGATAATGTCTAACCTGCATCTTCAAGTCTTCCAAATAAGCTTCTCCTGAGATTTCTATGTCACCCATATAACGTAGATCAACTTCACTTTGTAGAAATGTTGGTGAATCTTAAAAGAAAATCAAAAATTTCAGTTTAAAGAAATTTATAGTTATAAAAATTTCAGTTATAGGGCCCAGAAAAGCCAGTTTCCAGGTGGCTTGAGGGCATGGCATTTTGGCTGGGAACGGCGATCTAATTAGCTCCTATTCATGGTCTGAGGTTGGCTCATCTAAAACTAATCATGGTTGGTAACCTAACACATTTCACTGGTCCAGACAACATGACAAGCCAAAAAAGATTCTGAACCCTTCCTCATTAGTTGGATGGGAAGAGGAGGGGGAGTGCAAAAATTCAAGGCTTTTTCTGCCATTTGTTCTTGGAGAACACTGAAATATGCCATGATTTAGCATGAAATTAAAATTCTATTGATATCTTGGAAACTACAAAAATATTAAGCATTAAAAATTAATGAAACAGGCATGGTTCCCAAGCCCAATCTCTTAGTTAAGTGACTGAGGGATTTGCCTTAGCTTCCACATCTGTTTCTTGCTAGAGTTCTTGCTAGAGTCCCTTGCTATGCAGAGGGGTGGGGTATAAATAAATTTTATTATATTATTATTATTATTATTATTATTATTATTAAAGTTCATCTTTTTGGTCACTTAAGTTTGTAAACAGTATTTTCTGGTAGGCACATCAACATTCGTCTTAAAGATCTCAGAAGCTTGTGAAGGATCATCCTATCATATGGACATTTCCTGTCTATGCCCACTGCAAGGTCTAGGGATACTTGCTCCAAGGCATTATAGCTTTTAAGGCATAGGACATATGCACAGTATATTGCAGTGACAAAAAGGTCAACTGGCACCTTTTTTGCCATATATGGGTGTCATCCATCTCACATGTCATCTATTGAGGAACTGGCTCATGTCATACAGGCTTTTGCATAAATTTCAGTATACTATTGAGCTGCTCACTGATTTGGTGTTTATATTTTACAAAATTCAAGTGAATGTTTGCAAAATGTAAATACAGTATAAAGTATAAATTATAAAGCAAGAATGTTTGTGTCTAATACTGAGCGCATAGGCACTACATCGTTCCAGGAATGTACCTAACCTAACAAAAAACAAATAAGCCTGAGAGAAAACATAAACAAATGGTTGATTTTATAATGAACCTGAGAAAGATATGCCTTGAAGGGTTATTAGTACGGCAAAAGAGTTACTAACTGATGCAATCTGATGGAAGGTCACCAAGAACCACTAGTCTCCAAGTGTTACAGCATATTCTAAAGACCAGTAAGATCACTGGTTTGGTTGAAAGAGAATATTGCATTCGTAAGCAGAGACCAGTAAAGATCTCCGACCTGACTGCATGATTGGAGGCTGGAAAGTATATAAAATTGGCTCATGAGACAGAAGCTAGACTGACCCAAGCATCATGCTTCTATATACCAAGATAGCTGTTCCTTCATAGCTTTGATGCTGATAATACTGCTTACAGCTTCTAACTACCCAGGCAATCCAGGTAAGAGGGAATCTTTGCTATCAAATAGGCTAAGTGAAAGCCTTATCTAAACAGATATATGCCTGTTATGGAAATAATGACACCCATTATGGACAAGTGTATGTATGTATGTATATACTGTCCACTATACTGCTGTTGCCCATGAGCGCTCCATTTAATTCTTATGGCTAAAAACTGCCAATAGGCCTATTTTCTATTAATCTCGCTAACTGTCATTTAAAAAAATATTTAATCAATACCAAGTTACCAGTGTGAATACAGAATGATAGTCTCAAAGGAAGGCATTCTACAGCAAATGGAACACAGACTGCATATTGAAACTATATACAGTACAAAACAAAGAAACAAAACAAACATTCAGTGTAATTCTCCACCTCCTGGTATTCTAGTTAGTTTCAAATTCAGATTTTTAAAAAAATATTCAACAAATCATGCTTTGTTGTTTCATTATAACCTGGAAAATGTGCTTAGCACTTCTATAGTACTGAGAAATGGAAACTGAGACTGATTAAATTGGAAATGAGAGTGAAACTATTCTGGCTCATCTACTGGACAAGCATACCAGACAGACAGCAGAAACAAAATCTGTAAGAAATTCACTTGGCCCTTTAGATCCTCGAGGTTCAGATCTGGAACCCCCATGAATGAAAAAATGCATGGATAATCACACAGCATATTTTTAAATAGTGAGGACATGAATGTACATATTTCAGTGTTTCCATATTCACATCAGCACCATTTAATAATATGGGGTGTGACAATCAATGATCAAATTCACAGATCCAAGGCCCACAGATCTGAACATCCAACTGTATGGGCAACAACTTACTGTTTCAAGTGATTATATCTAGGGCCTTTTCGACAGCCTCAGCTTCATACTTCTTTCTCTGTTGAGCCTTCAAGCTGGGAGGAGTTTGCTGGGTTGCTTTTTTATGATCGGCTCCCTTGATCCCCTTCTTCCGAAGGCCCAATCTGCAGCATTTACTCTGGATAGCTTTTCAGTTATTTCCAGAGAGCATGTGCTGCTGGGGAGGGGCTTTTGAGGGAGATGATCATTGAACCCAGGAAATTCCTCCCAGACTGAGACACACAGAGATAGGCTCTAAAGCCCTTTCAGCAGCCTCAGCTTTCTCCTTCCTACTCCTCCAAGCTAGGTGGGCCAGCACTAACCTGTAGTTAAGTTAATCTAGGTTTTCAGAGTAAATCTTCTGACTAACATTTCTAGACGTATAGTACAGTATATAGTTAACGGATGCTGCAATAACTAGATTGTAATGCCCCTGAAAGATGGATCTTGGATGCCTGTGTATTTCCTTCACAGATAGTATATGGGTTAGGATTCCCTAATACTGTGTAAGATGTATGATGGCTTACCTACATATAATGAATAATAAATAATAATAATTTCCATTTATATACCACTTCTCTCCCAGTGTGAGACCCAAGGTAGCTCACAAACAGTGAAACAAAATTAACTAAAAACTAGCTTCTAGTGTTGAAAAATTGTTAGAGCTTTTCCCTTTTCATAAGCTTTCCCCTTATGCTGGTGTATTTATAGCTTACCACCAGATGCAGATGGTCCCAGAGATCCTGTTTTTTTGCTGATACAGTTTATTTGGTCTTGAATATTCTTTCTGCGCTTCACCTGAGAGAAAGGTTTGTACCACCAGATAGGTACTTTCAAGAATCCCTTTGGGGAATTAATTAAAAAAATTATATCATGTATTGCTAGCAATAACAAAATGTCTTGGCTTTAGAACAGATACTGGCTGCAACACATCTGAACAGATTTAATCAAAGTTCTACAGAGAGTAAAAGTGCATTTTTGTAAGCAGATCATTTATTCAGTCATTACTAGGATGCTCCCAAAATTCACTGGGAATTCCCCGTGGTCTGTTCCCTTCATCAGAAATTGACTTGCAAACAGCATGTGAACCAGACTTGTTTTTTTAAAGCCCAGCATATAATCTTTGTAAAGTGGCCAACACTGTCCAATTGACTTTCTATTGCCTCACAACTAGTTCTGAGTGCCTAGAGTTGGCCAGCTCTGCTTCATTCCACACATGGTCCTCATCCAGTTCCTCAAATCTATGTTTTTAGATAACGAATTTTACTAAACAGCAGTGTGAGGATGCCATTAAAAATAAAAGCAATCCTGTAGACGTAATGAGTATCAAGTCCCAGAAAGTTGCTGTTCAAGTCAGCACATGGTGATGGAAAGTAGCACAGAGAGGTAGCAGCACAGAGAGGATGCCAGTATCTCTCCTCCATATTTATTTAAACAAGCAGAGGAAGTGAATAAATGAACTGTACACTGCTAGTGCAGTTAGTGGTCAAGAAACAGAGCCTATGTGAGGAAAGCAGCACTGAAAGAGCTGGGAGGAAGTTACATTGCTTTACTTTCAGGACTGAATTTATTACTTTTTTCAAGGAAAATCAAAGCTGTTTAATATTACTTTTCCCCTTTTTTTAAACTGATGGCCTGAGTATGTTAGAATTTGGGGAACGGAAGGGGGAGAGGCATGTTCTCTCCAGTTTTTGCCCTCTGCCTGAGAAGTAAGGTTAAGGCTGACAGACATTGAATTAGTGACTGACTCAAAGTTACCCTGGCCTGAAATGGTCAGGCAAAAAAGTGCCAGTTCTGGGCTGCGTTAGGGGTGTAGTGTTTATATGCCACACAGCCTGAACATGGCTGGAAGTTGCCCTGGGTGTAGTTCTTTGTGGAAGAACTGGGCCAAAAAGGAGCAGTAAAAAATCGGGGCTGGGCACGTGTGGCTGCCGTGGTCTTGGGGCGAACAGCAGCGGTGCAGTCCCGGCGCGGACCTTTGAGGTTGTCTACTTGGTCCCCCTGTGAGCTTCAGGAATGAGTGGGGATCTAAAACCAAGGGTCCCCAGTCAAAAATTTATCCATTACAATCGAATACTTTTTAAAACTTTACCTTTGGTGGAAGATTCCCCTCAGCAACATTCAAGATTTCTCCATTGCAAATGTTAAGTTCTTTTAGTGTGGCACTCTGTGGAATCAAAATAAACACAAAATATGCACCTCGACGTTTAAACAAGCCAATAGTTTTTTAAAAGATCAAATGACTCAAAACAGCAAAACCATAGAACCTTATTCTTCTATGACAGTTCCCTCCAAAAGCTAATTCCAGTATATAAAGAACATTGAAAATATTATGAGTTGAACAAGTAACTAGTTTATAAAACTGTGCCATAGTTTACTGTAAATTATTCTCTATCAAGTTTTCTAAAAGAAACATTGACATTACTACAGTATTTGTGTATGTTTTACCTCCTCATATAATGGTTCCCCAGCTTCATAACACCAGTCAGTCTTTCTCAAATACCAGCTGTCTCCTGAAAACAGAATAGACCATTTAAAGTCATGCTGAAAATATTGCTCCAATCCATCTACCTACCTATGTACCTATCTATCTGTATCTATCCATTTATTAAAACTAGAAGCATCTATCTTTGTAAGCACTAAAAATCTTTTAATTGTACACTCACTCCAGTGCTCTTTTCCACCTTATCTTTTCTTCCTTGCTGTTTTTTCAATCTCTCACACAAGAGGCCCTTCACCCTTTTGCTTAGTTCACTATACTCCTCCCCCCTTACCTGGCAGAAGAACCTCTTTCTGTCTCTCTTAATTGTTTGAAGAGTTTGAGGGCCCTGTAGAGAGAAGGAGCACATGGGACTGCCTAGTGGCCTTATGGAGCAATTAATATCCAAAAGCCTAACTCCATCTTTTGCTTTAATGGTTACCATCTATTGGATGACAAAAGTATTGCAAGCCATGGACAGGATTTTAAGGAACCAAGGTTAATTAATCTATTTTAAAACAACCCTGAGGCACACACCCCTAGGCTGCCACTTTCAGCTGTCCAAGTATCACAGTTTAGGAGCTATGGCATAGACAGACACACAGCAATACACATTATTTTATTAATACAGGCAATATGCATAGGTTTGGGAATAAATTAGCATGACAGCTACTGTTGCCTCCTTTTCATAATATAGTAGGCCCTCCATAGCCATGGATTGAAAATATTTTAAAAAATTCCAACAGCACACCTTGATTTTATCATTTTATATAAGGGGCACCATTTCACTACACTTAATATAATAGTACTCGAGCATCTATGGATTTTGGTGTCAATGTGGAGTCCTGGAACCAAATCTCAGTAGATGCCAAAGATTAAATTTCAATCATATTAAATCCACACAGAAACACCAGATGGGGGGGGGGGTCTTTAGCAGATAAAATTTTAGAAACTGCAACAGGCACAAAAGATTTTGTCATCATCAAACAGTGGTTCTACGGTTTATTGTTTAGTTTCAACTTTTTTACTCTGGTCATCTGTAATTACATAGGATATACAAATTGCACATGAACAAATCACTGAAAAAAGCAAAGTATGCTAACTGTAAATGCTCAAAATTCTTGTAATCTCCAATAATACTTTCAGAGTATTCTTGTTTTCTTCAATTTTATCCAATCCGTCCCTAAGCATCATTGATTTTGTTTTGCTTTTAAGAAGTTTCTCTGTAATATTTATACTAACCTGTTAAACCAGATTTCTTCAGCATTAAGTTTAGACACTGAAAGAAAAATGCATCTTGTGAAATTAGTACAATTTAAGTCCTGGAAAGCATCAGAATTTTCTCATCTGGAAACCAAACGTATATTGGCAATATTTCTTTCTGAATATTTAATGGCAATAAAACATGTATGCATAAAACATGGGATAGAAATATGACTATTTTTCAATTTCAATGTAAAACTGCATTTATTTTTCAACCTAGGGATGTAAAGAATAATCAGATTTTTTTTTAGTGAATTTCTTTCCTTTTCTTACAGTTAGAATGGGTGTCTACAGAAAGAAAAACCCACCATACCTTTTTTTCTTCTTTTCTTCCTTCCTTTCATCCTTCCTCTCTTTTGGCAATTCAGCACTTTTTGAAAATATTGCAAAGGGATTTTTGTGCAAAAAAACCCAATTGTATCTTATACAAAATACATTTTTTCCACAAAAAAAGTGTTTCAGGGAAAATAAAAAAAAATGACACAACTTTTGATACCCAAAATACAATGTTTCCTACACAAAACACTTCATAATATTTTTTTACAAAAGGGCTCAAAATACCAAAAACATGCTCAAAAATGTGCTAAAAATTTTAATTTCACCCAGCAGGTGTTGTTACTGTGTGTGAGAACATAATAAGTAAAGATCTACATCCTTACTTCTCAAGCAGTGTTGATAATTTTTAATCTACCAAAGTGCATCTTGCTTCAATGAGGTGAACAGACAGGCTGCCCCTGCTATTACAGGAATATTCAGCAGCAATATCTGTACAGTTGACACATCTTACAAGAGTAGAAAGTGGAGATGTGATTCCTTCCTTCCAGCCGCAGCCTCGGCTATTCCTTGGGCCGATCCTGGAAGCG
>CM034701.1:205923495-205953097 GCA_020142125.1 Phrynosoma platyrhinos
AGAAGTACTGCAGATAAACCCAGCCCAGTCATTTAAACATATCCACCATTCAGAACACAGTTCTGTACATACATTTTTTTCACTTTAAATTTGGGTGGTTTTGGTACTAATTTAGGAATCTAAGTGTGAATCAGTCCCCAGATGCTGTTGTTACAAATACATACACATCTTCAGGTAATTTTCTCCTTCCCTATAAGCACCTAGAATACAAGCAGGCAAAAGTAATAAGAGAAGCAGCTTCCTGGAACTGGACTAGTTAAAAATGAAAACAGAATAAAGTAGCTGGACTGGCTGGCCAGAATGGAAGAACATGAATCAGAGGAAATGTAGCCTCTCACAGCCATGCACAATCACAATTCTGTTACTTACTGTTTCAATAGTTGCAGTAATTTTAACTTGCATCTCTTCAGCCTCCAATTTACAGAAATTTTTTACTTGTAACCAGCTGATATCATGCGTAAAAGCAGTCAAATTGCCGCCTGCCACATTCACCATGCTGCAAACAACACATGCTTAGAATGCATAATTATGAACCACATATAAGACAAAATGCAGGGAAATGTATTCTGACAACATACTAATGTAAGCAAATGAATGCCCAGCAGAATATAGTCTTACGCCAACAGCTCTTATAGCATATAGGTCAGAGCACAGTCCCCTCCCCCATTGTCATCAAGAAGGCACTGTGGCAGGCATTTTTACAATATATACAAACAAGATATACAATATACAAACGAGATATACAAATGTAAGAAAACTCATCACCAGATTTTAAATAGTCAATACTGTGTTCCTATTAGATGTTTTTCCTTTTTCCATCTCTTCTTTTTATTAATTATTTAGATACTGCTGTGAATAAGTACAACTATGGGCCTTTGCAGACTGCTAGAAATAGTGCAAATTGAGTCCACTTTAACTGCCCTGGCTCAGTGCTAGGGAATCATGGGAATTGTATTTTTTTCTGGGACATTGAACCTTCTCTGTCAGAGAGCTCTGGTGCCACAATAAACTACAGTTCCCATGATTCCCTAGCACTGAGCCAAGGAAGTCAAAGTAGACTCAAGATGCATTATTTCTGGCTGTCTGCAAAGGCCCTATAACATACTTTCTAAATTAAATGTGAGAGAAGTGTCCACTCCAAGGATATTTCAATCTATGTTAGACTCAGGGAGGAAAAGGAAAAGGAGCTGCACATCAAGATTACTAGGAAAGCAGATGTATGCACCTCTGCAGTTGTACATGCATTGAAGACAAATTCATACAGCCTTTCAACCTACAGATTGGTACCCAAACTGCGTATGTAGTTTTGTTAACTCAAACAGTGTAAATATTAAACTTCACCCAGCTCTCATTGCAAAGCAATATCTCTTCTGATTTGATCAAACATTTAATACAGTCCATAGGGTTCATATTCGAAGTAAAATATTCAAATCACATTGGATGTCCCCAAGCCTTTAGTCAAACGTGAAAAGAGTGGCAGTTTTTGAAACTGCAGGCATGGCAGCTGTGGCTTAAATTTTGTGAGATGAACTGTTTGATTAACAACACTACTGCCTTTTGGAGTATTTTACAGAATGTGACCATGTACTGAAAGATAACTGTGTGCCATTCTTCAGCATGTGATGCCTCCATATAGCACCATATCTCTGAGTACACCCAGTCTCATCTAATCTTGGAAGTGGAAAAAAGTTAAGCTTGGTAATACTTGGATGGCAAACTACCAGGTTATACCAGGGATCTCCAGGTAGGGCTATAGAAGAGTCCTGCCTAAAACCTCAGAGCGTCACTGCCAGAGTTAACAATCTCAGGATAGACAGATAATGGCATGTCTCCATGTAAAGCAGCTTCCTGTGTACCTCAGCCCATATTGGATTAACAGTTCAATATTGTTAATATATTAATTTGCACTCTAGAACACTAACAGACAAATATTTCTAAAAGTGTACCTTGTGAATACTAATTTCAAAGAAATTGATTCGGATGACTGAAACTGAAGTATGGCAACATCTGGTCTAAGATATATCTTTGGATCTATCAAAACATGATGGCTTCTATATTATTATTAATGTAAACAGTGCCACCAAAAAATCTCTAGAAAGACACAACGGGTCCTTGGTATCCGCTGGGGTTTGGTTTCAGATCCCCTTGTGGTGACCAAAACCAGTGGATGCTCAAATCCCATTAAATACAACAGCACAGTAAAATGGTGTCCCTTATATAACATGGCAAAATCAAGGTTTGCTTTTTGGAATTTATATATTTTTAAAATATTTTCAAGCCACTGATTGTTGAACCCATGGAGGGCTGACTGTATATTTAACATATACATTCCCATATCACACTTTTGTTGTTTTAAGAAATGAAGCTATAAAAATTCACAACAATTCTTTAATCATGTTTTTTATAAAATAAATGTAGGAACAAGATTACACATAGGCTCTCTCAGAGAAACAGACCTATGGGGGACAGATGACAGAAGAGGACATCTTGGAAGACAACTCCAGCTCCAAAGGGTTTAAAACAAATGCTGAGGAAGGAAACTAGGTTTTAAAAAGCTAGCTATGTCAGCATTGTTCAGAGCTACTCACCATGGTCAAACCTGGGCACTCTGATTTTTCATGCCACTTGTTTCTCAGCAGGGTTAAGTTTTGGGGGAGGGGGGCTGCAGAGGGTACTCCCTAACCTCCTTCCCACCAAATTGTTCCCAAAAATGTCAACAGGGGAAACAATCCTCAAGAAACAATCTGCCAACCTTGATTGTTTTTCAAGACACCGAAGTATCAAAAGGCTTGAGCATGTCAATCCCTACTTCCCCCAAAAGTGCAAAATAAAAAGTGCAAACCACCAGTCTAAAAAATGAACAAAAACAAAGAGGCCATCTGGCTTGCCAAACAGGCTTCCAGAACTAAATTACACATGTGAAATCAGAATAGTCATGCAATGGAAGATTAATTTGTGGTACATACCTTTGATCATGGATATCTAAAACTAGAATTGAGCTTCCATCAGTAAGGCCAACAGTCCTGAGAGACTTTTCCATATCTTCCTCAGGAATAACTTTCCAGTTTTCAGCTTCTCTCTCAGATCCTGAATGACTTTTTAAGATTATCCCTTTAGATGATGTTAAAGTTTCACAAATCATTCTCAGGCTTGAACTACATGAAAAAACATGCTGGTACTCCACAAACTGTTGACCCTTTCGTCCTTCATTATGTGCAGCTAAACGAAGAACATTTATGAGAACAGGTTCATGATCACTGCCAGTCTGAATCTCCACTCCATCAACCTATGGAAACAAAGTTTTAAAGTCTGAAAACAGATCAGGAATTGACCAGGAAGAAATTTCAATAAATTAACTTTTAACTTCAGTACTCTTGTCACTGGTGAATCATGGATTTTTTATCCACTCCACAAAACATACGATTTTGTTTTCTAAGGGGCAAAGCAGATGGGCAGCCAGGAGTGGTCAGAAGCCACTCCTGGCCCAATCACCCTGGGGCTGTGGTGAACACATGCTGGGCCCTGAGGGCATTTCCTACTGCACTCCCAAATGGAACGTGTCAAGGAACGGAAAAGATCAGCTCCTTTTGGAGCCGATTTCTGGGACGACCCTGGGCAGCCTCTGGGTGCTCTGAGGGGTGTGTGTCATCTAAATGCCATGCCCCTGGAGCAACCAGAAGCCGCTCCCGTCTGTCCATCTGTTTCAGGCCATTGTAATATATTAAATTTGGTGAATGTTCAGAAATTTTGAATGGCCACAGTAAAATGAACGACTCACAATCAGAAACCAGCTAACAAGTCTGCTCATTCCAGAGAATGGGAGACTTATTCAGCCCCATGGCTACTAAGCTGAAGGGTGCCATAGCATTCCTTCTTCCTCATGATGTTTAATATCCACCTGATGCTGCTAGGTGAGGTCTTTAGGAGTATAATGATGACACCCAGTCTGCTTTCTCCTTTTCTACAAGGGGTTGCAGACGGTGGACCAGTGCCTGCATGTTCGGAAAGGATGGGTGGGGGCCAATAAACTACAACTGAATCCTAATGAGATGGAGTTCTGTGTACACTCTGGTTTTGAGTCCAAGAATTGGGTAAGCAGCTTGGCCTGAATGGAGTTGCATTCCCTCTGGATGAGAATAACCTGTGTTTTTTTTCCCCCTAGGTCTATTTCTCTCTCTGGAGATCCAAGTGGAATCCACAGATCAGAATTCTGGGGCTGGCTCTAACTGGCCTGGCAACTATGGCCTCTCCTGGACAGGTAATCCCCTGGCTACAAGACTAGGGCAGTACCATCCACATGGAGCATCCCTTTTAGGATGACTTGCAAGCTGCAGCCAGTGCAAAATGCAGCAGATACAATGCTGATGGGAACATCCAATAGAAACCCCACTGCTTTCAAGTTTAAAGGAATTTCATGGGCTGACAATGTCTTTCCAGTCTAAATTCAAGGTGTTGGTAATATCATTTAAAGACCTAAATGGCCTGGGGCCTTGATACTTGAAGGAGGACTGTGCCCTATATATATACCTGACTCGGGTGTGCTCTATGCATGTGGGAGGACTTGGGGGAGGGACGCTCTGCTGTGCCACCCTGGTTGTGAAATGTTCTCCTCCAATTAGAGATTCAATTAGCACCAATGCGGGCTTCATTCTGGCAAGTGACAATATGGTTTTTTATTGACTCATTTTATATGACTCATTTAATATGCTTTTAGACTATTAATTTATTTCTGTTTTATCTATTTAAATTGTTCTAAATTGTTTTGAATTTATTTTATCTATGTGCCACCCAGGAATCTTGTACTACAGTTTGGGAAATATCTTAATAAACTAAATATACAAGCATGACTAGCACAAGATTTAACTGATTCTAGATCTGGGAAAGTAATACTTCAGATGATAGGATTGATCATTTCAGCATTTTCAGTCTAGCAATACAATGTAAAATTATTTTATTCTCTTCATTAAATGACTGAATTTCACAGAACATACAAAGCAGAAAATGTGCAAGTCAAGTGTCAGTGTCAATATTCGCAGTTTGGGGGTACTCCTTGATTTGTCGCTCCACATGACTTTTCAGGTGAATGCAGCGGTCAGGAGTACCTGTTAGCAGCTTCGGCTGATATGCCAACTGCACCCTTATCTGGATATGAGGGATCTGGAAACTGTAGTACATGCTCTGGTAACCTCACGTTTGGATTACTGCAATGCACTGTACATGGGGCTACCCTTGTGTCTAACCCGGAAACTGCAAATGGTACAAAACATGGCAGCCAGGCTAATTACAGGAACATCTAGGAGGGAGCACATAACACCAGTGCTTAAATCCCTCCACTGGCTGCTGATTAGTTTCCAGGCACAGTACAAGGTATTGGTGTTAACCTTTAAAGCCCTACATGGCATGGGTCCATCTTATCTCAGGGATCGCCTCTCCCCATATCTCCCCATATGACCCCCCCCATGCACTTTGGTCCTCTGGGAGGAACCTGCTACAGCCCATGAAGACCAGGTTTTCGCAGACCTCCCAGAGGGCCTTTTCTGCAACTGCTCCCAGACTATGGAATGGCCTGCCGGACGAGATCCGTCTTATCACTACCCTTGCTGCTTTTAAGAAAGTAGTGAAGACGGACCTCTTCCGGCAGGCCTTCCCAGAATAATCTTCCCAGCAACGATGGAGGCTTATTACCTCCCCCTTAACCTTAACCTTAACATGCCCTTAACCTGCCATTGTATTGTTATTTGTATTGTTATTTGTATTATGTTCTAATTGATTTTAATTCTATTTGAGTTTAATTCAGTTTTAAGGGGTGGGAGGGTTAGGGTGTGGGATCTAGGAATGTTTTAACTGTTCTTGTTTTAACAATGCTGTACGCCACCCCGATTGTTGAGCAGAGGGGCGGGTTATAAATAAATTATTATTATTATTATTATTATTATTATTATTATTATTATTATTATTATTATTATTATATTATATTCAATATTATTCAAAACAGTAATACTTCCTGTAATAACTTTTTATCAAATAAAAATATTTACAAGATTAATTCTGTATTTTTTTAATTTACCTATCTGGTGACATATTAAGGCATGCTGATGTGAAGCAGAAGTGTTTATCGTTAAGGATTTATGGTTGTTGTTTTTCTAATGATGATATAAAAATATAATTTAAGATACAATCCTTCCCTTTAGAAGAACTCTGCTTCTCTTCCTCTTCTATTTTCAAGTGCATACAAAAATGAGAGGAAAACTGGGGAAACCACAGAGCTGTGGAATTCTCCATATGATATGCCTCACCATATACCTTCCCTCTCTATGTGCTTCAAGTTATCCAAGATACAGATTTCAAAAGAACTGCACAGTGGAGAACAGAGGATCACCCTGAGATTTTTCTGGATTGCACTGCGTGCACTGCTTTCTCCAACAAAAGAAGGGGTGGGGAGGAGAAATGCAGGCTTCCAGAGATCAATGTGTGGTGCTGCTCTTTTGTATGACTACAGTTTAATTATGGTCACCCTTAAATTGTTGAGTTTTGTGGAAACTGAAATAATACACATTCAATGCACGTAGTGTTTGCAAATGCTCATTCTACCAAGAAAAATAAACAGTTCAAAAATGACTGATACAGAGCAATCAGGTCCTCATACAAGGAAATAAAACATGTACTTCCTCCATTAATAATTAGATATTTGTCATAATTTTTATAGTTTATTTACAGAAGTCAAAAATCTCCACAAGCTTTTAAAACGGACTTAAAATTAATCATCTCATGCACAATGTAGTGTTTTACCTCCTTTCCATTCCACACAAATATATCAGCTCCATCAAAAAGCCCAGTGTTATACAAAGTAGCATCTTCTCCTGCCAATATCAAACAAAAGAGTTAAAAAAAAAAAAGAAGCTTAAAAGTGCCTTTTAAATTGCATTGGGCAATTACAGCATAAAAAATATTCTCTAGTGACATTAGACTCGATTTCTAATATAGCAAAGTGTAACTGTATTTAGCCAGGCTTCAACTGCCTCTGATACTTGTTCATCTTAAATAGACTGCCAAGGACACAAAGATCCTACTCTGCATGCAGAAAGAACTTGTTCTTGTGGAGGAAAGGGGGGTGCGTGGTCTACTCTGAATTCACTCCTCAAAACTGTTCCAGAGAGTCAGGAGAGACTCTAGGAGCCTGTACACACAAGACAAAAGGCCTGTGCTCCCCACAGCAATTATCCCCAGGACGGGATCAGTTCTAGACTAGTCCCAGGCCAAAGGGGTATATAGACCCGATGTTTACCATGGAGTTTCAAGGAAAGTGTGCCCTGTGCCTGCCTCCACCATTGCATCTCCTGAGAAGCCCTCCATTGTGGCCTGCGATGTCCAATAAGGGCGCCTGGCCATGTGGGTGTAACCAGGTGCCCCATTTCCGCCCATGCAAGCTGCAACAGGGCTCTTCTGAGAAGACACAATAGCAGAGGCAGGTAGGGGCCGCATGGCAGCAGTGGCTCCATAGTATGGCGGTGGGCAGGCATGTAAACACCCACCCATTGCTATGCCAGCTGAGGGGCTGACCAAGCACAAGATAGCACAGGCTTGGCTTTTTTGGGGGTGGGGCAATAACAGGGCTGTAGATCAGGAGGATGACATAGGGAGGGAGGAATCCTCTTTGCCCACAAGTGTTTGGGCTGTGGGATGCAAACACTCATGTATGTACTTTTAAAGCCTTTTAAAAAGATATATCTTACCCTGGAAGGTTTGGTATATATGCAGTCCAGCTGGCAGAGGCTTTGCAAGGCTGAGAACCAGATCTCCTTCCCAAAATTCCAGCAACTAATCATAAAATAATGAAATATTTCAATAGTCCATATATGCCTATCTTTTATTTGTAGCTAAAAGGTAGTTCTAAGTCTGGTATTTTACCTTACCACACACACACAAACATGCACACTGAGTCAGAATCTGGGATGTTCTGTGATGTATAAATCTGTTTTGTTTGGTATTATAATACAGTAATAAATAAAGAACATATATTTGTTAGAGTTAAAGGAGAATGATGGCAGGCGTAGTACTGATAAAATGTAGGAGGTGGTGATTCATATGGATGCCTGGTGTTTAAAGCTGGAATTTGCAGATGTTTGTAGGAGGAACTTTTTCAGAGTCGCTGATGCAAAAGATAGGAGTGGGGAGACTGATATGGCATTGGGGACTGGGTAGAATAGGCTGACGTGAAGACAGAGGGCTGCTAAGTTCTGATTAATAAACAAATGACAGAAAAGCAAAAGCAAAGCAAAGCAGCTTCATTTATATACTGCTTCATATCACGCTATGGGATGTCTAAGCAGTTTACAACTGAAAGCTCATTGCCCCCCAACAATTGGGTACTCGTTTTAGTGACCTTGGAATGATGCAGGCCTGAGTCTAGCCTGAGCCCTGGCTAGTATCGAACTCACAACCTTGTGGTCTATGAGTGAGTGGCTGCAGTACAGGCATTTAACTACTGCGCCACCAGGGCTTCTGGGTTTATGGACAGGGTATTGTTAAGATTGCAAATGTTTATGGATAATGGCACTTCTGCCTTCAGATGTCTTCCTAGTAACACTTTGGAGTTTTTTTGGAATAAAGTTTACTATTTGCAACACAGAAGACTTGTTCTCTGAACTATTCAGGGGTTGAAACAGTTCTATACACATACACACTGCATTGTGCAGCCAATGTGGCTACTGCAAGCACATTTCCTTCATTTGTTTTGCACCTAATGAATCTGCTTAATGACACTGTAAATATGTCATTGAAACAAGTCATCTAATTTCATATAAACTACAGTTAACAATAACCATCATGTTCTGGTATAGGCAATAGGGCAGGCTGTGATTAAGCACCAACAGAACCAAGAGGTTCTAAACCAGGGGTAGGCCACCTTTTTGAGCTGGTGGCTGGGTTGCTGTCCCTCAGACAATTGGGGGGCCAAAGCACCATAAATAAATAAATAAATAAATAAATAAATAAATATTTATTTATTTATTTATTTATTTTTTAAAAAATGCATGCACACTCTCTCAGCCCCAGAAAAGACATGGCAAAACCCCAGTGGAGATTTTGCCAAGAAAACCCAAGAACAAGTAATAACAACAATAATCAATATCATCATAGTGGGAAGCAGCAGCGGTGGCGGCGGCAGGACCGGCCTTGGGCTGGTCCAAAGGCCTCGGGGGGCCGCATCCAGCCCCCGGGTCTTAGGTTGCCTACCCCTGGTCTAAACCTTTACACACAGTTACACCTGACAAGTCTGAGGCTTACCTAACCTTATTTAAGTAATGCTAAACATTAATATGATTTCAAAACACAGTATCCATTCCAGATATTAGTAAGCCACGTGCCATGGAAGCATAAATATACATACATATATTACACATACACACACACCTGGCTTGTTTTGCACTGCATATTTCTATAATTCTAATTTTACTGTTACTAAAGAAATTCAAGCCAGCAAATTTAGAAAAATAGCAATAGCAGTAGCAAGTACATCGCTATACCACTTATCAGTGCACTTAAGCACTCCCTAAGCAGTTTATAATATATGTAAGCTAATTGCCCCCAACACGCTGGGTGCTCATTTTAGCAACCTTGGAAGGATGCAAGGCTGAGTCCCACAACTCACAACCATGAGTTTTATGAGTGAGTGGCTGCAGTGCAGACATTTAACCACTGCACCACCAGGGCTCCTTATAATAAAATATATAATTTACAATAAAAATATAAAATATATTAGCAAATACCTGAAAAACAGATTGACGAAGTTCTCCCAGGGTTCTCCTCTTATCAAAAGTAACATCTACAACACCTTCCTTCTGCGAACGCAATGGGTGCAGAGCCCCATTGTAAAATTTATAGTGAGAACATATATGAAGATGCAAATCGATGGTATTGTCTGCCAAATCACATTCTGTCCTTCAAGGAGCATAAGTGAAAAAAATAAGTCTGAATTTGAATGAACGAAACTTAATTTCTCTTAGTACATATTTTACCTTCAGAAATTTCCCATTGTAAAAACTGATGAACACATACCTATTTTATTTTAGAAAATGTTGTTCAAACACGATTCACCATGCACACAGTATTGAATACTATTTATATGAGTTTTTTAATACCAAATTTTAATGTGTATATATTTAGACCATTTACTTTTGTATCTGTAGACTCAGGAGTGTAGCTGGGGGAGGCAAAATGATGGTGTTACCCCAGAATCCTGCCCTCCTCAAAATTACTGGAGAAAGTAGTAACTGTAATTGTAACTATACCAACAACAAGAACAACATGATTCATTTCTATCTTGCCTTTTCAAATACTGGGCTTCAAGGTAACTTTGTTGTTGTTGTGTGCAATCAAATTGTTTCCAAGTTACAGTGACCCTATTATTGGGTTACTTGGCAAGATTTGTCCAGAAGAGATTTGCCTTTGCTTCTTTTGAGACTGTGTGTGACTTGCCCAAGATCATCCAGTGGGTTTCCACCATTGAGCAGGCATTTGAACCATGTCTCCCAAGTCATAGTCCAACACTCATACCACCACACCATGCTGGCTTTCCAAAGTAACTTACAAGGTACTAAAACCAGTACAGATTAAATACTGTTTACTTGTTTATTTTTGTTCATTGTTTATTTTTGAATATGCACAATTACAGAGCTCTTAAAATGTAAGGTTTTTTTTGTATGGTGTATTCTTTTACATTGATTAAAAAAAGACAAAATCTGTCACTCCATATATAAGCATGCTGGCTGTAAACAGAATCTTTCAGCAATATACATTTGACATTAAACATATTAGCTGCTTGTTGGTAAAGGAAAATGAAGGGCAAGGTTCCTTCCCACGGAAAAAAATGATTTTCAAACTATAACAGTATCTTTTTTTTTTTTTTTTAAAAAAACTGAACTGATTTCTTGAAAAACATTATTATTAGCATGTAAGACTAGTACAGGAAAAACTAGGAAAGGGGTTGGAGGACATGCCTTGGACAGTGAGCCTGCTATATACTGTGCTTTGCCATCGATCATCTCTCCAACTGCTAGTCATACAACTGTAGGCAACACTCAGCTTCCTAATCTGGAAAATAAATGTCCTTTATAAGACTACACATATATGGATAGCAAAATGGAAATAACTTACTTACCGCTTCTTCTGCAGTTTGATGTTAGCAGCATCCATTTCATTCAAGAGGTGGCTCGGAACCCGATATCTTGGATTTCCTCGAGCTGTGTTCAAAAGAAGCTGATTGAGTATCAACTACAAAATAATTATACTAAAAAGAACTAGGAGGCTTTGAAGTTATGACCTTCATGGATATCCTTTTGATGGAGCTGGAGGAGCCTGTCCTCTTCTTTTAGGTAGCAATATATTAACAACAAATTTATGACATAATGATGATGTATTAATCACAAACCATACAGCATCATTTACTTTGGCAGCAAAAAAAATATGCATCAAGTACGTAAAGATTTTTTGGGGGGAGGGGAGAGAGAGAGGTCATGTTTTGCAAATAAATGATTTTTGCTGATCTACATATATTGTGGCTGCTATGGATTTAAAAAAGAAAGTTACTCAACTCAATGGTATGTTTAATTATACAATAAAAAAAAACCAAACTTTTATTTCATCTGTGGTAATCACCATACTTTCAAAGAGATGCTAGGTGATACTAGAAATTATTTTCTCAAAATGCCAGTTGTTTCAATATGCACATTTCTTTTTGTTAATGCTGCATCACATTGTTCACTGGAGAACTTTGCTCCTAAAGTCAGTAAACTACTCAAATCTAAGCTACTTCAACTACTTCAACAGTGGTCTCTTACACCATTTCTGTTAAAGCTCTCTGTAAATATGAGCCAATATGGTACACTGACGAGTGCTAGACTGGAGAGACCAGGGTTCAAATCCCCCCCCCCCCACAAAAACCCACTGGGTGACTTTGGATAAGTCATACTTTTCTCTCAGACTCAGAGGAAGGCAAAGACAAACCTCTTCTGAACATATCTTTCCAAGAAAACCCTTGGTAGGGTAACCATAAGCTGAAAATGTTAAAAGAATGCAACAACATCTCCTACATTGTTCCTTTTTAAGCTTTCTGTAATTATAGTGTTTCATGACTGCTGAAGAACAAACAAAAATATGAAAAGCCCAAACACCCTGTATAGTTTTTCTGTACCTTCAGATGGTCTCATCATTTGGGATTTTCGGTAGAACAGCATATAGGCACTCTCATTCCCCTGAAACTGCTTCTCAATCTCTCTTTCTCTGATCGGCTGAACTTTAGAATCATTCAAATCAAACCAATGCGATTCAGAGGAACATTTGTTTAAGTCTGTTGATGCTTCTTCCAATGACATTTTCATATCTTCGTTCTGCAAGTGGCTTTGGGATGGTGGTCCAAAATGGAGGTAGTGGCTTTGGTCATTCAGCCTAACTTTGCTTTCATCAGAATTGAGAAGAAATGCTTGGGAATTGTTCTGTAAATACTAAAAGGAAAGGGGGAAGGGGATAATTTTTAAAAAATCAATTCAAGTAGTATAATATTATTATTTACTAATATTCCCTTTTGACATAAAAATCTTACCCAAAATGTGGCTGGATTGATACTACAGCTACACCATGGTTCAGCATCAGGTGTGCACTTTGGGTATGCACACTCCTTGTCATTTTTGAGGTTTTAACAAGGAAAAGCTGAAGCTTCTGCCTGTATTACATCCCAACCCTACGGCTCATCTCAATTATAAGACATACTAAACAAGAGAGTTTGATGAACTATTCAAAGATATACCCTTGTTAGTCTGTAAAATCAGTATGTAAAGAGATCTTGTAGCACCTTTGAGACTAACTGAAAGAAAGAAGTTGGCAGCATGAGCTTTGGCTGAAGTCTACAAAAGCTCATGCTGCTAACTTCTTTTTTTCAGTTAGCCTCAGAAGTGCTACAAGATCTCTTTACATATTGATGATCCATGGTTTGAGGTTGACTTGTTTTCCTAACCCAGAGTAAAGGCTGTCATTTGTCCCAGTTCTGATGTAAGGCTAAGCTGCACTTCCTCAAAATGGGAAATTCCTAAAATCCTCTCTGTGGATACACTGTGTGTGTACATATGCATGCAGATAGAAAGAAAGAAACCTGAAATTTGCACAGGCACATCCATGTAACAGTAAACCACAGTTCAGCATTAATACATTGGCCACATGAGGATAACCACATTTTGGTTTCTCATCCCAACCAGTGAACTATGATTAATGGCTTTAAACAAAGGTTAAGAAGCTATAATTTGAAGCTAGCTTTGTAGTAAATTGCTTTGAAACAAGGCTACTACCAACCTCAAACCATAACTTCATATGCTGGTAAAACTATTTCTTGGTTACATCTGTAAACCCACTGTTTTCTATTTTGAATGTAACAAAAAAAACTATAATTTATGGAAATTCATCATACTGTTTGCTCCTTCCACAAGGGAAAGGGAAAAAGGATTTTGTGTGCACCCATAAGGTTCATTAATATCTTGATATTTTAAACTGAGATGTGATCATTCAAATGAGTCTTTTTTTCTGCAAAAGTTGTACCCGCTCCAATTCAAATACTCTCAGAAATTGAGACTTTTTAAAATTTTAATACCTTGGCCACAGCATAATTTATTGTATTAGTCTCCTAGGATTTAAGTGATATGAAGAAAGAGTAGTTTCTCTTTACACTTTTGGATTTTCTAGCAGAAATGTACATGACACCATCCACTATTGCAAGCACTTCATAGCACTATAGGACTAACAGGACTGTATAAGCTGTTTACATATTAAATTTCATGCCACGTAAAATTTCATTTCATTTTTCATGATGCAGCTTTTACATCAAATATCTCTGCTAGTGGTAAATACATGCCATATTATAAAAACAGGTAGCTAAACCAGGAAAAAAGCATAGGTAACACTTCATCTCCCAGACATGGCTGTACAAGCTTTGGAATTCTAGCAGCCCAAAAACCTAGTTTTCCAGGTGTGAAATGTAGTACTGTAGTATAAAAGATAGAGCAAGACATATCCTTGTATAAGGAACTGTGTAAATCACACTAAATAAATAAAAAGGAGTAAATTGTATACATACTTTGGTTTACTACACTATGGGAGTCAGCAGGATGTGTTAGTTGCGTGTTGGACTATGGCTGCTGCCACACTGCAGAAATAGAGCATTTTAATACAACTTTAACTTCCATGGGTCAACGCTATGGAAATCTGTGATTTGTAGTTTGATGGGGGACCATGGCTCTCTGACAGGGAAGGCTAAATGTATCACAAAACGACAAATTCCAGAATTCCATAGCTCTGAGTCATGGCAATTAAAGTGGTGGCAAACTACTTTATTTCTGCAGTGTAGATTCCCTAGGACTGTGGGGGACCAGGATTTGATTCCATGGGAACCCACTGGGTGAACCTGGACAAGTCACACTCTCTCAGCTTCCTCTCAGCTTCCTTTGAACAAGTGTTGCCAAGAAAACTCTATGATATGTTTGCCTTAGGGCTGCTGTAAGTCAGAAGAGACTTAAAAGTACACAACAACAAATTTATCTATATATAAAAACAGGATCCCATAAAATAATACCTTCCGGATTGGTCCATACTCCTTGCGGTATGTCTTGTTCCAAGACACACTTTTCTTTTCCAAAACCTTCTGTGCCAAGCGATCAACAGCCATTTCCTTACACTCTTCCTGCAAGATCAGATAATTACTGGCTAAAATGCAGAAATCAAAACAATTATCTAAAATGTTATTCACATTCTGAAACAGCATTTTAACTTGCTCCAGCCCACTGTGAGCAGTAAAAGCAGATTTGACTTTTTATGCCAGTGATTCTCAAATGGTGGGGTGGAAACCCCAGGAGGAGTGTGAGTGCTGCTCAAGAGAGGAGTGAGACTTGGAGGCCCCAATCCCTCTTCTTCCCAAATCTTTTTATGTGTAAAATTTACACATGCACTGAGTTAAATATTCAATTTAAATAAAACTGTTCTAATTTGAACATTTCCTTAAAAATGTTAAAATATGAATATACATAGATGTGCAAATGAAAGTATGCACACTAAATAAATAAAATATTTTTATCCATATACTACGTCATGGGGAAGGGTGTGCAGCATCCACATGTAGATGCAAAGGGTAAAAATTTTGTGCACCGCTGCTTTACACAATTCAGCTTCCAACTCCCATTTGTGTATCTATTCATGTTTGAGTCAGTAGCTGGCTTACATGGAAAACTGTGTCAAAGAGTCCAAAATACACAAAATACATTTTGCAAGTTTTTGAACCTCCACTAGCTTATTCATCAGGAAAAAGGGTTAAAACCAATTTCTTTCTTCTGTATGATTTTCAACACTTTTGCCTGATGAAGAAGCCAGTGGAGTTTCAAAAGCTTGCAATATGTATTTTTTACATTTTGGTTGGCCCAATAACGGTATTGCTGTTTTGTGGATTTTGGATGTTATTATACTCTGCTGTATGGCCAACACAGCTACCTACACCTAGGTATGTGTTAGATTGTTTGGCCTATTACTTTTAGTAATTAACACAATTACTTCAACATGCCTGCATAAAAATCCAGGGGATCTAGAATGTTCAGGCTCAAAGTTGTATTAATATGTGGGCTGCATCTGCACTGCAGAAATAACCCAGTTTGACACTACTTTAACTGCCATGGTTCAATGCTATTGAATTTTGGGAACTGTAGTTTTGTGAGACATTTAGTCTTCTCTGTCAGAGAGCTCTGATGCCACAACAAACTACAACAGACATAATTTCATAGTGTCAAAACTGGACTATTTTTGCAGTGTGCATGCAGCTGTGATTAACATTTTGGCACTTCAACCACAGCAACAAAACAAGTATCTGTTTAAATATTATGGAGTGATAAGTATATTCTAATACACTGTACCTCCAATAATATGTTTTTCAGAATTGTTAATGGATTTTCCTTATTTTTGTCATTCTCATTCTGTTTCAACTCTTTCTCTTCATCATTCAAGCTGCCTTCCTCCTACAGGAAAAAAAACAGCATCATATTGAAAATTTCAAAGACAGAATTGAAGATTCTATGATGTCATATCTGCCTATCAACATATCTAGCCAAACTTTACTGTTTATTTCATATTCCTTTCAATCTATACCAATCCCAACATTTACAGTTCCCCATACTCCATCATTTAGTGATTTAGATCTGCCATATAGTATATCTAAATTGATGAACCAGAAAAATGAAATGTTAATGCTGTAACTATAAAAAAATATTACAGGACCAATATCCTCTCAAAAGGCTCTCCTACAAATCATCTTTGCTTAACTAAATAATCCCACATGAAGTGCTTCAGAGGGGATGTCATAATTGTATATACTCAAATCAAAATATATTTCAAGGAAGTGCTGACTACAATATGGAGAGAAATCTACAACTTTATAAGGATGAGACATATGAAGAGTCATGTAAACCAAGCACCCAAATAACGTCATCAATAAAACATGAAAGAGACTACAGCTGGATGCCTTTCTCCTGATCACTTTTTAAACTTCTAACACTGATTTGAAGGGAGAATCCCAAACAGGCTATCCTGGGCTCTTTGGGTAGAAAAAATGTATAAAGGATACATTTACATTATCTTGTTTCTACCAATTTCTGCAAACTTTATTAAAAAGAAAAATCAAGCTCAGATGACAAACAACTGGACTTACTAGCACCTGCCAGTTTCCCAATTCATCAATGTCTCTGATATAAACGTGATAATGTCCTCCATAGCAGCCACCTTTGTGTATTATAACAGAAAAGAGTTCATACATGTATTCCATATCATCCAACTGAGTCTACAAAGAAAATACAATAATATTGTATGTATAGTCAAAAACTTTTTCCATGACAGAGAAAAGAAAAATTCACACACACAATACGTTATTGCTCTAGAATATGTTATAGCTCTAGAAAGCTTTGAATTGTGGGGGTATTCAAGACTTGTGGTACTGCTGAGTGCACCCAACCTGTCTTCAAGAACAAGAACTTTTTGAATATAGTATAATGGTGCTCAAACATAATAGGCTTAAACATTTTAGGGGGTATCTGAAGGACTTCCTTTTTCTATACCATTTTATTCATGTGTGGAGATCACCTTGGGAGGACTTGCAAACAGGCAACTTCACAGTCCAGCTGTGTGGGAGCGGGGGAGCTGTCATCGCACACAGAATTCCATAAAATTACAAGTTAAGCCTATTTTAATTTTAAAGCAAAACCATTCTTAAATTAAAAATTGCACTGCAGTATACCAAACCAAATCGTGAACATCAAAGATCAAATGCTTGGGTGAACAGCCAGGTTTCACATTGGTGCTGAAATAAGGCAGGATCCATTTCATCCTAGTTACAGGGCCTCTACAAATTGGCAAAAAGTGCTGTCATCGTGGTGGATTGGGGGTGTGATGACCACACGCTGCACGCTCAAACTCTGCTCCGATGCTGGCATCATGCTGACCGACCGCACGGTGGTATCATATTTCTTTGGCGCAGAGTTTAGATGCACTTCACCAAAGAAATGCCAAAAAGCTGCTGCTGCTGTGGCAAGGGCAGCTTTTTGCCGATTTTAAAAAGGAGTGGCATTTTGCCATTTCTTTTTAGCACAACAAAGTGCTGAATCAGGCCCTTGACACTCTGGCTGGTTGCTACTTCAGAGGTGACTGACTGGGCAAAATGAGTATAGGGTGGTTGCAAGTCTTTTGGAGCGGGGAGGGGGGGAGCTGAGCCAAAAGAGTCACCAAACCCATTCAGATGTCAGCGTATTGTTCAATGCAGTGCTCTTCCTGACTGGCCCAGTTACATCTAGGTATGAGGGCCTCTATTGCACTCTTCCTACTCTGGGGCTATGCTCTGAATTTAGATTTTAAGTTCCCTAATCACAAAACAAGTTATCTAATCACAACTAATCACAAGTTAGGGTTCTTCCTGCATCCTCTGTGCTATGACTAAAAGCTGAGGGAAGGAGTGCAGGAGAGACAATGCCTCTTGATGTGCGCAATACTGACTGAGTTAGGGTTGTGTAGCACCTCTTTGTAGACTCTGCTGCTGGGACTGAATTATTACAGAGCTGTTTTGTATGTTCCAAGTGTGAACTCAAGGCCATTATTTTGCCCTGGATGCAACAGATGACTAAGGCCATTTATGGTGAGTCATGAACTCCCGCCTCTTCCTTCCAACTCCATGCCCCATGCAGCAATCCACTGGAGAATGCTGCATCTATGTATATCTATGGTTCCCCAAGTTGTGAACCATGATTCCTTCATTTGGCTATTTGGCAAACATCCTTACCATCTCTCCGAAGTCTTAAAATAATGCAGAGCTTCAGCCTGCAGCTGGGTGCAGTTTGTGCTGTACCAGCTCTCACTCCTGAACTGTGCTTATGAGAAGCATGACGAGACTCAGCCTGAGAGAATCTAAATCTGTTCAGTTGGATTTCAGCCATATAACAAACCACTGCACAATCTGGCTTATAATAACTGGAGGAAAGCTCCACTTTTTTTTTTTAACATATGCACTTTTAATCCTAGTATATAAAATGAGGGAGGAATAGTTCTCAAATGGTTAAAAAAAATTAGTCAGCACTACCATATTTGGCCAGTAGTTCTAAGGGACACTATTTCTTTTAACCTTTGCACTAAGGAACTAGATACATGCCACACAATCAGCCCAGGCATAGCCTGATTGAGGACAAATTGTGCAGCTAGGAATAAAGTGCAAACATGCATTAGTGATTCAATCCACTGCAATTTCCAAATAGCTGTACAAACAAGCACGATAATTTAGACATCAAAAGAGAAAGAAAGTTCAACCTGCTCACAAAAAGGCTTGAGGTTTATCTGAACCGGGAACGTATAGCAGCTTGTCTCTTTGTATCGTTCACACTTCTCAAAATTGAAGTTAAATCTCAAAAGGGAGACCGTGAGGAATGGAGGCAACTTGCGTAGTTTAGCAGACTGCAAAATGATCAGAGTGCTTTTTAGAAGGTGTTCATCTTTTAAAGGCACAGTAACATATTTGTTTTTCTGCTTTTTATTATAAATTTTACTGCAGTTTTATTTGTAATATATATATTCTACTGCTGTTAGCCACTTTTAGTACAGTTTATGGAAACAAACACAGGGGGGTTCAGAAGAAAGAAGAACACACAGAGCAAAAGTATCAGAACAGAAGTCAGTCTACCATACATTTTGCCAGGTAAAAGTAGGAGGGGCAACATATCAAAACTAAGAGATACTGTTTCTAATTATCAAAAGCCCTTACTAAGAGAAATAAACTATCCTGTACAAAATGCATTAAAATCAAACCACAGCCTAAATCCAGCTGCTAATACTAACTAAAGGAGACCATTTGAATCAATATAAATTCAATTGTTTCTAAAATTCTACTTCAGATGGGACTAAAAATTTTATTTAGGCCCTTATTTGTGGAAACAGGTAAAGCTTTGTAAGAACTGAAAATAGGCCAAAAGTATTTCATGCTTAAAGAGCATTTGTAGGTGAATCACAGTTCTCTTATAATTTATCTCAAGCAGCTCTTAGCTGATTAGCTCAGTGGTTATTTCTTCTATAACAGCAATGATTAGTTTCTTCCTTTTGCAATAGTATGTGTGAATTACACAAAGGACAGATTCCATAGTTAATGAATTGTATAGAAAACAAAAATTAGCACCTGTATTTTAAGATGACTTACTATAAAGTTAATTTGGGGACATGGTACATGTAAAATATTACCTTTGTTGCTTCAACCAGTTTATTGCATGCTCCACATCGATATAGGTTGTCTGTCTCAAAATGTTCTTCCTCCACATACATGTTCCACAAGGCCTCCTCTAAGCTAGGCACATCCTTCACAGCAACTGTTAGATCCAAGAAATCCTCCTAGTAGCAATGTGGGAGTGAAGTGGAGGGATCTCTTTTAGAATATCAATTGAAAATATCACAACACATCAAAAATAATGGCAACATTACAAAAAAAAATACTATCTTTTAAAAGGCAACCATGCTAGAGGAACATGGCTTACAGCTTTGGAACAAACCAGGATATTAAAGCACCAACTTGATCCTCTGGCTTGTTCCAAAGCTGTTATCCATAGTCTCCTGATTTGGCTGAAACTGGAAAGTTAATGGAAGATTTTCTGTGCTTTTTTTTGCACAGAATAACTCCATATGCAGCTCATTCATATCTCAGCTTATTAAAGATCTAGTTTGTGTCAATGGCTATAGTTTAGCAATAAAAGCCTGAGTCCCACTCAGGAATGGACCTCAGTGTAACATCTCATCTCATATGTCATATTGGAGAGCAGATTGTGAAAAACTAAATATATCTTCTCTTCCAAATATTTTAAAGATACTGCAATATTTTACATATTTAATATACAACATGTTAATTAAATATAGCAGTACATTAAAGCATGTTACTCAGATCAACATGCTGCAATGGAGATGCTAGGGTCATATGCCTACAAGAAATATATTTTTTAATTATTTACATTTATTTCCTGCCACGTGGTCTAAACTAGACCCTCTA
Source organism: Phrynosoma platyrhinos (assembly GCA_020142125.1). Classification (NCBI taxonomy): domain Eukaryota; kingdom Metazoa; phylum Chordata; class Lepidosauria; order Squamata; family Phrynosomatidae; genus Phrynosoma; species Phrynosoma platyrhinos. Next base: position 205,944,080 of record CM034701.1, read on the forward strand.
ATGAAACAGTATAATTTAATTTGTTGAAAAATATTTAAACAAATGTGATTGCTTTATCTGGACTTAAGATAAAGCAATGATTTCCAAATATCTAATACTAATTAAACATTAACGTAAGATGCTGTTTTCTGAGGACATGAGAGAAGTTTGTGTGTATTTTTTAAAAGAATAAATACTGAAATGTTTAATGCACAAGCTAGTTTGTGCTTTAGCTCAACAAAGGGACAATCAAAAGGCTTGAAATGTGAGTCACTTGTTTACAAATACAGAAACATATTGGTACATTTCAAATGATCAAAAATGCTAGATCATGAAAGCTGACTCATTGTGACAGAGAAACTATCTGAAGAGTCTTTGATTAAACATTTGATAATGTTCTGTAGAACAGTATTTGTGTAATTAAACTAAAAGAGACATGATGGTATATTTATAGAGGTACTCCTAGCCTCTTTCACAGAGGGAGCACAACTGTGACATTTGCCTAAGGATTTACCTGCCTCTCACTGACATTCTTGCACTCTTTGCAGACAATCTGATTAACAACTGTCCCATGGTAAAGCTGGTTTATAAGATTATGGCCAGAAGTTCCCACAAGGGAGGTTTCTAAAGCACTGAACAGAATCCGATTTAACTCCTGCACATCATGTTGTCTCATTTCCTACAAGAAACAAAAAACAAACAAAACTTTATTGCTTTACAATAAATTGCATGAAGCTGTAACGTTGAAAGAGGAAGATAATACAATTTATGTAACACAAAGAAACCCAATGAGCACTGCTATATTGTACCTCATTACTATTCCATCCAAAACTGTCAGTGAGGTCTGTTGTGGATGCGGCATTTTGATCTAAGAGCAAAAGCTGGGCAAACAATCTTTGCAGCTGTAAGGGGATTATTCGAACCTAAACAAAAATGACAGCATACTTTAAATACTCCTTTAAACATAAAAAAGACATTTAAAATAAAGCAGAAACCCACCAACAAGTACCCAGAAATGCAGGGCATAATCCAAACAAAAGAAGATACCTTTAAAATTCCATTGATGTCAATGGGAATGTATTAAGTATGGCTCATCTCTTCCCACTAGATTGAAATATGCTTGACTTTGATCAGATCACACACTTAGGGCTTGAACTGCCAGAAATAATCCAGTTTGAGACCACTTTAACTGCCCTGGTTCAATGCTAGGGAATCATAGGAAATGTAGTTTTTTTCTGAGACGCTGAGGCTTCTCCAGCAGAGAGCTCTGGTACCACAATAAACTCCCATGATTTGCTATCATTGAGTCATGGCAGTTAAAGTGGCCTCAAGCTAGATTATTTCTGGCAGTCTGTTCAGGCCCTTAGTGGACTCTACTTTTGTTCATATTCTAATATTAAGTGAAAATTTTTATCATTAAAAATTTGGCCATTCTATATAACAAACACACAAACTTCTATATGTTTGTTGCATTGTTTTAGTCAATGTGATAATTTTCTTATCCCCCTCTTCTTTTTGTTTTATTCCTGTATTATCTTACGCAGATTTTAGATGATATATTTTTTAAAAGGAAAAAAAAGTCTCATCCAAAACTAGCTTCTACACACAAAAAACTCCCACCATATGAGTGCCATTTGAAATCCCATCCACACAGCAATTATTGCACCGAAAACCTCTCCATGTGGCTTTGTCACTGCCATACCATTTCTACTCTGCTGCAAACCACCAATAGCACACAGGTAAGCTACATGGCAGCTGCCAGACCCACACACTGGCAGCTTATAATACATTTTCTAGTCCACATCTACTTCTAAACTTTCAAACATCACCACTCACTACTGTTTCTAAACAAGATTTCTATGCCCCCGCTCTTTGGTCTGTTAATAAGCACTTCTATTCTCCTAGTTCATCCCTCTCTCTTGCCTGTTACAATGTAAGTCTAGGCATAGTCCATTATCTTTTTACTGTAGATTTTGTTATATATAAACATTACTATTAGCAATCTAGAGCCAGCATGGTCCAGTGGTTTCAGTGTTGGGCTAGGACTCTGAGAAACCAGGGTCTTGATCCTCATTCAGCAACAAAAACCCACTAGGGCAAGTCATACTCTGTCAGCCTCAGAAGAACTCAAAGGCATAAGCAAGAACACCCCTAATCAAATCTTGTAAAGAAAACCCCATGAAAGGTTCCAGTTAAGGTTTCCATAAGCTGTAAGAAACTCTAAGGCGCACAACATTACTAGTCCAGATTTTAAGGGGCTTACACAAAGCAACTGCACCTCTATCTCTCTTCTCAAAGTGTATCATGTGGAAAACAACACTAATGGTTCAAAACAGAAAGATTACACCACTATAAATCCTGGTAATGCTCAATAGGTGGTTCAATGAACTATACTGAAAGCACTGCAGAAGTTATCTATAATGAAAGATCCCTGTTCTGTGGTTTAGGTAAGCATATAAAATAAAAAGCATTCCATGATAATAACATTTTAGTTCTTTGTGTACTGACTGAATCTGATAATAACTCAAGTAGAACTCAACACCTTTGATTCAGGCTTATGGGTGTCATCCAGAGAGCCAAGTTCTTCAGGGCCTATGGAAAACAGTGCTTCTGGAAAGATAAAGAGAAATAATGATTTCCTAAGAGTTCAATTAGGATGCTTAAATGTTTGTATGATAAAACAAACACAACATATCTGACCAGAACAGAAGTGTAACCAGAATATTATGTTACAATAATCCAAACAACAAGATAATAAAAAATGCAAACAAAGAACATGCAATAAAAGAACATGTTTTAACTATTATAGTTCAGTGGGGTAAGAATGTTTCTTTTAAAAGATTCGAAAGAAAATGAAAAGAATAGTTAAAAAAATACATGATATTTTAATATAATTCAACATAATGCTAAGGTGCACAAAAGGGTTGGGGTGGGGGTGTTGATGTTGCTCTAAGGTCAGTCAAGTGTGCATTAAGGAGCAGGAGCTTGGAATCAAATCTGAATGAAATGACATAGGTTTTTGTATTCATGTGCCCATCACACAGAGTGTACTAACATACTACCAGACTCAACAGATCCACTTGAACCCTGGACTATCATGAATGAACAGTGTGCTGGAGTATGTTACTTGATTGGTCCTACTTGATGCAAGAACACTTAAACCACAGAGCTTTGTTCCTCAAATGTTATCTAGCAGGAGGTTTGTTCTCTCCTAACAAACTAGAGAAAGAAGTAAAAAACAAACAAATCCTGGATTTCATTCTCTGTTGATATGGGAGCAATGCAAACCAGAAAAAGGAACTGCCCATATTCAAATAGCAAGCTATGGTTTCTCATGTTGTGTGAATGTACCAAGTCTCATCTAAGAATACATTCTCAGGTTACATAATTGTTAAACTTTATTATACTACAAGACTGTTTCTGTTGTTTGTGTTATCAATCTGGCATTTAAATAAATACATATTAGAATTAATATGAATACTATACCTCTAAATTCTGGAGTGAAGAGCAGAGTTTGAAGAAGTGAATTAAGGTAGCAGGTTCCACCCTGATTTTTTATTCCACTTAAATTGGTGTTTTCTCTAGGAAATGGTAGTTCAGTATCTTTGAGTTTCAATTTAGTCTTTCCACACTGATTGTGTGACAAAACTGAGAAATCTTCATCAAATAAATCTCCAAACATTGTGAATCTGCAACACAGCCCTTAAAAGAAAAAATGTTTAAAATATTTACTGCAGCATTTTATATTTTCATCAAATAGGTTATGCCTATACGATAAAAAAAATAAAAAAACACAAGAAATTTGAGCTGATACACCTTCATATGGGAGTAAGTCCCACTGAGTTGGATGGGGCATATACCTCTGAGCAGACATTTATAGTATTGTACAATTTATATACCGTATTCCCTTCAAAGTAACTATCTATAAATTACACATCTAGAAATGGATCTATCTGCTCAAATCTGTAAGTCAGCTTGTTAATGATAGCAACTATACTAGTATTACCAATAAATATAAAACTTACATAAAATGCCTTTAATGTCTGTACCATTTGGCGTGACTCCATGGGTCCATTTCACAGTATGAAATCATAGTGCTATTATTCAACTTTAACTTCCATGGTTTCCATCTTATGAGATGTTTGGGTTGGCCATTAAGAGAGGGGCCTATGGAAATGTGAACCAGAGAATCCTTTTCTGGTGCCCCTGACCAAACTATCAAACCCCAGGAGGATCCCATAAGTTGATGCCATGGGAGTTAAGAGTGGAATCATAGTGCTGTAACTGTGAGGAGTGAATGGGCCCTACAAACATAATATTTTTTCCAAATATAAGTCAAACTTTTGTTTACATCAAATTGAGGGGGAGAAGCCTAAAGAGAGGAAACAGAGTAATCTGTTAAAGAACTCTACCTGGCAAAAACATATCTAAACTCTAGAGCAGGCCTGCACAACTTGGCAGTAGGTAGGGGCCAAATTTAAAATAGGGTAAATGTCTTTGGGCCGCAGATAGGTTTTAATTAATAATATTAATAATGCTAATTAATATTAACTATAAATTAATTAATACTCATTAATAATATTAATTAGAATGAATTAATATTAATTCCCCCCTTCTCCTCCTCTGCCTGGCCCTCTGTTCAGGAGAAAGCTGAGTAGTAGGGGAGCCTTTCCTGTCCTCCTCCTCTTCTCAGGAGAAGGCTGAGTGATGGAGGAGCCTTGAGGGGTGTTTGCCCCTCTTCTTCCTCTGCCACCCAGCCTTCTCAGGAGAAAGATGGGCAAAGAGGAGCCTTGCAGGGTGAATGTTCACACCCCTTCTCCCCTGTCCTTTTCCTCCACCTCTGCTCAGGAGAAAGCCAGGTGGCAGAAGAGCCTTGCAGGGTGAGCGTTCACCCTTCCTCCTCCTCCTTTGCATGGCCCTCTCTGGCAGGGGAGCTTTGAAGTCATTCCACATCTTTACAGGCCACCCAAAATCCTTTGGCAGGCTGTATGTTGTGCAGGCCTGCTCTAGAGGAATACTAGAGCAATTACTACACTTTTGCTAAACTTCATTTGGAAGTTGGAAACAGAGCTCTATGCAATGGACTTATTATACAAGATGATCAGTACATAGCAGCCCAACCATGGAGCAATAATTAGACTAATAAATACTATTTTACAAGGGTAATAATTTACCAGGATATACATATGACCACATGACAAGCTGGTTACTACTTAACACTCTGACACATCACAGAATAAATTTATTTCTCCCCTGATTAACAGATTTCAGTTTAAGTGTAGCTGGATCAAGTGTTAATTTTCTTATTTATCCACTATGGTCAACAGTCATTGCAACTTAACACACTGTAATGAAGTCGCTACTTTGAAAGTTATCTGGATTCATGCTATGAGGAAGTCATATGAACAGCGATATGGGAGATATGGGAGATGTCAGACTTATATGGGAGATGTCAGACTTATAAGAGTTAAAGATGTACTGCAGCAGAACAAAAAGTATGGGAATAATAGAGGGACAATGTGGCCACACAAACATTCTGTGTTCTCTCATCAACACAATTTGTAACATTACCCCATTTATAGTTAGTACATTACAGCACATTGCCAATGCTGGGGTTGGGTCTCCGTGAGCCAACTTGTGGACCAGAAGAGAAGAAGTGTGATGTGTGCAGGATGCTCATATGAACAAGAGCTTGCAGATCTATTTCCACCTCCTGATAGAAGTACCTATATCAGCTCCTGACACCCTGGTGCTGGAGAAGGGAAAGCTGAAGCTGAATCTACACTGCAGAAATAACCCAGTTTGACATTGGTTTTACTGACATGGTTCCATGTTGTAGAATCCTGAAATTTGCAGTTTGCCAGAGCTCTCTCTGACATAGAAGGCTAAATATCTCACAAAACTACAAATCCCAGAATTCCCTATCATTGAGCAATGGCAGTTAAAGTGGTGTCAAACTGCATTATTTCTGCAGTGCAAATACAGTCTGAAACAATCTAAAATGCTAACCATTGTGGCACACAGAAACCACTTTCTACTTCCAACTAAGGGGGGTTGCAGACTGCTAGAAATAGTTTAAATTGAGTCCACTTTTAGGGTTAGGTTTAGGGTTATGGAATCATGGGAACTGTAGTTTATTGTGGCACCAGAGCTCTCTGACAGAGAAGGCTCAATGTCGCAGAAAAAAACCAATTCCCATGATTCCCTAGCACTAACCCTAACCCTAAAAGTGGACTCAATTTGCACTATTTCTGGCAGTCTGCAACCCCCCTAACTCAGTTCTAACTAAAGATCAATATACCTAGGGCTGTATCATTTCAGATACTCATGCCTACTAGGGCATGGGCGTTTGTGGGCTGTAGTCCAGAAAAGAAACTAGGACCATTCTACCTTGTCCCTGCAAAGGGGAGTGTCTTCTGTGGAGTAAAGGCTCCATCACAGGAATTCCTACCCAAAGTCACACAGCTACAGAGGGACAACTTTAGCATCCCAGGTGACAGTAGGCCCTGGAGTGCAATAGTAGGGCTGCCAGACTGAAAACTGCAAAGGGCTCCTGTAACTTTAATGGCTGTGTAAAACAGGAATTAAAGACACAAGATTATGTCTGATCATGGAAGCTAAGCAGTGTCATCCCTAGATGGGAGGCGACCAATGAATACCAGGTTCAGTGGGCAATATTTCAGAGGAAGGAACTAGGAAAACCACCTCTGAGTATTCCTCGTCTAAGAAAACCCTGTGAAATCCATAGAGTTGCCATTAAGCTGACAGGCAACTCGAAGGCACATACAAAGAAAGAAAAGATTTCAGCAGGTATTGCTGCTGAAACCAGCTAACACAACGAGGTAACATGTAAAACTTCTTAAAATTCCTTCTTCCGGACAACCATTAAGGGTACAGGATACTAGGTTGCTAGTGGGAAAACTGGAAAGAGCTCCTAGATGCGGTGCTAGAGAAGCGCACTGAGGATCCCATAGATGGCCAAGAAGACATACAAACGGGTCTTAGAACAGATCAAAGCAGAAATGTCCCTGGATGCCAAGATGATAAATTTGAGGTTGTCATCCTTTGGTCACATCATAATAAAGCATGACTCATTGCAAAAAACAATAATGCTAGGAAATGTGGAAAGAAGCAGAGAGTATGGCCATATGCTAGATACATAGACTCTGGGCTTTTACAGACTGCCAGAAATAGTGCAAATTGAGTCCACTTTAAGTGTCCTGGCTCAGTGCTAGGGAATCATGGGAGCTGTAGTTTATTGTGGCACCAGAGCTCTCTGGCAGAGAAGGCTCAATGTCCCAGAAAAAAAAATACAGTTCCCATGATTCCCTAGCAGTGAGCCAGGACAGTTAAAGTGGCCTCAATTTGCACTATTTCTGGCAGTCTGTAAAGGCCCTCTATTAAGGAGGCCAGAGGCATGAATTTACAGGAATTAAGCAGAGCAGTGGAGGACAGAGATTTCTGGAGATGTCTCATCCATAGGGTCGCCATGAGTTGTGGTTGACTAGCGGTGCTCTTAACAATAACAACAACAAAGGATAACCAGATGTCCTCACTAAGCAAAGGAGGACAAGGCACTGCAAAGGAGAGGACATTCCAGGGGAAAAAAAAGTAGGACATGACCAACCAAAAGCTAAAAAACACACTCATATACATGTACATTCATGCTTCTTAGCCCTGCTCAAAATGGAAGGCATCCTGGAATTCCTCCTGGCCAGAAGGCTGAAAGGCAGGCCAGGTCCTGGAAAAGGAGGACATCAGGTCACCCTGCAACAACACCTTTAATATAGAAGAGGGAACCTCAGCAGGTTATTGTTGTTTTAAAAAGAGCAACCAGGGCTGAAAGTTATCTTTCTGCACAGCAGTGCCAGGTCAAATGGAGGCCCCTTCAGTTTCCTCTCTGGCAACCAAGTTTGATGGAGGCAAAACTGGCTCTTCTCCCCAGGGCCTGCCTCCCAAAGTCCTCGCCTCAAAAGGACACTAACACAAGGGTAATACAAACACAAACATAAGTGTCAGGTTATGTGTGTGTGTGTGTGAAGTGGACTTAAATCCAGTTTGACTGGGAGACCAGGGTTCGAATCCCGGCTCGGCCATGTAAAATCCCACTCTCTCAGCCTCAGGGGAAGGCAAAAACCCCTCTGCCAAGGAAACCCCCAGGATAGGTTCACCATAAGTCGGAAAAAGGCACACAAAACCCCCAACAACAACCCTAACACCCCTCCCTCCACAGCCCCCTCAGCTCTGGCAGACCCACCGCGGCTTCAGAAAACCAAACCCACCCGAAGGCCGCTTGGCTGCTTCCCCTGGAGGCCCTCTGAGCCGAAAAGGATTCTGGGGAATGTAGTCTTTCCTCTTCCCTCGAGCGCGGCCCGGCCGCCGGCTTTTGGACCAGCCTGCCTCGGCTCACAGGAAGAGGCGGCCCGCAATGGTTTCTGGGAGGCGTAGTTCTCGCCTCAGAGTTCCTCAGGGTTGAGGCGCCGCTGGGAACAGTTCCCCTCAAGCATCGTGTTCTTCCTCCCCTCTGCCTAGAGCAGGGCTAGGCAACCTTTCCCCTTTAAGGGCCGAGGGACTTCAGCTCCCAGAAGCCTCAGCCACGTTGGCCAATAGCTCCTGAGACTCTGGGAACTGAAGTCCCTCGGCCCTTAAAGGGGAAAGGTTGCCTACCCCTGGCCTAGCTTTTGGCTGCACCCGCACTGCAGAAATAATCCAGTTTGACACCACTTTAACGGCTATGGCTCAGTGTTAGGGGATCCTGGGGAGTGTAATTTGTAGAGAAGCCCAGTTCCCAGGATTGCATAGCATCCAGCTAAGGTGGTATCAAACTGGGTTATTTCTGCAGTGAGGATTTTAAAAACATGAACAGCCCCACTGAAATGCGTGTGTAGAAATGGAAACAAAAAGTGCCACAAACATACTACAATGCATTTTTTTACTCGCCATTAAATATGTCCAAAGCGTTTCAGAATAATTGTGGTATTAACCCTTTTACATCCATCTGAGGAAGTAGTTCTCAAGGCTAGGAAATCTCAGGCTGCC
>CM034701.1:205971659-205984525 GCA_020142125.1 Phrynosoma platyrhinos
TTTCTGTAATGCACTCTATATGGGGCTACCCTTGTGCTTGGTCCGGAATCTTCAGCTGGTCCAAAACATGGCAGCCAGGCTAATTTCCGGAACATCCAGGAGGGACCACATCACTCCAGTTTTGAGGTCCTTCCACTGGCTGCCTATCAGCTTCTGGGCCCAGTACAAGAGGTTGGTTATGACCTTTAAAGCCCTAAATGGCCTGGATTCAACCTATCTTCGGGACTGCCTCCTTCCATATTATCTGCCCCATGCACTCAGGTCCTGTGGGAGGAATTTGCTGCAGCCTATAAAAACTAGGCTGTCTGCAACCTCCTGGAAGGCCTTCTCGGAATCTGCTCCCAGACTCTGGAATGACCTGCCAGATGAAATCCATCAAATTAAGACCTTGAGCAGCTTTAAAAAAGCTGTTAAGCTGGATCTCTTCTGGCAGGCCTTTCCTGATTGATTTCCCAGCCTCACGAACTCCCCCATTCTGCCTCCTCCCTCCTTGGATGTAGCTGCTTCTCTGCTTGTGTAATTCGTTTGTCTGTCTTTAGTTTTTTGTTAATTTAGAATTATAATTTATTTATATTGTTTTAATTATGATGTTTAATATATTTTCAGTTTAATACTTTTTAAGGGGTGGGTGGGATTTGGGTTGTGTCTTATACATACTGTATGAAATTTTAACTGTTGTTAGCCGCCCCGATTGTTGACAGAGGGGCGGGATATAAATAAATATTATTATTATTATTATTATTATTATTATTATTAATCTTGTTTTCATATCAAAAAGCCTCTCCTTAAAAACACATGTCTGTATCCTTAAGTACTTCTGCTTTCCTTTTCTTTTTCTTTTCCCAATTTTAGACATATTTTAAAAATCCAATAATTTATTAAAAAAAAAAAAGGGCTCCTTACCTCTTTTCCTAGAGGGGATAGAGCTACTTTTTCTCTTGAGGGCCCTAGACTTTCAGGAATCATCACTTCCTTAGTTGGTATAACAACACAAATGTCAATATAGCTGTTGTTTTGTGATCCCTTTAAGTACTGCATTTGTCATCAATTCTATTACATGTTTGCAATACCAGCAATGCCAGTCCCTTGTTTTTAAGCCCAGTTAGTGCATGCTAAAACTGTTCAGAAGCACCATAGGGAGTTAAAAAGGAGTATATTCTCACACATAATGTGTTTAAAGAGAATATGCAGAGAGAAAAGATTGACTTGGTAGTAGAAGTGGATATTTTAGCAGGGGTACCGTGGGGCCCAAAATATTCATAGCATGGGCTACTCTCCTGGTTCAGGTTAGAGGGTTTTGCTCAGAATTTGAATTTCAGATTTATTCTTCGGTAAACAATTGGCAGACCCAGGCAGTGGTGTGTTCCACATATGCCCACAGGCAAAATTCTAGTGCCTCTGCCCAGTATGGTTTAAATGCAAAGGCTTTAAATCAGGTGATGGTCCACCTGAATGTCAAACATGTGCAACATACTACTATGTTATGGCCACTCCCAAAAGTTAATGTTTGACTTGCTTATACAGTTACATAAGGAAGGCATAAAAGGCCAGGTGGTGCACAATATAGGGCGTTGGTCTAAAGAGTATAGCTACTAGGATACACCTGGCATTTGCAAAGGGAAGGAAAGACAGAGAAAAAGGCAGAGGAACAGAGAGATGGCTCCAGTCTTCCACTCCAAAGCATATTTTGCAGTGATACTGCTGCTCCTTGCTGTTTTGGATTTTGCTTCTGGAGGGAAACTCCTAGTGATACCTATGGAAGGAAGCCATTGGCTTAGCATGAAACCAGTCCTGAAGCAACTCAGACAGAATGGACATGAAATTGTAGTTGTTGCACCTGATGTAAATATGCATATAAAACCATCAGAGAATATATATTCTTTAAAAACGTACCCAGTCCCCTTCACCAATGAAGAAATGGATGAAGATTTTCGAGCCTTTGGCAAGCAAGCATTTGAAGATCTTCCTTTTCTAGTTATGGTTACCAAAACGATTGAGCAGATGAGAAAGACAGCTACTTTCTTCCTGTCAAGTTGTACACACTTGCTGTATAACCAAAAACTGACAATGTATCTCATACAGAGCAAATTTGATGCAGTTCTTTTAGATCCTTTTTGGCCTTGTGGCCAGATTGTTGCTGAATATCTTGGCATACCGTCTGTATTTTTCTTGCGAGGCATTCCATGTAGTTTTGAATTTGAGGCTACACAATGTCCAAGGCCTCCTTCATATGTCCCAAGAGCTTTCACAAGATATTCAGATCATATGACGTTTGCCCAGCGTGTGAAAAATATGCTGTTCCATCTATCAGAGTCCTTCCTTTGTAGTTACGTTTACTCTCCTTATGCATACCTCGCGTCTGAATTTCTGCAAAGGGATGTGACTCTTACAGGACTGTTAAGTAATGGATCTGTGTGGCTGATGAGAGAGGACTCTATTTCTAGTTATCCCAAACCGCTGATGCCCAATATGATCCCAATTGGAGGGATAAATTGTGCTGCGAAGGAACCATTGTCTCAGGTTTGTAAATCTTTTTATTTATTTATTTTAAGTCATTAGGCTAGGAGTCTGAATTTTGTAAATATTTTTGTAGTGGAAATAGCACAATGGTTTAAAGGTTTTTCTGGCTGATTAGCAGTTTAGTGTACAATTATATGTATTTAAAACCAGGGCACCTGAACTCCTTTTCTGTCCTTTTCCCAACAGCTGAGGAAATCTAAATTTATGGAAACATTGAAAATTACACATTCAGTGGAAGATTTCTAAGGGCCTTTACAGACTGCCAGAAAAAAATGCAGCTTGAGTCCACTTTAACTGTCTTGGCTCAGTGCTAAGGAATCATGGGAACTGTAGTTTATTGTGGCACCAGAGTTCTCTGACAGAGAAGGCTCAATGTTCCAATAAATAAATAAATAAATAAATAAATAAATAAATAAAAAAATAAAAAAAATACAATTCCCATGCTTCCCTAGCACTGAGCCAGGACAGTTAAAGTGGCCTCAAGCTGGATTATTTCTGGCAGTCTGTAAAGGTCCTAACTGTAGTAACAGTGCAATTGGCTACCATAGTGAGTCATCATAACTAACATTTGAAGGCTTTTATTTGTATTACCACATTGACTTTGTGATATTGTGCTATTGAGTAACATATTTTATAATCTTAATTAAAGCAGGAATCCCTTAATTATGAATTGTTGTGTATTTTTAATTTAAACACTAAATGTAAAAATAGAAAATTAATGCAGTCTTTAAGCATTTAGCCAACCTGAAATGTTAATTAGTTAAAAGTTTATTGATTAGTCGATTGACCATATCAAACAGTTAACAGCAAACATAGTAAAATGTGAGGAAATGCAATACATAAAATACAATGCATAAAGTACAATGCATAAAATAGAATGGGATAAGATAAATTAGACAAAATAAGATAACATATATATTAATTTAAATTAATAGTAATGTCTTATAATAAACTAAAGTATAATAAAATAAAAAAACAAAATATGTTTAAATAAGTTCATCACCTTTGTATGCAACCCCAATGTGATCAATAAAACATCTCAGTTGAATAGCCCTACCTATAAATTTAGCAGTTCTAATTACGACATGTGTATTTGTACCTTGAAGAAAATGGGGTAGCCGTTTGTCACATTCCCAGTATATAATTCTATTAAGTATTGTCTGTTGGTCCTGGGCCTTACTGTGGCATATAATTGGCAGTTAAATAGAACATGCTCAATAGCTTCCATTTCAGATGCTCCACAGACACATGTTCTCTTGATGTATGGCACTTGGTGGAATCATCCATATGTAACCATAGAATCTATCTGCTCAAATCTTCCTCTGGTTAAAGCTATTCTATGGGATATTAGATATTTTTCTATTTGAAAAGACTTTATTTTGGGCCAACCATTTCAGTGACCTCGTGTTCGCAAGTTTCTCAATATCATTTTCGGCATTTACATCCATGACTCTTTGTTTAAATATTCCTATGGCTTGGTGTATAACAGAAAATAGATATTGTATTGAAAAACTGAGATGTGAGATAATTTGATAAACCTGACTAAACCATGAAGTGTGTCGAAATCTGTGCATTTGTTCTTCCAGGCACATTTTTGGAAATCTGTCACATTCCAATGAAAGGATCTTCCACCAGTAATTGAAGGCTTTATTTATTGTTAAATTGTAAATGGAATGGATACCTGTTTCAGCTCTTACTGCTGCTACAGGAGTGTTCCTGTCAGTTCCCAAAACAGTCCTTAAGAAACATGCTTGATTTTGTTCAAGTGGAGGGGCCTTTGAAAGCCCCCACAATTCAGCACCGTACGTTAGAACTGGTATAATTTTTGCCTTATATACCTTCAGAATGGGGAGTAAGGAAGTTGGTGACTAAGCAATTTAATTAGCATTTTAGAACTTGCTGTAGCCTTTGTGGAACTTTGTTGAAAATGATTAGTCCAAGGTCCTGTATCTGTAAAAACAGCCCTTAAGTATGAAAAGCAATCAATTTGTTTTATAGGCTCCCCGTCCAAATACCAGTTGTGTTTGATCTGTCTTTTTCCAAATACTACCACAAACAGCGGCATAATATGCACTGAATATGCACTACTTGGGAATAACCATTAGAACCATATCATCTACATACAGAGGATATTAATATATCTGTTAAGAATCTTTGGCATGTGAACATCTGTAGAATGAAGAAATCCTGGAATGTCATTAACATAAAGATTGAACAGCATCGGGGCCAAAATACATCCTTATCTAACACCTTCATAGGTGGGTATATTCTGTGTAAGGGAGCCATTGACTCCAGTACGGACATTCAGAAATATATTTGTATAAAGGGCCTTTACCAGATGTAGGAGTATGGGTTCCATGTTTAACTTAGCCAACTTCCTCCATAAGATGTCTTTATTTATGGAGTCAAATGCTGCACTTAGGTCTATAAAGGCTGTAAGTAGATAATTGCCATCAGTTGTATATTTAGTAATAAGATGGTGTAGAACAAAACAATTATCTATTGTGGAGTATCCAGATCTGAACCCGGCCTGTTCTTCCACTAGTATGTTCTTCTCAATTACCACTCGTCTATTTTGCACAAGAGATGTATTGCATACATCTTAGCTGTTATATGAATAAGGCTTGTGGGTCTATAGTTTCTGGGAATCTTCCTTATCTCCTTTTTTATATATGGAATCTATGATGGAAAGGTCCTATCCTGTTGGAATATGGCCAATATTGTCTATGTATGTAAACAGTTCAATATGTGCCCTGAAAAGTTCTGGAGGAAGGGAGTCTTCACCAGGTGCTTTATTAGATTTTAATGACTGAATAATATGTTTAATTTTAATTTCTGTCACTGATACTGGTGGCCCAGGAGAAGAACTAACAGTGAGCATAGGCACAATAGTTCTCTTTCCTGTGGGGTCCTGCTTAGAGTTAGCAATCCTCCCAAAATGAAGCTGAAATAGGAATGTCAAATAATAATTTACGCTCCTTCAGCATATCAGATTCAATATTCCAAAAAATAGCTGGGCTTGACCCTTTTGCTTTTCTAGCTCAAACCAGACAGTAGCTGTATGCTGAGCCTTCTTAGAAACTATTTGCCTTTTATAGTTGCATCTTAGCTTTAACATCTTTGCATCATTGTCTGGTGTAGGGTTTCTTTGAACCAGATGCATGGAGTGAGAACAATCAAGGTCAAACCAGTTAGATTGTATGGGCTGGAGATTCCTGGCTGGACATTTATCTGTTAGATTTTTTTTAAAAAAACATAGAACACAGATTGGCAATCCCAGTAAGAATTCATTTGGGTCTTGGAATTTCCACACAGGACTGGGTCTCTCAGAGTTCAGAAAACTATAAATTGCCTCAGTATTGACCTTGGCCCAATTAAGCCTCCTATTTTGCCTAACTCAAAGGCTAGCAAATAGCCTTTTATCTTGCAGTATAGGTGGACTTAGGTCAGGGCTGCCATAAAAATTGACTGCAACTGGTTGGTAGTCTCCTCCCTCATATGAACTTGAATATCTAAGAATAAATTGGCATTATTTATTAAAATACATATATAATCCAGGACATTACTTGCATTCCTGGCATGGAAGGTAAAAGGATATATGAAGCAACTATCTTTGCCTGCTAAAATATTAAGATTGCATGTGTATATCATGAAGATAAATTTGGAGCCAGCCCTGTTCCTTTTAGTGCCAGAATGGGTCATTTAATAGGTAATCCTCAGGTATAATACCCTGGTGTACATAATCATGCAAGGAAGCTCCCACCCTAGCATTAAAGTCTCCCAATAGGATCACAATTGCTTTAAGATGTTTTATCTTTATTTCTAGAACCATATTTTCTAATTGCACCCATATATCAGGTAAGAAACAGGGTAAGTATGTGCTTAATAGCACAACTTCAGATTATTTATATTTAAATTGAATAGTTAAGAGATAAAAAAAAATCCTCTCTAAAGACCAACTGCTTTCCTTGCCTGCCCACTCTGCCCTGACAAATACACATAATCCCCCCGAAGGTTTAAATTTACATCTTGGAATAGACCAGAATCTATATCCTGGTAAGTAAGCTTCTTCACCAGTAGTTTGCCAAGTCTCTTGGATTGCTATAATGTCAAACTTGGAAAGAAACTCCAATAGACCTCCATCAGACATTCTGTTTTTCCAACCTGCTATATTCCATGTTAAAATCCAAATGAAGCCTACTTGTTTATTATTGGGGACAACTGTCATTCTATTGGGATCTATGTTTGAATAGTGTGATTCTTTCAGTTAATTTTCAGTTAAGGTGGAATCCAAAATTCCTCTAATATTTAAGAAGGCATGTGGATCACAATTTGACCTGTCTTTACTACTCTTTTGTTGCTGTGTGGGGTCAGGAAAAGTTTGTAATGACTCACGCATATGGCGATATCTATTGGAGAATTGTTTCATATCTTTATTGATGACTGGAGAATTTGCCTCAATCCTGTGCTTTGATTTTTCTGCCTCAAAGACTGCCTTTGTCATAATTTCCTCTGGTTCTTGAGGCAAAACTTTGCTTATAGAGTTGGAAAAGATTGCTGTTATAGGATGGCTTGAACTGCAGTTGTCCATCTCATATTCCTGTTATGATTCAACATCTGACTCTAGTCATTGTTCCCGTGGATTCAGCCAGTCATAACTTTTTTGGCAGTCAGAACCTTCATCTTGTCTGACATCAGCTTCCGACTTTTCGTCCTTCAGAGTTGCCAAATCTTGCATTATTTTTTCAGGAGATGAGGTGGAGAAATTTAGATGTAACCCATGGGACTCTGTGTTGGTGTTCTGCATGTCAGAATTCTACATAGCAGAAGGAGAGTCATAGATGTCAGTATGTTCTTTCTCAAGATGGGTAGGTGGTAAAACCAGGTCAATTAGTGGTTTAACAACTTTGTGTGTTGTCACTAGAGTTTCTCTCAGGTCAGCATGTTCTAGGTCTGACAGGGCATTATAGGAGTTAATCAAGTTTCCTTCCAGGGGGTCATTTCCACATTCCCTTGTTGCAGAAAACACAGGCTGGTTTTCAGGACTTTCATTGCTCAGGGGCAAAGCTAATGAAGTGTCCTTAAAGTTGTCTGAAATCAAGTTTTTACACTTGTTCCTTAAGATCATAGTATTCTCTTGACCAGACCAGGTTAAAAGTAGTCTGAGTTCCACTGAGCAAAATACATGTATGGGGAAAATTGAAAAAAAATATGCAAAAAATGCTTATTTTTAAACAGCATGTTAGAAATTGTGGGCTGCCTGAATATAAGTAAAATTCTTTCACAGCGTCTCCAGGCTGGTAACCATTCAACCTTCTGCAAATCAACCAACTGCCTTTCACAACGTAGTAGCTGACTTAAAGATAGAATTATTGCTGCTTTTGATCCTCATCATCCTCTATTAATATTATTTGATATTTGTAAAGTGAGTTGATTAGGCTGTAGGTAGTATCTGCAGTTTGAATGCCTTTTCCTCTTTGGTGTATAACCACAGGGCATTTGTTTCTCACTCCTCTTCACACGTGTAGTCAGCTGTCTCTGGTCCTCACTTTCTCTATTTTTCATTGCCCAAGTAGGGGTAAGATTGCCCATGGGTTCCTTATTGCCTGTTTTCATAGTACTCTTTGTACTGAAGATCTGAGCTTTAAAGGGAGGGCCCTTTTTCTTCAGGCTAGACCCGATGAGATGGCCTGCCTTGTCTCCTTCCAGATGATGGTGGATGGAAGGAGGGCCCTTCTCCTATAAATAAATAAATAAATAAATAAAATATTTATAAAAATAAATCAATTTGGTTTTTAAGTCAATAAAACATGTATAATGGCAACAAAATGAACTTTTGGGGGAGGAACTTTTTACTGCAGCTGCTGCCTCATCACCATCTTTTATTCACTCCTGCCAACCTGAAATGGCCCCTGGCCTCGCAGGTGCCAGCACCTGATTTGAGATCAGCAGGGCCTTCTCTCTATGGTGGATTGTGGACATTGGTTATTAGGGTTTCCAGGCATTTTGCTTCTTATATTTTAATATTAGGGCAGTTATGATTTGAAAGGGGTTTAGGCATTTAAAAATAGGGTTGCCAAATCAGGATATCCCAGGCTTTGACATTTCAGGGCCAAAGCCTTAGGGAAGATCTCATGTGATGCCACAGGATGGTGGCTCTGGTGCTGTGATGAGGGGCAGGTCCTTGTGCTGTCATTAAGCTAGATATATTAAGCAGAAACACAGTTATGCAGAATATGCCATTCAGTTAAAAAACAAGTCAACAAATGAGAAATAAACACACAAAACTTTTCAAGACAGAGCTCTTGCCTGAGATTCCTCTCCCTAAGTACTGGAGAAAAGGGTTCAAACCCTGAGACCTGGGGACTCTATTAAGAAAGGTTTGCCACTTGTATGAATGTGAACTCCTTGTCAGTGCAGTGATTTGCATTTTAATCCCAGTGAAGTTCTTTTGTCTTTATCTAGGTAAAAGCCAGTAGATTGGTATGGGCCTGAAGATGTTTCTTGTTCCTGTCCACCCACCCCTAACATTTGAATATTTTCCCATCTTTACATAGCAATGATGGAAGGGGCATTTTATCATCCTTGAATGGACCTGAGTGAATCCTACATCTTCTGCACAAACTGGTTCTCCCTCTGATTGACTGGCCCTTCCTAAGCCTGCAAAAAGCATGTGGGCCAACCAGTGTAAGGAAAAAGATAATAGGTTTTAGTTTTGTAGTGCCACCTACCTCTGCAAATGGGCTGATTTAGTGAGTGTGGGGGGCTGTGGTTTGTTTGTTTTTTGCTTATTTTTTTCTTTACAGTTTGTATACACAATGGGCAGCCTCAATCCTGCTTACAGTGTTCTTAAAAAAGTAGTTAAATTAAAGATGCTCCTGGCACTAGTAGTGAGAATGAATAAGAACATGTTGGCTAGTGGCATAATTTACACCAGTCTACCTGAACCAGTTGTAAACATTTCAGGTTCACTGAACCATTTGTTAGTAAGCAAAGAGATCTTGTAGCACCATTGAGACCAACTGAAAGATGCTGCTTTCATAGACATGGTCTGCTTCCTCAGATGTATGGAGTGAAGTTGTGCAAAGGAAGGACTTTTATAGACTGTATTAATAGCCCTTACAGTGATGAGGTGACAAGTTTAGTTTTAATGGTGGCCATTGAGGGACAAAAGCAGGAGGAAAGATGTTGCTTAAGGCCGGGTTGGATGGATGATCATATGAATAGTGGTAGCAGATTTGTAATGTGGTGTGTGCTATATCTCTGCATTGAACTGCTTATTGTGGGGACAGAAATGAAAAATCACAGTTAAATTCTTGAGATTGTTAAATGATTTACAGTATAAATGAAATTAAAATAATATAGCGACCATGTGCCTGATTCATTGAAGGTTACACTACTCTTGCATAATTATTTGAAAGTAATTGATTGCAATGGAAACATGAACTCTTTTGCTGCTGCTTCAGCCTCCCTTACCCTAATAAGTTGGGAAACACACACAAACATGTTTCCTATTCTCTTTGGTGACACAGTAGCAAGCATGTGCACAGGTAAAAGGCTCTCCCAATGGTGTGAGAGGAGTCAGAAGGTGCCAAGGTGTCTCCTATCCACTGTCACATCACCACCCGGGCTAAATGTGGGGTCTGATGAGATGCTGCTTAGAAGGATGGATCGCAGGGCAGCAGCAACTTTTGAGAGGTGAAGGAACCTCTGTTGCTGTTCTTGGAACCAGTGTATTTGCAACTTAATGCTCCAGGATAACTTTTTTTGCAGCTGCCCCACAGCCCTCCATTTTCATTTCCCTTAACATGTACACATTTTGGTAAATAAAAAAAGAATAGACAGAAGTGGTTATGAATTATGTTGAATGACACCACTGATGTTAGTCAAAGCTGTAGAAAAGAGTACAGTAAGAGCTGTTTATCAGCAGAACATGCTGGCTCATAGCATCATAGAGTTGGAAGGGATCAAAAGGGCCATCCAGCCCAACCCCCTGCCATGCAGGAACTCTCAATCAAAGCATACCTGACAGATGGCCATCCAGCCTCTGTTTAAAGACCTCCAAAGAAGGAGACTCCACCACTCTCCGAGGGAGTGTGTTCCACTGTAGAACAGCCTGTATTGTTAGGAAGTGCCTCTTAAAGTTGAGATGGAATCTTTTTTCCTGTAGCTTGCATGCATTGCTCTGGGTTCTGTTCTCTGGAGCAGCAGAAAACAAGCCTGCTCCCTCCTCAATATGGCATCCCTTCAAATACTTAAATAGGGCTACGATATCACCTCTTTAACTCTTCTCCAGCCTAAATATACCCAGTTCCCTAAGTTGCTCCTCATAGGACATAGTTTCCAGACCCTTCACCATTTTAGTCACCCTCCTTTGGACAAGCTCCACATCCTTTTTGAATTGTGGTGCCCATAAGTGGACATAGTATCCCAGCTGGGGCCTGAACAGAGCAAAATACAGTGGCGCTATTACTTCCTTTGGTCTAGACACTATACTTCTATTGATGCAGCCTAAAATCACATTGGCCTCTTTAGCTGGCACATCACACTGTTGACTCATGCTCAACCTGTGGACTACTATGACTCCTAGATCGCTTTCACATATAGTCGTGTTAAGCCAGGTGTCCCCCATCCTATTTCCATGCATTTTATTTTTCTATCCTAAGTGTAGTACCTTACATTTCTCCACATTGAAATTTATTTTGTTAGCTTTGGCCCAGCTTTCTAATCTGTTAAGGTCATTTTGAATTTTCATCCTGTCCTCTGGGATATTAGATAATCCTCCTAATTTGGTGTCATCTGAAAATTGGATAAGTATGCCCCCTATTCTTTCATTCACATCATTGATAAAGATGTTGAATAGCACTGGGCCCAGGACAGAACCCTGTGGCACCCCACTGGTCCCTTCTCTCCAGGATAAAGAGGAGCCATTGTTGAGCACCCTTTGGGTTTGGCCGGTCAACCAATTACAAATCCATGTGACAGTTATCTTGTCTACCTCACATTTTACTAGCTTGTTTGCCAGAATGTCATGGGAAACTTGTCAAAGGCCTTACTGAAATCAAGATATGCTATATCCACAGCATTTCCTTCATCTACCAAGCTGGTAATTCTATCAAAGAAAAAAGAAAAAAAAAAGAGAGATCAGATTTGTATGGCATGACTTATTTCTCTGAAACCCATGTTGACTTTTTGTGATTATGGCATTCCCTTTGAAATGTTCACAGACTCTCTGTTTAATGATCTGCTATAGAATCATTCCTGGTATTGGGTATCCATTGGGCGGGGTAGAAATAAAATTTTATTATTATATTTATTATTGATGTCAAATTAACTGGACAATAATTGTTGGGATCCTCTTTTTTCTCTTTTTGAAGATGGGGCCAAGTTTTGCCCTTCTTAAGTCTGCTGGGACTTCTGTTCTCCAGGAGTTCTCAAAGATTATTGCCAATGGCTTCGATATTACATTTGCCAGTTCTTTTAAAAACCTTGGATACAGTTCATCTGGTCCTGGAGACTTATATTCATCTAGATTAACCAGGTATTCCTGTATTACCTCTTTACTTATTCTGTCCTGTATATCCCCTATTGTGTCCTCTGTTTCATTTTCCTCAGCTTGAGCACCCTTTTCTTTTTCTGAGAAGACTGAGGCAAAGAAGGTGTTGAGTATTTCTGCCTTTTCTCTGTCCCCTGTTAGCATTTCTCAATAATAATAATAATAATAATAATAATAATAATAATAATTTATTTATACCCCGCCCCCTGTCAAAACAATCGGGGAGGCTTACAACAATTAAAATACATAAGTACAATCTAAAACCCCCAATTCCCCACCCTCCCCCATAAAAGCATATTAAACCAATATACATTAAAACCAAGTAAATCAACTAACATATAATAATAAGTAAAAATAAATAGACAGAAATCAGACAGCGGCAATAAAAAAAAGAAAAGAAAAGGCAAGGGTATAACTCCTAAGGCTGGGATTAATCAGGAAAGCCTGCCGAAATAGATCCGTCTTTACCGTTTTTTTGAAACTACTCAAGCACGTAATCTGACAGATCTCATCTGGCAGGCCGTTCCATAATCTGGGGGTAATTACCAAAGATGCCCTCTGGGAGGTTGTGGCTGAAGCAAATTCCTCCCAGAGGACCTGAGTGCGTGGGGAGGATTATATGGGAGGAGGCAGTTCTGTAGATAAATTGGACCCAAGCCATTTAGGGCATTAAAGGTGATAACCAACACCTTATACTGGGCCCGGAAACTGATAGGCGCCATTGAAGAGATTTTAACACAGTGGTTATGTGATCTCTCCACGATGTACCTGAGACCACTCTGGCTGCCAT
>CM034701.1:206011185-206029677 GCA_020142125.1 Phrynosoma platyrhinos
TTAGATGGCCTTCTGAAAGTCTAGTATATATGTGGATGCACAACTTGTGTGCACAAGATTCTATGGTATGTTTATTTTTAATTTGACATTTTAGTGGAAGTAGAGTTTCAAACCTCTGTTTGGACAGGAAATATCCTGAGCTAGTAATTTTATGGTGATGAGAACATAACAGTGCACTTAAGTGAAAGATAATCTATATATTGAAAGAAGGGTGGAATGAAAATATAATAATTTTGTAATAGTAAATTAATACATTTCTGAGCCTAATGTAGTACACAGTGGGGACCCCCTCTGCACTGCTATCAGCTGGTTGGAGGAAGGATTAAATAAACATGTAACACATAAATATTACATAAACATTGTTGTTGTGCGCCTTCAAGTCATTTCCAACCTTAGGAAGAGCCTGTCACAGAGTTTTCTTGGCAAAATTTGTTCAGATGAGGTTTGCCATTACCTTCCTCTGAGGCTGAGAGTGTGTGACTTGTTCAAGATCACCCAAGATCTTGTTCAAGATCATGGCTCTGAGGAGATTTGAACCATGGTCTTCAGAGTCATAGACCAATGTTCAAACCACTATCCATTTAAAATATATATTCTAGAGAACATTGTTAGCTGTGGAAGATATATGAGTCTTTTTTAAAATCTCAGAGAGGACCAAGAGAATCCATTGTAAGATCAAGAAAAGAGAAAAAGCTGAGCAAGCTGGGATGCTTTAAGGTGTCAGAGTCAATAAACAAATGAGTAGGAATAATGTTAAAAAGGATTCTTTTATCTTTCTTAAAAAAGAAAAGATGCTTACTATAATAGAAAACTTTTTAAAGAATGTAATGTATACTATATTTTTATTCACCTTGCTTGACATTAGTGTTTACTGCCTTCAAAAGGTGCCTATGAACTTGTGTTACCTCCACATGGCATAGAATCAATTGATAGATTCAGGTGCTGAATCATCTTGTCCAACTGTGGCTGCCCAAGGGATATTTGTTAATATACAACTTGATATATGAACTTGATTGCTACATATACCCTTGGTGACAATAACTTTTAGGATCAAAGAAGGGCACATGTTAAACATTAACTTTTTGTGTAAAATTGGTGGTTTTATAGGGCACACCAATGTTATACTTACACACCTTCAAACATTAGATAGAAAGCATATAGTGAGTTTGGGTATCATCAGTACTATGATGGCATGTCTGAAATCAAGAAGTCACATAGCTATTGGGATTATGTTTTTGCTTTCTTTGTGGCATTCTGCTGAAAGTGGGAAGCTGTTGGTTGTGCCACAGGATGGAAGTCACTGGCTTAGCATGCAAATGGTAATAGAGGAGCTTGCACAAAGAGGGCATGAAATCGTAGTGCTAATGCCAAAAAACAACTTGCTTATGAGGACATCTGAGCACTTCACTGTAAAGACTCATTCAGTGCCCTACAGCCTGGAGGAGTTGGACAAAATTTACCATTCACTAGGTGAGGCTGCCTTTGATGACTCTCCATTCCTGAAAAGGATTTTTGAAATGCACACGAATATATCTAGAACGACAGGCTTGTTTGCTTCTGGTTGTAGGAGTCTTCTATATGACAAAGAACTAGTCACATTCCTTCAACAGAGCAAATTTGATGCCATGTTTTCAGACCCTGTGCTGCCTTGTGGGCCAATCCTTGCGGAATATCTGTCCTTGCCTACAGTGTACTTTTTGCGTGGACTTCCATGTGCTCTAGATTACCAAGCAGCTCAGTGTCCAGTCCCCCTTTCTTACATCCCATGGGGGTTTACTTCCTTCTCAGATCACATGAGCTTTACTGAACGTGTGAAGAATTTGTTAATCACACCATTACATCTTTTACTTTGCCATTTATTTTTTGCAAATTATGAGCAACTTGCTTCTGAGTTTCTGCAGAGGAGGACTACAGTCTTGGAACTTTTCAGTAAAACATCTATCTGGCTATTGAGATATGACTTTGTATTCGAATATCCCAGGCCAGTGATGCCTAACATCTTCTACATTGGAGGCATTAACTGTGCACAGAAGAAGCCATTATCCGAGGTAACATGATGTTATAAGATTACAGTTTGTTATTTTACAAGATTATCTGTCACTTGTGTTATTATGTATCAAAGGTGGACAACCTTTTTTGGGATGTAAGGCACATTGGCTCCTGCAAGAATCCTCTAGGGGCTGGATGAATGGACAGGACTGGTGGTGAGTAGGGTACTCAGTGTAAAAAAAAAGCTCTATATAATCGATACCTATAAATGTTTGCAGAAAATATTTGATGCCTCCCATGTCATAATGAGAGAAATACTTTCTTGGAGGGGGGCAGTAAACAAGTGCTATTTTTGGTCATAATTTATGCCAAATGGCTCTGAGCAAAACTAATTTTTCCTTCAGGAAGCAAAGTATGCACACACACACACACACACACACACAGAGCCACAGAGGAGGATTGTCTGACTGATAAAAATATGCAAACTTACCCAATGCTGCTAACTTTAAGTCCATCAAAGAAGACATCAACTGTAATTATTTAGCTATGCAATCTGAACTATTTGCACCATTTATACTCTTTGTGCAACATATTAAAAATCCTTCTCATTAATGCAAATAATAATAATAATAATGCACCACCACCACTACCAAAACTTGTTATTGTATCCCCTTGGATGCAATGATGGTTATGTACTAAATACCTTAAAGGTACCAGATCCTGTCTGATCTTAGGTGCTAAGCAGGGTCACCCTGGTTGGTACTTGGATGTGAGACTGCCAATGAATACCAGGTGCTGCAGACTATATTTTAGAGGAAGAAACTGGCAAAACTACCTCTGAGTATTCCTTGCCCTATGACAAATCCATGGGGTCACCATAAGTCAACAGGTGATTTGAAGGCAGATGCACGCACATGCTGGGATGAATAACTATGGTAGTTTTCTCCCCCTACAGGAGAAAACAAATATTCCTCCCTAGTTCTCCCTACATTCAAATGTCCTGAAGTAGTGTGGAAGAATTATTCTGTGTAAAAAAAACACATAATAATTTTTTGGTACAGGAAACATTTTTTTCTGCACAGAAAACAGATTTGTTGTGTTTTTCCCCCCAAAACTCTGGAGTTTATCACACAGGAAGCAAAGTGCCCAAATCCCATGGATAAACAGGGTTTAAACGCTGGAAATATTCTGCAAAAGCAGGTTTGTTTTCAGAAATGTGGGGCTAATTGAGCATTAACGTGGAAGTTGCAAAATTGTGCCACTTTTTACTTTTACCAAAAATAAAAAGTGGCATGATTTTGCAACTTTCTGCACAGGTTAATGTTGCATTAATGCTCAATTAGCCCAACACCATCTGAAAACAATCTCACTTCTGTGGGATATTCCTGGATTTAAACCCTGCTTATCAATGGGATTTGGGCACTTCCCTCCCTTGTGATAAAGTGCTATGTGTTTTTCAACCAAACCATGTGTTTTACTATGCCAAATGATTTGCGTAATAGCATGGAGGAGGAAGTAAACATTCAAAGCAGTGGGGAAGCCTGAAAAGGAACTGATTGTGAGTAGGGCCAAAGGGGAAAGTAGATGATGATAAAAAATAAAATAAAAAGAGGAAACAATGGTGAAAGAAGCTTCAGAAAAGGAGGGTTGGAGGGAGCCTGATCTCAAGAAACTAGAAGTCTGTATAATAGAGAACCCACATTAAACTTAACTGAGAGAGTCCTACTTTGAGAACACACAAGTGAAAAACAGGCAAGAGGGGCTTTGAAGGCTGGAGTGCTATGAGCTAAGAGACCACCAGACAATTACAGGGTGCAGAATGGAGAATTTTAAATATATATATCTGCATATCTATATATAAGTATCAAGAAATATGTTACACTATTATCTGTATGCAAATGTTATTTAGGGGTTCATCCTATGCTGATTGAGAGGCAGTGTGGCTTAGTGGTTTGAGTGCTGGACTACGATTCTGGAGACCAGGGTTTGATTCCCAACTTGACCATGGAATCCTACTGGGTGACATTGGTCAAGCCCCAGAAAACCTTACAATAAGTTTGCCTTCGGGGATCACTATAAGTGAGAAACAATTTCAAGGCACACAACAACAACTTATGCTGATAGACTTATGAGGCAACAAATACTTCTTGGTCTGAAAGGAGAGTCAGGGTGGTCCATTGGACAGAGTGTCTGGTTCTGTCCTTAATTTTCTAAATGCAATATGCTCATTTCATAGTGGATGAAAGCACTCTGGACATACTCAGAGATATTTCATCTATTATTGCTTGGCATGGTATAGTGTTGTGGAAGTAAATCCTAATTTACACCAGTTTTAAATAAATTCTCCTTTATGGCTGTTTTATTCAATAACTGAGCACACATATATGAAGATAAAATGAGCTCTGCTACCTCAGATTAAAAGTTCATCTTAAATGAAAATGGTTATATAACCAGAATGATCTGAATACTTTATGCCCACAGATATGTATGGCTTCTGGGCTACCTAATGAAATGATGTGCCAAGCCAGAACTTAACAAAAATCAAAATACTTATAAAAATGTATACTTAATACTTGAAACATAATGCATATAGAAAAAAGTAATTTTGCAAAATTGTAACATAAGGTCCATAATTTGTGCTTGTTGGAAAAGCAAATAAAAGGATACCAGAGTGAAACAAACTTGTTGGTTTCTTTTGTTCCTCTGATTGTTCTGAGTTTGTGTCAATTACTATAATAGCACAACATTCCAGACCTAGTTTAACCAGTTTCAAATGTTCCACCCCTCTAGTCCTCTGTAATACTTGGCAGTTTTAAGACAGGCTGCTGCTAAAAGCATTGTTACCACCTCTTTATAAAGTAGTACCTGGCCAGTAGCTTTGATCAACATTTAGTAATTATTAACCCTCAGCCTTACAACAGTATTCTGGTAAGTGGCGTATAATTATCACTTCTCTTCCTCCTCCACAATAATCTTTAAAATTATTGAAATAATGTACCATGGCTGCCATATTAGAAAATGGGATTTAGGTGTTTTGTTTTATTTTTGTGATTCACTCTGAAAATGCATCTGACCTGCTTGCAACCACGCTGAATTTGTGACAATCTGAACAAATTGGTAGATCTCTTTCCATCCAATCAAGATTGGTTTCCAGGGTCAACCTTTGACCAGATTTTAAATCTCAGTTGTGCTTCTGTAAATAGGGAGCAGAAGATAAATATTTACCAAAGAAGAAGGGTCGGAATGCTCACAAGTGACTTGTGTTTCCCATATTTTTAAAATGAGGTTTTTACATACTTTTAACATTGGACGAAAGCACAGTGCAATTGACAAGAAAACCTCAATACTTCAAAGCATTTTCCAGCTCCCTTTGTGGATTTTATTTACTTTCTTTTTCTGGAACTTTTCTGATGGGGGAAAGGTGCTGGTAATACCTATGGATGGCAGTCACTGGCTCAGTATCCATCCAGTTATGGAACACCTTCAGCAGAGAGGACATGAAGTAGTAGTTGTTGCCCCTGAAGCAAACTTGTGGATGAAACCATCTGGACCCTACACATTGAAAACATTTGCTGTTGCCTACACAACAGAATACTTAAAAGCAGAATTCCAAAAGCTTGGCCACAGGATTTTTACACGCCAGCCTTTCTTAGTAAAAATGACTGAGACTTTTGAAAAAATAAGAAATGTTACAACACTGCTATTTGATAACTGCAAGCAACTTTTGTACAACAAAGAACTGATTACTTACCTTGAAGAAACCCAATTTGATGTTGTCTTTATGGATCCAGTGTCTCCTTGTGGACAAATTTTGGCTGAGTATTTATCTCTTCCTTCAGTTTACTACTTACGTGGAATCCCATGTGGTTTAGATTTTGAGGCAACTCAGTGTCCAAATCCACATTCTTATGTCCCAAAGTTCTTCACTGGCAGTTCAGATCATATGACATTTAACCAGAGAGTGAAGAATTTTTTGATTGGTTCACTGGAATTTTTGATATGCTATCTTCTTTACTCACCATATGAAGTTCTGAGCAAAGAATTCCTACATCAAGATATGACAGTAACAGAGCTCTATAGTCAAGCATCTGTTTGGCTTCTACGCTATGACTTTGTGTTTGAATATCCAAGGCCCATTATGCCCAACATGGCCTTCATAGGAGGTATAAACTGTAGAAGAGAAATTCCTCTAACTCAGGTTAGTTCTTTTTTCCCCTGGTTACACATAATTTTCAGAGTTTTAGCTCTGAAGAAGAAGGATAAGATTTATTAATGTAGAGATATTGAGCTAATTGAAAAAGTGATTGACAAATTATCATTTTACCCTTTGACATAGTTTTAGAAGTAAGGAACATAATACAATAACAGAGAAACAGATTTGAAATAAAGATACCTTAAAATAACAAGAAAAATCCTAGCATGCAAAACCTATACTCCTTCATCGAGAAGGCATAATAGGTAGGTAAAAGAATGGAAGATATTGGGGTAGTAAAAAAATACCTATCTTTGCTCATTATAAGAGTTCCTTTCAAGTAGAAAAATGCTTTTATAATTTATGTTTGTATAACATCAGGTACATTCCTGACCATTTAAAAACTAATATGTAGTAATAGCTAGGGGGCTTCTAGCACATATCTTCATGTACATGCTAATAACTTGATTCATAATGTCTTGGATTACTTAATATTATATGTTGTTATATATTACATAAATCCTGAAATTCCATCCTCTTACCAAGGCAGAATGTAAAACTAGACGGATATTTGCTTTGGCCTAGCCCAGTTGTTATTTTCTATTATAGGGTGAGACATCTTGTGTCAGTACCAATTAGCTCTGTTCCAAGGACTCCGACAGTAGTCTTGGTAAATGAACAAAAAGACTTTATTATAGACCTAGGACAATAGTGATCAGCAAGTTTTTAGGATGGTACTAACCTTCCCTGCCCTTCTTAATTTTTGTAATCCAGTGTATTAATGGCACAGGGTCCATAGGCTCTACAGTCTTAGCTCCAGTGGGGTCATCGGATATAATTTGGGCTTAGGGGGTTGGGCCCTGGGTTCTAATTTGATTGCACAGTAAGTCTCTCGGTGGGGGGTGAAGCTGGTAACTCTCCTTCTCAGCAAACACCTCAGCCAAGTCTCTATAAATGGAGGGGTAGTCCAATTGGTCCTCCTGAACAGTTTTTCCCACCCACTCATGCAAAAAGACTGACTGGATGGTAATGGATACTACCTTGTCCCCTGGGTGCAATTCAAGAGCTCTGATGTGTTCTCTACATCATGAGTCACCTTTTCTAACATTACTGTCTTTTCCAATGAATCCTGCCTTCTCATGATGTGACCAAAGTACGACAGCCACAATTTAATCATCTTGACTTCCAGGGATATTTCTGGCTTTATCTGCTCAAGGACCCATTTGTTTGTCCTTGTGGTAGTTCATGGTGTCCTCAACACTTTTCTCTAGCACCATGTCTCAAATGTGATGCTTTTCATCTTATTGCCTTCTTCACTGTACAGATCTTGCATTGGAATGGGGAATACAATGGCTCGGATGATTCTTACTTTAGTGTTCAGTTATATACAGTGGGGTGTGTGGACTGCATCTGATGGAGTGGTACATCCTGTGGGACTGGCGTGGCTGCTGGGCAAATGAGAAAGGGCATTGTGTCCCTTTCTCACTTGCTCAGCAGCTGAACCAGACCCAAAAGGGCCCTCCAGAGGCCATAGCATTGCCCCCTCCAGCAGCCCAGGCTGCTGGGGGTGGCAGTACCTTCCATTTGGGCTCTGGCATGGCTGTTGCCATGCCACATTCCAACCATCCTTCTGGAGGCTGCATCAATCTGCCCCCTGCTTCCCCTGCACTAGTGACACCAACTGTAGGGATGCCATAGGTTGTATATCTTTACTCTTTATGATCTTGTCTAGTTCCTTCATAGCTGCCCTTCCCATTCCTGGTCTTCTTTTGAGTTCCTGAATGTCATCTCTATTCTGATCAATCTTTGATTAAAGGTAGGATCCATGCACTGAGAGATATTAAAATGTCACAAATGCAAGCCTTGATAGCAGTTAAAATCTTTTACAATACAATGCTGAAATGTTATATGGATCTAGACCAGTGGTTTTGATCTAGACAACCTTAATCTTTTTTATTAAGTTGAGGTGGACAGCTCTACATTGACCATTACAATGAAACAAAACAGTCTTAATTCTCAACAAAATTGTTTTATCACATCTTACTCTGTTGTAGTTCATGTTCAAGATCAATGTTAAAAATGTCTTATGTGGTCTAATTGTGTTACTTTATGTACAGCTTCTCTGAACTGTTTTGGGAGAAATGCTTTGCCAAACAATATACTCACCAATGTTTATTTCTTTCTAGCTACCTATTATGGAAAGAAATGCTGCTTAAATGGAAAATGTGACCAGATTATGTGGTATAGATTACACAAATAATTTTGACTGGGATTTATTTTGTAGGAATTTGAAGCCATAGTAAACCAGTCAGGTGAACATGGCATTGTCGTGTTTTCCTTGGGTTCAATGGTCTCTGACATTCCAATGAAAAAAGCCATGGAAATTGCTGAAGGATTGGGAACAATACCTCAGACGGTAAGAAAGGAAAAAATAGGAACATCTGTTTATATACTGTATATTTTTTAAAGCATAACATAATGTTGTTCATCTTGTACATGTCACACCATGTTTTAAAAATGACTCTGAAGCTGGTGTTCAGTTTTCCTAACTGAATATGACATACCTTGAAAGTGAGAGCAGTTTTCATTTAAAGCAAGCAGGTTACAATAATTATATTGTAACCCCAAGTGGAAAAATGCAGAAAATACCACTGATCTTTGTCTATGCAAATAAATGTGAGATAATATTGACTCCTGCTTCTTTTCTCACTTGCCCCTCTCCTCTCTGGCAGAAACAGCTACCATGCGGTGGCTTACCCTGCCCTCCTTCCATCTTCTTCTGCTGCCTCACTGATACCCAGTGAGGACTGCCAGGAATGCTGTGGGCAAGTGAGATAGCAAGAGGGGACAGAAGGGGCACACACTATCACTCCTCTTCTTCCACTGCCTTGGCTTTCTCCTCATAGAGAGAGCCAGGACAGTGGAGAAGAAGGGGCAGGTGCAGCATACTCTTGTAGCATTCTTCTGTGGTGTCACCCAGTTTGGGCTGCACCCCCCACCCCCATGATACCACTGCACAGAAGAAATTTGTATTTAGCAATTAAAATATTTATTAAAAATCTTGGTTCCTATTCATACTTGTTGGATTCAAACTCTGAACTAAACATTTATAATGTTTGTCTACAATATTTAATCCACTGATTTTGATTAAAATCTTATCTTAGTGACTCACTAGCACAGTTCAGACATCCTCTCAAACAGCCAAAATATAAATACTTTTAATACACAGCCCATTCAGTCCTTCCTTTGTAAAACACAAGCAATTATACTGAGATGTTTCTGGTTAACCCAGCACAGGGATATTATGTTCATTAGCTTCAGAATAAACCAGGTTAAACTACGGCTAGAGGTTGATTAAGATCCCTGATTTGGTCAGAAGCTAGTACCCATAGCTTTCCAGTTAAGATGAAATCACAGTGACCAGATGTCTTAACTGCAAAGGAGAACAAGGCATCACAAAATGTAGGACATTCAAGGAAAATTGAGGACATGACCAAAGAAAAGCTAAAAACACCCGTATAAATATAAACCCATGCTTCTTAGTTGTGCTCCAAATGGAAGACATTTTGGAATACCTCATGGATAGTAGGTTGAAATTTAGGAAAAAGAGAATATCTGGTCACCCTGGATGAAATGGGAAACTATTATTAATTACACACTTTTTTGTTTACCATTGCTGCAGAGGGGTGTGTGTGCACGCAGGGAACTAAATACGCATGGTATCTAGACCGGCGTAGGCAGCTGTGGGGAATTGGAGGTTCATTAGCTTCTAGACCAGTTCCCCTGCCACCCCCCCTCCCCAATGTCCCTAGAAACCCCTAGGAGGTATAAGGGATGTTTTTGCCAAGTTTTTGTCCCTAGTTGAGTTGTTCATTTCAGCAAAGATGGGTCATAATACAGGCATCATGATGTGATATATTTTACTTTGAAGAAGCTAAAGTTATATGTTACAAAAATTCTGTACTTTTTCCTCCATGAAGGTGCTGTGGAGGTACACAGGCGAGACCCCACCCAACCTTGCCAAGAACACAAAGCTTGTTAAGTGGCTTCCACAAAATGACCTACTTGGTATGTCTGGGCCAGAAATTAAAATGTTGACTTTCCATCTGTATTTGAAGATACTCTTATATCATTTCTTTCTCAACTAAATTATCACAAAGAAAGAAGTATACCTTGTATTTTTTAAAAAAAAAACAAAAGCACAAGTAATTCCAAATAGTAGATTAATGCACCTGCTGAACCCTCATCACAAAAACCTGCATTTGCAAGAGCAGGTTAGAAAAGGAAAACAATAAAGGAAATGTGTTGAAAGCAAATTCAGAACAAACCCAGAATGTGAACAGTGGGTGCTTCAAGACAAAGAGGCTCCTCATGCTACCGATCAAAATGCAATCTCTTCCTCCTTGTTTTGTTTTGTTCCCCAAATAATTTTAAATTACATTTGTCTAAAATGATTATACCATCTGTTTACATACTTTCTCTCACAGAATGATCACCTAAACAACGCTGGCTCCTATTCCTTCTGGTGCCCCAGGTTTCTCAATATTTTCCTTCTCCTGCTTTTCTGGGGCCTTGGCCCATATATTTGTTACTTTCCCAGTCCCTCACTCTCCCATTTTATTTCTTCAGCATGTCCCTATTGCCTAACTTTCCTTCTTTCACTGAGGCACCACCTCCTAATTTACTGTTTCTCTTTTTTTAATTTACTGTAGGCACTAAAGCCTACAGTTTTGCCCACCCAGCTTGCCCAACTAGAGCTGTCCCTTTTCCTCTGCAGGTAATGTCCAAGTTAAACTGTGATCTGAGCCAGAAGGTTCAGTTGGACAGTGCCAGTCAGGAGAAGAAAATTGGCATGATTCTCTTTTCTTTTCAGACCAATCAGAATGGTAGGATAGCATGAACAGACAATCTGGAGGAGTGTGAAGGGAAAGTGGGCTACTATTTTCACTTCTAGTGTATATACTCTGCTATAAGTTGAACTCATGTATAAGTAAGGGCAGGTTTTGGGGCCAAAATCATGGATTTCAATATGACCCATAGATACATTGAAAGTAAAACTTAGGTGTATGTAACAAAAGATCTAAGGGATGAAACAAAGGGGAACAATGCCAAAGAACTTACAAAATTTCAGCAAGCATAACTGTTTGTGCTCACCCTAAAGGCTAGATGGATGAGAGAAAAGACAGAGGTCAGTGCTTTCAGGACAGATTACACTCTTGTCTTTCACCAGGGGATCCCTTTTTATATAACAGTCAAAGGACAGTGCTTACATTGACCCATGGATAAGTTGGCTCAGGTTTTTTGGGGCCAAATTTTTGATTAAAATTTCTAGATTTATGCATGACTACATACGTCTGGCAAGAAGGAGGGTAGGAAGCTTTGCAGACATAGGACAGCACATTGCAACCCTCCGACAAGACACCACACATTGAGAACCTGGACTACATATATACTTTGTCTGAAAACAGTGACATAGATCTCTGTTGTGACTGATTTAGGCTACTTTAGAGTCAGTGGAATTTAGCAGCAAACTAGACACGAAACCAGAAACATGTGAACTATGTCCTGGTGGATTGTTATCTTTGTACTGATAACATTCCCCACCACCACCCGAAGCATAGCTGTAGGGGGACTGCAAACTTACTCATAACAGTAACAGAAGCTATTTTTCCTGTCAACATTGCGGTCTCCAAGCTGTTTTATTTCCTACCATTATTGTAATCAAACTGATTGTCCATCTCCCCACCCCACCCCACTCCATGGCTTCTCTTCAATCTCCACTCTAAAAAGCTAAAAAATATCTTGTTGGTTTTAACTTATTTAGCACTTTATCATATGTTAACTTTTATTTGGTTGCAGTCAATGGCTTTAAAAAAAGAGGCAAGTCAAAATCAGATTGAGACGGGCATTCCCTGTTAAACATAGCTGGAAAAGGTCCATGCCTGACTGGTGAAAATTCCTTCTTTCAGTTTACATCCATCCCAGTGCTTGGATGTATTTGTTTCTTCTGTCCCACAGACACACTCTTAACATGTACAAGAGACCCTGGCTGAAAGGCTGCTGGTAACATGGGATGGAAAACAGGAAGCAAAAAGGGATAATGATGGAAAGAGCACTCTACTCCTATAGCTTGTTCAATAGGTGGTCTTTTATTCCCCCCCCCCCCCCCCCCCCAGTTTCCATGACAGGACAAAGTAGACATGAATTTGGAATAACAGGGCAAGACCAGCTTTTATTACAACAGATTAAATAACAAAATGGTACCTTTCCTGTTCCTCACCATCTTGCTGTTTTGTTTGCTAATCTATGAATAACATCAGGACTATATCAGCTTCATTGCACTGCTTATTAATGTTCACTTTAATTGAAGCCCTCTACACCTGTGCATCTTTATCACATATTAGCACTAAAATGAACCTGTTTATATTTCTTTACCTCTACTCCTTTCTTATTCAACAGCTCACCCCAAAACCAGAGCCTTTATCACCCATGCAGGCTCCCATGGGGTATATGAAGGGATCTGCAATGGAGTACCAATGGTACTGATGCCACTTTTTGGAGATCAAATGGATAATGCAAAACGGATCGAATCTCGAGGAGCAGGAGTGGCTCTGAATATAATTGAGATGACTGCAAAGGACATATCTGAGGCCTTGAAAGCTGTTATTTATGATAAAAAGTGAGTAGATAAGCCATGGCAGTAATAGATTGAATTTATGGTTGTATCCAAGTAATTTGCACATTAAAAATTACATACCTTTAAGGCTCAGGCTAGTGAACACCAATGGAAATTCTTTCCCTCTCTCCTTTCCTCTTCTGCAGTTTACTGCTGATGTTTCCACTAGCATGTTATCAGTTATTCAGTGGAAGAAATTAATGCAAAGTGAGAGGTAAAATAGAAAAACTCTTCTTTCTCTCACTAAAGAGAACCTTCCTCTAACAGATAGTGCCTCTACAGGAATTTTGGAGATTACCCTACATCATTACTGACTTCAGTCAAACTGGTTCTCCAACTCTCTGTTAAGTTTATCACATGGCACTTGCAGGAATGGGAACTGAATGGCACAGAAGAGGGCGAGAATGCAAGTTACTTCACAGGAGAATGCCACCAAGAGTCCCCAAGCCATTCCCCAGCTGTTCCTGGCAGCCGATTTTGAAGAATGATTCAACAGCTGGGGAATGGCTTGGGGACTCCCGGCAGCATCAGTGGAATTCTCTTGTTCAGTAATTTACATTATCGCCCCATTCCATTCTGTTCTGTTCCATTCCATTCCTGTTTCTGCAAGTGCCATGCGATAAACTTATGTGTTTGAAAAATACAGGCCTGGAGAGGCTGTTGTTAGGAGGAGACAGTGAGGAACTGTGTTTTCACCAGCCCAGTAACATGGTCCTATATGTGGGTCCAACCTCCTCCTCCTCCTCCTCCTCCTCCTTTTTAACTCTGTTGCTTCTGGCCTCTGGATCCTCTGCACCAGGGCAAGGCAATTGAGGAGTTGTGGGAGACACAAACCAATTTTATTGAACTTCTTTTGATTTTTTTCCCCCACTTTATGTCTGCAAGGGTCAATTTTGTCATAATTTGGGAGGTGCCTAGGCCTTTCCCCCCTAATTTACTTCCTGGTTGAAAAAAAAAATCCCATCCTAGCTCTAAAATGGCTCAGGGATGCCCTTATAACAGGTAAAATGCTTTATTTGTTAACATCTTGGGTATGCTAGGGTGCCTAACAACTTCAATAAAAGCCACAGGGAGCTGTAGGCAGTCCATAGACCCCCTTTTGCCTTCCCATGCTGTAAGGTTTTATGTGATACAGTTCAGTTAGCTTGCCCGTGTCTTTCAATTTCCCCTTGCAGTGAATAGCTGCAAGAGCATTTGCAATGTGTTCATGATTGCATTTTTAGCATATGAAAGGTGTTGAAGAGGAAAAAAGGTTATTCCAAAAATCCTTGTGCAAAGGTATCCTGGAATATCCCCTTAATCCTCTGCGTTAAGGCAAGCAGGGGTTTCCTGGAAGATATATTCATTTGGAAAGGGTTCCCTGAATGTCAAGATGTCAGGCAACCTCTGCTCAATACAAAGACTTCTTCAAGGTTCCTCAGCACAGCTTTCAAGTCTGACCTTTAGTATTAGAGTCAGTGCTGATTCATTTCATCATATTGGCAGTGGTAGCTAGTGAGCTGATTCTACATTAAGAATCACCAGTGGTAACTGTGAAGCAATTGAGGAAAAAAGAAAGCCAGCCAGCATGGTGTAGTGGTTGGACTGTTGGACTATGACTTTGGAGACCAGGGTTCAATTCCCAGCTCAGTCATGAAATCCACTGGGTGACCTTGGGCTATTCACAAACTCTCTCAGAGGAAGGCAATGGAAAACCTCCTCTGAACAAATATTGCCAAGAAACCCTATGATAAGGTTACTTTAGGGTCACCATAAGTTGGAAATGACTTAAAGGCACACAATAACAAACACTTGCCAGTAACAAACCACTGGAAAGTAGTAGAAGTGGGATCATCTCACTTAACGCATAGTGACTGATGTCTTCTATGTCATCAGGGGAGTGAAGTGAATCTGCTTGAAGTTTTATTCCACTGTGCTACCTACTCCATCACTAAGTACAATAGCATCTAAAATCCACAAACTAGTATTACCTTTATTGGGCCAACCAAATTGCACAATATACATGTTGAAAACTTTCGAAGCTCCACTGGCTTGTTCATCAGCAAAGGTGTTAAAAATCATACAGGAAAAAGAAAAAGAAAATGATGATGTTAGTCATAGGCTTGCATTTTGTCAAGATGTTGTGGTTGTTGTCCTGAGTTCAAATGGCATGAAGGGTATTGATGCAGGCAAGCCTCTCCTCCTTCAGGCCATGTGGTAGTCTTAAAATCCAGTTTCTTTCTGGCAACAGTCACAGTCACATAGTACTTGATGATGTGAAGGAATGATGGGCATTGCTATCCACTGGAGTTTGGCTCTAAAATCCCTGTGGATACCAAAATCCATGGGTGCTCAAGTCCCATTATATACAATGGTGTAATAAAATGGTGTCACATATAAAGTGGCAAAATCAAGGTTTGCTTTTTGGATTTTTATGGGGGGGGGACACACAATATTTTCAAGCTGTGGATGGTTGAATCCATGGAGGCATAAACTGTGGGTAAGGAGGGCCAACTGTATATAGTGATCTTCTGTTAACCTTAGCCATCACAGTGTTGAAAGTGTTCCTGAGAGTTACTGAGAGCTATATTGGGGTGAAGAGACACATTGCATGCCTTGATATAAAAGACTACCTGCTATAGAGTCAGGGTGCAGCTATTAACAGCCCAGGAAGCTTTGCCTCTGTTGCATCTGCAGACCCAACATAATGCCCATACAAAATATGACACCTATATGCCCATGGAGAGAGAACTAGTACTTATTGACTTCATTGTATGCAAACAGAACATCATGGAGGTCTCACTTTCCTGGGGTCCTACATTTGTGCATGTATAGATATGGAGCTATCTGTACACCTACCACCCATTTTTCATGGTCTGGGCATACAGAACATAATTGGTATTCGTATGTAAAACAAGGAATTTAATTCTCTTGAAAAGCTAGCATTTTTCAGATATTTGAAGAAATTCCTTCAATGATACAAACAGGAATTGATCCCACCTGAACTTCAAGGTCTGATGAATCTTCCTCAAGGGTTTAGTGTATTTCGTTATTTTATTCCTCTGCATGTATCATTCTTAGAAAAGTATACAGTAAAACTTTTTAAAAAACATACTTTCAGGTATAAAGAGAACATCCAGCGCCTCTCAGAACTTCACCTGGACAGACCCATCCACCCTCTCGATCTTGCTGTGCATTGGGTGGAGTTTGTGATGAAGCACAAGGGAGCCCCCCATCTGCGACCAGCAGCACATGACCTCAACTGGATCCAATACCACTCTCTTGATGTCATTGCCTTCCTCCTGGCTGTAACACTGCTAGCGGTGTTCATCTCAGTGAAGTGCTGCATGTTCTGTTGTAGAAAATGTTTCTGCAAAAGTGGAAGACTGAGCAAGAAAAGCAAATCAAAGTCTCAATAAAATGTGATGAGGTATAGGGGAGTCAAGGATCGTAAGGAAATGGGCCTTGTTCCTAAAGGTCATAAGGCATCCTGCATCAGTCCTAGCATAACTGGGGCCAGTTTGCACGTGTTCCTTCCTAAAACAAAATCATGATGACATAAATGTGTCGTTCCCATGCTAATGTATGAATGCAGCCCTCTAGGCCAATGACATTGTGAATATAAGCAAATGGATCTCCAAGGTAAAACTTCCAAGCAGATTTCAGATTCTTGTAGTTCATAAATGTGTTAAGGAATCAATTGTGTATGTAACTGATGGATCAGACTTGGGACTCACACATTGATTATATTTCCTCTAATGTAAGTCACATGATGTCACTGCCACATTTTTCAAATGATAACAAAGTTGTTGTTCAGTACTTTTAATTTAAACATAGTGGCTGGCATCATGTTAATAAGTAATGATGTCATAAATCAGCCTTACAACATTGTAACTCACTTTTTTGGTCATTGCAAAGGTGAGAATTCTGTCTCGTCCATGCAAACATCAAAAGCCCTCTCCAACCTACCTTATAAGTTGGGCATCCCTCCACCCAACACAGCCATTTCTGCATTGTCAGAGAGAGAGTGGATCAATGGTGAGGTGCCCAGCTATTTTCCTTTGCTGGATGTGCTGCAGGGACATCTTCAGCTAGGATGTCCCAGAGACCCCCAAAGGTCTCTGCTCATGTCTGTTACAGTTTGTCCAGCTACAGGAAAATAGCTGAACTTGTCATTGCTGATCCCCTCATGCTGAGAACCCAGAAATGGCCATGTTGGGAGGTTACCTGGCTTACAAGGTGGGGTTTTAGGAAACAGCATCTGGAGATGTAGCTATGGAGACATAAGTATGTGGGATATATATTTCTCTTGATGCAGAATCTTGGACATTAATTTTAGGCCATTTTTGGTTATTTGGAGAAGTTTGTTAAAGATAATATACACATGAAAACTTTGCAGAGCAGGAAAGGGATGTAGCTTTGTTATTCTGTTGCAGGAAAAACAACCACAAAGGGTAGTTAAAACAAGATTTATGTGGCATAAGTTTTAGTGGACTCCATCTTGCTACGGACATGTGCCCAAGAGGACTTTTGAGCCTTTAAAATTCTGCAAAAGTCTTTGAGTTTAAGAAGACTGTGAATTTATGGTTAAAAGTGCCCATGGTA
This sequence comes from Phrynosoma platyrhinos, assembly GCA_020142125.1. Taxonomy (NCBI): domain Eukaryota; kingdom Metazoa; phylum Chordata; class Lepidosauria; order Squamata; family Phrynosomatidae; genus Phrynosoma; species Phrynosoma platyrhinos. Next base: position 206,028,627 of record CM034701.1, read on the forward strand.
CTAGAGTGGTCTCTTTCTTTCTTTCACCTTCAGAAAGGCCACTGTTGTGATGGCCTTTGTATTTTTTCTGACATTAAATGAGTTCTATTATCTACACTGTTGATGCAATCCCTAGCATTATTATTATTATTATTAGCTGCCTAAAAGTGCCCTTTTCTGAAGCACTCTGTGATAGTTAGATAACCAATGATAAAACTATACAGAACAACCCTAAGCATGAGCAGAATTTATGTGGTGGACAATTTGCCAATGCTCTACAATTTACTGTATTTCTTTTGTACAATAATCTTGTTATAGTGTCCTTTTTATATTGTAGATGGTGAGCTCTATAGGGCCATCAAGTGAATTCACAATGATAGTACTAAGATTTGAACTGGAGACTTCCTGTAATGTAGAACACAGAGCAGTCATGGAAATGTCACTACCAAAGAAATCCCTAATTGTCAGTCAGTCCCCCAATTGTTGACTTAGGGGGGAAGCAGACTGGCGGCTCTGCGCCGCCCCGGGAAGGTGCGCCGCAGGACCGAGGCAGCCCCACACCTCGTTCCTCTGGCACTCCTTCGCCGCCCCTGAAAGGAGTGCTAAATCAGCGCTCCTTTCACAAGTCAGTGAAAATGCGCCCCAAAAGCGTGAGGCGCACTTTCACTGACTTATCCGCTGCAGCGTGTGCAGATGCTGTGGCGGGAGGTTGCCCCCAGAGCGCCGGCCGTGCAGAGGGCCGGCAGCTCCGAGGACGACCTCGGGAGGACGAAGGGGCGCCGAGCGTGTGGCTGCCCCTCCTCTTCCCTGCCTCGGAGACGGCTCAATTAGCCCTCTGCCGAGGCCCTTTAGACAGCTACAAATGGACTAAGCTAACCTCAAGCAAAACATAAAGCACAATTCAAACTATTGCCAGTTAAATAATCCCCTTAACTCTATTTGATTTGTCCACAATGTAAGTTTTTTAAAGATTGAGAGCACTGTAAACCTTGTTGTTAACTGCACTCAAGTTGATCTCAACTCCTGGTGACCCTATGGATGAGACATCTCAAAGACCCCCTGTCCTCCACTG
>CM034701.1:206048706-206069442 GCA_020142125.1 Phrynosoma platyrhinos
TGTGCATTTTGGTTGGCCAATAAAGGTATTACTGATGGATTTTTGTTTCAATTTGCTATAGGCTAACACAGCTACCCCTGAACATTAGCACACATTATGCTTGAGAGTGCTGACCAGTATGCCTTCTCCTTCCACTACCACTAGCCAGTGGAGTTCTTTCACATGAGACAATTATAGCACTATGATCTCACTTTAACTGCCATGGTTGCATCCTATGGAATCCTGGGGTTGGTAGATGAGGGAAGAGCCTTTGAAATCCCCAGACAGAGAATCCTTCTCTGGTGCCTCCAACCAAAACAGTACAAACTTCAACTCCCAGAATCCCAGGAGCTATTGGCCAACATGGGACTATTGGCCAACATAGCTGAGGCTTCTGGGAGCTGAAGTCCCTTGGCCCTTAAAGGGAAAAGGTTGCCTACCCCTGATTTAAATGTTGCTGCTCCCATCCCCTGCTGGCACTTCTCCTTTGGTGCTGCACAGTGGCATCTGATCCTTTTCAGCTACCAATGCAGAACTAGTGGCAGCAGGAGACTCCCATCTCAGTAGGGTGATGGATCTGCTTTGACCTTCAGTCCAGACTTCAAAGGGGCTATCCAAAGTGTCAAATGTATTTTGGAAAGAGGGTTCAGCATAGTGTCTTTAAATTTCAGACTAAAACCTGGAGCAGATCTCTGTTCCACTTCCACCGATGGAGCAGAACATGCATAGCCTAGTTCCAGTAATGCCAATCAGCTACTTTGGAAGGGGAATAAGTAGGTGAATATCTTTTTATTACTTCTTTTTTCACGGCGATGGTTGGTTTAGCTTGTTGATCCGAAGCTGTGTCCTTCCACTTGGATTGAGGTCAATATATTTTCATCAATCACTGTCCAGTTATGTCTTTATCCAGTATCTGCTGTTCAGAACAACTGGTGCTGCTGAATTTTGCAATTCTTTGGAATGTAGGGAATGCAAAGAGTGCAAATGTGTGATGAGTGGGAGAACCATAGATGAAAGGAAAAACAATCTTCTTGAGCCTGGATTATTGTCAACTCAATGCTCTTGTTTTCCTTCCATAGACTTAAGGGGACTTATTCCCCTTCCCCACCACCATTCCCTTCTCCTTTTGTGTCTTGTCTTTTTAGATTGTAAAACTAGGGGCAGGGAACTGTCTAATTAACTATTTGTAAGCCTCTCTGATAGCCTTTTGGCTGAAGAGCAGGCTATAAATACTCCTAACAACAACAACAACATAGACCACTTCTACCCAGTACTGCATGTATTTTCTATTCTAGTGTGGGCCTGCATTTATTTCCATTTTGCATGGAGTGAAGGAAAGAACTGGTATTAAACACAGTAATGGAGAGAGGTAAAACAAAGATCTCTGTTTTAGTTTAACAGTAAACAGCCTGGAAAATGGAGTGAGCTCTATTCATTTTATGAATAGTTTTTCCAAGTTGCAAAGTCTTAACATTTGCAGAATTGTTCCTGGATGTTTTCATTTACAGACATAAATTGTTGTAAAATTTTCCTTTATATCATCATGTCTTTGGGATTCAGTCTTGGAATGATTATTTTGGCTGCCTGATAATATTTTCTAGTTGTTTATTTTGCTTCTAAAATGCTGTCCTTGTTAATTACAAATTCATTTTCTTGTTAATATAAAGCTACTTAGAACTCATGCTAAAAAATTAGCAAAGTGATGTAGTACACTGAAAAATCCCCAAAACACCTCATGGTTTACTCCATCAGGTTTAGCTGTAGCTGAACAAATGCTCTTTGAAAGCTGAACATTTCCCATGAGCCTGTACAGTCCTTTCTAATGAGATTTTAGAACTTCCCAGAGCTTTTTCTTTGCACAGTCCTGGATCTGCTGGTGACATGTTTGGAATGGAGACGTGAAGAGAATTGTGAAGTCTGTATGAGTTTCAGGCTCATGAAGGTCCACATGTCAATGCCAGGGTTAGCAGGTGAAAAACAAATCAGGGCTCCTGTACCTTTAATAGTAGTGTAGAAAAGGGAATTTCAGCAGGCGTTGCTCGCCATACAAGCTCCATCTTCTGCACAAATATTAAAGATGCAGAAGCCCTGGTCTAATCTGCACTGTGGAACTAATGCAGTTTGACATTTGTTTAACTGCCATGGCTCCATGCTATGGAATTCTGGGGTTTGTAATTTTGTGAGAAATTTAGTCTTCCCTGTCTGAGAGATCTGGTGCCACAACAAACCACAAACCCCAGGATTCCATAACATTGAGCCATGGTGGTTAAAGTGGTGGCAAACTTAGTTTTACAGTGCATAATATACCCTAGTTCTGTTTTGCCTTTTTTTTTTTTTTACATCATATCTCTAGCAAACATGGCCATTCTATATGTGCTATTTTCTGGGATGACAGACACATGAATTATTGACAAACAATTTGCATATGGAAAATTAATTTTGCTGGCTTGGTTTTTGTTCAGTAAGATGGGTAGAAGAATGATTACTACCCACTGTTACCACCTAATGCAGGCCTGCACAACTTGGCAGTAGGTAGGGGCCAAAATTAAAATAGGTTAAACATCTTTGGGCTGCAGATAAGTTTTAATTAATAATACTAATTAATATTAACTATTAATTAATTAATATTAATTAATAATATTAATTAGCATTAATTAATATTAATTCCCTCCTCCTCGTCTGCCTGGCCCTCTCCTCAGGAGAAAGCTGAGCAGCAGGGGAGCCTTTCATGCCCTTCTCCTCTTAGGAGAAAGCCAAGGGAAGGAGGAGCCTTGCAGTGTGAGCATTTACCCTTCCTCCTCCACCTTTGTATGGCCCTCTCCTCAGGATGAGGAGCTTTGAAGTTGTTCCACGTCCTTGCAGACTATCTGAAATCCTTTGTTGGATCTCATGTGGCCCCAGGGCTGTATGTTCTGCAGGTCTGTGGAATCATTTAGGGGGTGCAGCCTGCACTGGGTGACACCCTGGAAGACCTGGTGTTGGGTCGTCCCTGTTTACTACAGTGGCAGAGGCCTCCTGTTCACTGCCAAGGCAAAGGAGAGACCTGAGCTCTCCTCTCCAGGTTTTGCCACAGCAGGGTATGCTTCCTTGCAAGGAGACCTCTGCCACCAGGGTAAAGAAGGGAATTGTGGCTGTCCCCCTGCCAACCCCACCACTGCACCTCCAGGTGACACCTGGAGTGGGGACACCACTATTGTCACCATCATAATCTAGGGCTGCGAAGGGAATCTCTGGCTTCTGGTCCTAATTCAGCCCACCAGAAGTCAACCTCTTGCTTGCTAGAGACTCATCATCAACCTCTCCCTGAAGTCATGTCCCCCTGTGAGGTGAGAGGACTTCCCCCTTCAACCAATGGCAGATCATAGGTAGAAGGAACTCCTTTTCCTGCCATTTGCTGGTGCATGAAGGAGTCAGTGAGTCTCATGCCTTCTTCCCTTTCCCCACCTGGAAATAAGTGGGATCTTTCTGATTGCTGGTCACTGCCCCTTCCTTGTGTCTGGCCAAATTTCAGCTTGTACTCTATAGAATCACAGAATCATAGAGTTGGAAGAGAATGACAGGGGCCATCCAGTCCAACCTCCTGCCATGCAGGAATACATGTTTAAATGGAATCTCTTTTCCTGTAGTTTGAATCCATTGCTCTATGCCCTACTCTCTGGAGCAGCAGTAAACAAGCCTTTTCCTTCTTCAATATGACATCCCTTCAACTATTTAAACATGATTATCATGTCACTCCTTAATCTTCTCTTCTCCAAGGTAAACAGGTTACCTAAGCCTCTCCAGGCTACCTAAGCTGCTACTTATAGGACATGGCTTCACCATTTTGGTCACTCTCTTCTGGATCCACTCCAACTGGAGGATTCATTTCACTCCTCAATCAAGGTCATAACTTTTTCTGTGACAAAAGAAACAAACCACAGCGGGCCCTTCACATTTGCAGGTTTGACATTTGCCATTTTGGTTTGTCGCGAATGTTAAACCCGGTGTCTCCAAGCCATTTCCAGGGTTGGAGGGCCAGAAGAAGGGAGCACTCCAGTCCCCCAAGCCCTTCTCACCCTGATATGCCCACCATGTGGGAAGGGTTATTCGTGGTTTTCCCACATTCACGGGAGTTGTTTTCCCCTACCCCTGTGAATGTGGAGGGCTGACTGTATTGATTTATTTTCACTTATATGAGTACTGAGGAACGTGCTGCTAAACTATGGCCCCATGATACTCTGAAATCCAGGAATATTTCTAAGGAAAGCAATGCAGAACATTGATTTGTTGATTTCTCAGCATGACAGATTATACTATGCTGAGAAACTTTGCCATTTGTAGCGAAACACAATGATGTTTGGTGCATTTCCTGACATTGCTTTCATCTTTCTTCAAATCATATTTGTTTCAGCTAACAAAGATACAGCAAGGACATGAAAATACTGAAGAAAACTGAGATGATGAGGCTCACAGTGATACAAGCAGTAGATTGAAATGCCAAGCTGTACAGCTATCACATCTTTTCCAGGTAGTGTCCTATGAACTATGCCAGAGTGCTGACATAACAATACCCCACTAAATGCTGAAAAAAGGCAGCCTGGTGTTGGGAAAAGCAGCTGTATTCTGGTTTTTGAAGAAGGTCAGGAACACATATTTGAATAAGGCTGCATATAAGGCAGTGCTCCTCAGGCTATCTGGCGTGGGGAACCAACAATTATTTTTTCCTCCTGGTGTGCCAAGGATTCATCACTAAATTGTACCCACTGGTTACAACTGTTTCTTTCTTTCCTGGAAACCTGCCAAGGAGTGGCAGTCAATGGTCCAGGGACCACCACTGTGAATAGCACTGGTACAAACCACACAAATCTGAAAAGCCAAAACTGCATGTGTGACCTTTTGTGAGCACCTTGGCTGTATAGCCTTTATCCCAAGTTCCTTGAGGTTAACCTTCTAAATTCTTTTCATACCTTTAAAAATGAGATAAACAAAGTCCAATAAATTCAAACCTTCCTGTTCTTTGTCACCAGAAACCTTTGCCTAAGATGATAACAGGGATCCTCTTGTTTCAAATCTGCCCCTGGCTATGGCCAGAGATACTAATGCAGAATGCCACCCCACCTCACCCACACAACAGGGAAAAAAGAGAGTTTTTAAATCTTTAGAACCATCACTTAAAACCAGTTTCCCTCAATCAAATCAGCTGCCTTAACACTGGACATTATCAGATGGGGGGAATTAGGGAAGAGAAAGGCATACTCCTGGAAAAGTTGCGTGATCACGCTGAAGATTTTCAGATGATGTTGTGCTTATCCAGGACTTAACCCATGAAAATTCAGGAATGCTTCAGCAACAAATCATTCACAAGGAAGTCCCAGGAATGGTTTGTTGCTGGAACATTCCTGGATCTTTATGGGTTAAGTCCTGGATAAGCGTGATGTGTCTGAAAATCTTCAGCGTGATCATACGACTTTGCCAGAAGTATGCCTTTTACTCCTGGCTCTCCCCCCCTCCCCGTCTGATAATCTCCAAAATTTCATTTTTATTACTAGGTCTGAGATGATGGATAAAAAGGAAATACCCAAGTTTTTAGATTTTGAGAAAATCTACCAGGTGCTGAAGGCTATATTTCAGAGGAAGGAACTGGCAAAACCAACTCTGGATATTCCTTACCTAAGAAAACCTAATGAAATTCATGAGGTCACCATAAATCAACAAGTGACTTGAAGGCACATACAGAAACACGGTCTTCATGCTGCCACTTCTGTTGTCTACACCCTGTGATTTTCCTGCTGGAGATGAACAGAACTTCTGGGGCCAACAAAATCTACATCTAAACCTAATGTCTAAAACTTCATCTAAAACTTTAGACAAAGCCTTTTTTCTCTGCTCTGTAAACCAAATGCATCTTTTTTCCATTTGTTTTTCCTCCCAAACCCCTTTATTTGTTTCATTTCTCCATCTGCTCTAAAAAGAGCTCCTTCACAATGCAGAAATCACCCAGAATTGAAATTGCTCTCTTTCCCTGTAGCTAATCAGACATAAACTTACAGGCTTATTTGGACTAACTCCCCTTGAAGAATTAGTTACCCACATACATACTGCTTGCTATGCATTTCTCTGTAATTACTTATATCACTGATTTTAAGATGCTTATTGTCTTTCAAATGTCTCCATTATATTCTCTTCTGGAAATATAATTTTCCTGTTGTGTGATGGAAATTAAATTCTTCTTCAACAAACATTTTATTTATTCCAAGGACTCCCTCTCTGGTCTCTGACTTCCTTCCTTTCCAGATGTTGCTTTCCCTCTGCATCCATAGTTCAGCACCAAAAACTTCAGCACAGACTGACTACTTTGAATATATACATATTAAAAACATTCATTAAGTTCTCAGCAAGGGGGAGTGTTATGCAAAATTAGGGGGTGAAGTACCCCCCAGATTAGTCACTGTTCACCTACACCTATTATATATTTAATTACAGCCCCCAAAGTAAACTTTGCAGTAAATGAATACATAACTGATCACAGGATTGGTGGCACATGTAAAAGTACAAAGATTTGAACATCTGTAAATTGGATTGGTATGGCAGAAAGTTGCGCTGTTGTGGTAAGTACTGGGACTTTCTGGCTGAACCACAGTCCTGTTTTTATTCCAACAGTGGCTGGGCAGAAGCTTCTGGGAAACCCACAAGTGGATATAAGGGCAATAAACCTGTCTTCCAGCAACAAGTCTCCAGAGTTATATTTGTCTTTACACTTGAAATGTTCATTAGTTGCCATAATTGTAGTATGTTGTGTATGCACAATCTCCACTGATTACAATCTCAAGCTTGTTGTGTAGATAGAGCCTTCTGTTTTTTGGGGTCAAAGAATAAAAAATCTTTTAGGATTATCAAGCTTCCCTAATATTTTAAGTTATCTTTATCTCTATGTGAAATAACTCAGCTGATAGAAAGTAAAGGCCTGTTTTCTAAAAGATGAGCCATGCATGAATGTACCGGTAATAGTAATATTGAAAGTAACAAAATATAAGCAGCCAGATTAATGATAGTTCTCCCACTTTCACTCCCACTTCCTATGTAGTATAGGATAACCAGTAGTCACAAACAGAATGTGAGCAACAACCAGTGCCACCCACTCTCACCGAGTATAGCATAGAAATAAGGCAGACTTGAAGGCAAAACACAATAACAAAGAATTAAATTCAGCCATGACTCAATGACTTTTTGTTTGCATGATCGCTAATGAACACCAAGGAGGGATACATTTATATTTTTAATATTCTCTCTCTCGCACGCCGCAGGTTTGGATTTGCCCAGTGTCTAGATTTTTCCCCTTCCAATATGGCTGACCTCGGATCGCCTCAGAGAGGCGCAAGGTCCCGGATGTAAAATTAAGTAGATTCTTACAAATATTAAAGGTTTCACAATATCTCATGGTGAGCAAGAGTGGGGTAGTTATTTGAGTGCTGGACTATAACTCTGGTGACTCTGGTTCAAGTCCTGCTTGGTCATGCAGGCTGAGAGCATGTGGCTTGCCTAAGGTCACTGAGGGGGTTTCATGGCCAGGCTGGGAAGCAAAACCTGGTCTCCAGAGTTGCAGTCGAATGCACAAACCACTACACCACACTAAGGAAATATTAATATATGCTATGCTTAAACTCTTAGAGAGACATGCAGATTAGTGACTACTGAATATGAGCATGCTACAGTTGCTACCTCTAACAAATGGGCAATTATTGGACACCAGACTTTGCTTAGAGGGGCTCTTCTCCAACTTTCCAAAAACCCTGTGCTTCCCATCTAACAGAGTGAAGTATAGGGGATCAACTGAAAATTGGACAGTGGCGAGAAGGATAAACCAGATGCTATGTAACATATTAACACAGTGCCAGTGTGGCGTAGTAGTTTGAGTGTTGGACTACAACTCTGGAGATGAGTAATTGAATCCTTACTCAGCCATGGAAACCCACTGGGTAATCATAGGCAAGTCACACGCTCTCAGCCCTCAGAAAACTCTGTGATAGATTTGCCTTAGGGTTGCCACAATGACTTGAAGGCACACAGGTAACATAGTAAATAGCTTGATACCAGGGCAGACTATTGATCAGTCTTACTCAGTACTATGAGTTCTGCCTCTCAGTGGGTCTTTTCAGCACCTGATCATCAGTTCCTTTGAACTTGAGAGCCCAGGGACTGGAACTGATGCATCTTGCATGGGAAAGGCATGCCCTGCTAAAAGGAAAAGAATCCATTTTAAAATGGAAAAAGTTATCTCAGTTTTTTCCCAGCTTGGCACCTTCTAGATGTATTGAACAATAGTTTCTATCAGCCAGTTGCCATGTTGGATGGGGCTAATGGAGGTTGTAATTCACCACATCTGGCAGGCACCAGGTTGGGGGTGGTTGCTTTATCTCTTGTGAGCATGCTGCCATCTGAGCCAATTGCTTGTTGAATTGAAACATTAAACAACAGCAAGCCAATTGGGAGGTTACATACTTTTTGAGCCTGACCTGGGTCTAGGCCAGGGGTAGGCAACCTTTCTGAGCTGGGGGCCGGGTTGCTGTCCCTCAGACAATTGTCTCTCAGACAATTATAAATAAATAAATAAATAAATAAATAAAGATATTTTTTTAAAAATAAAAAAAATATGCATGCACACTCTCTCAGCCCCAGAAAAGCCATGGCAAAATCCCTGTGGAGATTTTGCCATGAAAACCCCCGAGAACAAGTAATAACAACAATAATCAATATCGTCATGGCGGGTGGCGGCAGCGGTGGCAGGACTGGCCTGGGGCTGGTCCAAAGGCCTCCGGGGGCCGCATCCGGCCCCCAGGCCTTAGGTTGCCTACCCCTGGTCTAGGCGCTCAAACCAGAACCATAGTGGTAGCAAAATCCTGAAAGGTCCACAGCCATTCTTACCTCACTGTGGGGGCGGAGGGCAGATGTTGTAGGCATGCTAAGACTTGGAAAGGGCTATATTTTGGACTACAACTCCCAGAGCCTCTAAGTGCTCATATTGTCAGGGTGATTCTGGGAGCTGTAGTCCCAAAATATTTTTTCCCTTTTCCCTTTTTCTTTTCAAGCTCTGGTCATGATACTTTTTTAATTTGACTTAAAATGACAACTTTTGTTACCACTTTTGATGGAAAAATTGAGTCAGCTAAAGCACAGTATGCGAAAGCATGCCTGTCTGGTTGATTGTTAAACTGTTTTATCCCAGATGAAAGTCCTGGATACTAAACACTCATACACCATATTAGTTCTCACAAGCTCCAGGTCAAGTCAAGATGTTTTTTTTTAAAATGAGGACACTGCAAGAGAATGCAGATAGAGGGAAAAATGGAATCTATGTTTATCTCTATTTGAAATCCTCCTCACATTTCTTATCACATTTGCAAACAACCTTGATAAGTTCCAGACAGTTGGTATGCAGAAGGAATTGCTTTAATTTCCTTGTTTGTCCTGGTTTGTTACATTCATTTGGCCTAAGAAATTCAGGTCAACGATTTGACTTCTTCTGTAACATCCAAATTGAATTTGCTCTATTTACATGTATAAAAATCATTGGATTTAGAAGCTTGTTGCAAATACATATTTCATTTCTCAGCTCAACTCTACTGTTGGCCAATGCTAACTAAAATGTCATGAAATCATGAGCAAGTTTTGAGTGTCAATAGATTAATTTGCATTTCAGTAAAAACTCTGAGTTAGGGACTCCTGTAACATGCTCTGGATTACTGCCTAATAGAGGCTTACCTTTTAGGGGAGAGTAAAATAGTTGGGGCCCTCAAACAATTCCAAAAATGAGCAGCTCTTTTTGCATTTGTATGGCCTCTTCTGTGAAGAGTGGCATAGACTTGAAACAAGTCACTGAATTAGTAAATAAAATTCAAAGCACAATACACTCGTCCCTCCACATTTGCAGCTTTGACTTTTGTGGATGTGATTATTCACTGATTTTATTAATATGTTATCTCTAGGAATATCTGGGTCCTGCAGCACAACTCTAGTCAACTATAACCAAAAGTCACACTGAAGGACCTAGAGATTCCTAGAGAGAATCCTACACTAGGCATTTGTAATAATAATAATAATAATAATAATAATAATAATAATAATAATAAAATTTATTTATATACCGCCCAATGGTTTCCCAATCAGGGCGGTTCACAACATAAAACACAATTACAATAAAAACACAACCCCCTCCCCGTAGCTCCTCCAGTGCAATTCTATGGTCAATGTCTGGCAGATGTTGACACAGAGTTGCACTTGGAGGAACTAGAGATTCCTAGAGAGGTGTTCTCTCAGGTAAAAACATAGTGTTTTTATTACTTGCAGTTTTTCCATATTCACAGGGGTCCTGTGCCCCTAACCCCAGCAAATGTGGAGGGACAAGTGTAGACTGCAGCGCAAAAAAAATCAAATGCGAACTCATTTTCAGCCCAGGCTTTCAGTAGGACTAACAGCCCAATCCCATGCATTTTTACTCAGCTGCTCAAGTCACACAAAAAATACCGTATTGATGATATCAGAAACATTGGGAGAAGCTCAAAGTGTAAAAGGTAGAGGAGGATGCAAGATGTACCTTTTTGCTTCAGCTCTGAGCTCTTTAGCTTGTAAGGTCACTGAGTGCAATTGTTCCAGTTGAACCATTCATAATCTATACATAGAGAGATCTTGTAGCACCTTTGACAGTAACTGAAAGAAACTGGCAGCATGAGCTTTCATAGACTTCAGTCTACTTCCTCATATGCATTTGGTGGTGTGGAGGCCAGGCACAGACTTATATATGTGAGGATGTCAATTCAAATTACAAATCCTTTGTATATGGAAATAAAGTGGCAGGTCCAGTCTTAACAATGGTCTAGCTGTGCTTGTTCAAAAAGTTAAACAAGAGTGTATTCATACTGATAGATGGCTGTCTTCCCCATCTTTCTGTCATGGAAATCAAAGTGGGTAAAACTGGTTCATGGTAGGCATGCGGGTGGTGAGATCTCTGTGTGAATGGAAGACCAGAAGAACAGTCTGTGGATCTGCCAGTTAGTCAAGATACTATTTTTTACCTGTCTTTTCCCCTCAATCAGGTTTGCCTGATATGTGTGTGTGTGTGTGTGTCAAGGTGAGAGTGTCAGACACATTGTAACTGTACAAATGCATACAGAAGGACTGCACATGAAGGCACTCCCATGCAACAGGTTGTCTTCAACATTATTTGCTGCTTTAATTCTTGCATATGTCCAATTTTTATGCATATGAAAACTGGAACACGTGTGGCCAAACAAGCTCAGAATGTGATCAAGATGGCACAAATAATTAATGAGGAAGACCACACAAGCTAAAAGAAGCTGTAGCAGTTTGCTTTTGTCTGAGCCTACAGGGAAGTGAAAAAATCTGCCCCCCTCCTCCCTTTCCCCCCTCACTGAGTTAACTGAGTGCAAACTACTACTGCACTTTGAACTCAGTTTGCAACAACTGAAGTAAACTGAGGACAAAGAGGGAAGGCACAGGGTATTTTAAAAGCAGCTGAAAAAGTGGAATGAGAGAAAATTAATTGGGACTATCCCTGTGAAATCAGGGTAATTTGTTGTAGTTGTTATTATGTTTGGTTTTAGATTAATTACTGCTTAATTGCAGCTGTTTTAATTGTATTTGATTTAATAACTTTTTAAGGGAGGGAGGAGGGATGTTGCGTTGTTTTAACTGTTTGTAATTTTACAAATTTTACTGTTCACCGCCTAGATTCGTTTTCCACTGGGGCGGTATATAAATAAACTATATTATTATTATTATTATAATTTGAGGCTGTGGCCTATGACACACTCCAAGGCAGAGTTCACTTTTTTGTAAATAAGCCATTGAGATGGCTGGCTATATTTAACTGCATCTACACCGGAATGAAACCCACCACAAACATGGATAAAAAGTACACAGCCATTTGGCCTGTCTGACAAACAAATTTTTTAGCCCCCTTTAGGGATTCAGATTTAAAAGTATGCAGGTGTCCATCCACTCTTTCACCACTTCTTCATTTTGACAGAAAAGGTGAAAACGGAACTACAGGCATCCCTCACAATTCATGGGGGATATGTTCTATAACCCCCCCTCCGCGAATGAGGAAAAACACAAATATTCAATTTGCCATTGGTTACGTGCACTATTTTATCCCTCCCCACTTTCTGTCAAAGGACCGAGACTGTGGACTCCAAGTCTGCAAACACGGAGGGATGAGTGTACTTTTAACTGAATGTGATTTATTATGTGATGGTGATTTATTTATCTGACTTATTTGTGTGATTGTGCAAAGGATCATAACTGTCTTCAACTGTTATATTTTCACTGCAGGTCACCACAACAGAGAAGGTGGGAGGGAGGAGAAGAGTTTAATCTGAACTTTATTGTTATGTTCCTTCATAAAATCATAGAACTGGAAGGGGTTGCAAGGCCCATCTTGTCCACACACCCACAAGGGTTTTCTTGGCAAGATTTAGTCCAGGGAGGTTTGCCATTGCTTTCCTCTAAGGCAGAGAGGTTGTGACTTGCCCAAGGCCACTCAGTGGATTGCCATGACTGATAAGGGATTCAAATCTTTTCCTCCCAGAGATCTAGGGTACATCTACAGTTCTACACTGTAGAAATAATGTAGTTTGTCACCACGTTAACTACCATGGCTCCATCCTACAGAATCGAGGATTTATACTTTTCTGAGGCATGAGCAGAGAGGGTGAAAAACCTTGTAAAACCTACAAATCACAGGATTCTGTAGGATAGAGCCATGGCAGTTAATGTGGTGACAAACTACATTATTTCTACAATGTAGATGCACCCGTAGGCCAACACTCATGCTGGTTCTCTGATCTGCACTACATGGTTTGAAATGTGAATGCCTGATTTATAAGCTTTCTGTGATGTTTGCTTCCCATCTTCTTTGGTTGTGGGGGGGAGGATACTCGCTGTGTAAGGAGGATTGTAACTTTTGCCCTAAGGCCAGGGAAGAACAGTACACAGAACCTTTTCAAAACTTCTTTAATACAAAGCAACACAGACTTAGGAACACAATTGCTCAGACATATACAAATATAATGACTGGGTCTGACTGGGTCTACAAGGAAACTGCCTTTGCTATTAAAGGAAAGGGAGGTGCCATTACAGTCTAAGCCTACATTTTAAAAAGACTGGTCTTTGCATGGAAGAGCTCCCTTTACAACAAAGTCCCAGTGTCTTGGCATATAATTGTCTATGGCTGATACTCTGCTCATTTCCATGTATTCTGCATGGCTGTGTATCTATGCGAGTTCATTGAGTGATAGAGAGAAGACCCTTGTCCACTGTGAACCTGGAAGGGAGCATAGCTGTGTGTGCATCTTCAAGTCATCTATTGATTTTTCTTAAGCAAGGAATATTCAGAGGTGGTTTTGCCAGTTCCTTCTTCTGAAATGTAGCCTACAGCACATGATATTTGCTAGCAATCTCCTATACAAGTACTAACCAGGGCTGACCCTGGCTAGTTCTGTAGCTCTAATCTTTCTTCCTGCAAATTCCCCATGCTCCCCAGGAAAGGTCTGTAGTGGAAATGTGCCTAAATCTAAGTGTATGTGTCTACAAAGCTTTGTGTGAGTTGGAACCTTGTCTTCAGAGAAGCCCTAACCATGCTTGCTAGAGTTTGGGGGGAAGTTTCTAAGTCCAAAACATCTGGATGACTAAAGTTTGAGAACCACTGATTTAAAGGATTAAAAAAAATCCACGGGGTTCCTAGTTTTAATGTAAACCAACATCATCCACATTTCCTGAATTAATAGATGAACCAGAAACTTGATTATAACTTCAGTATTTACACTTGTCTGAATTTGTAATGCAACTGTAACGATGGTATGAGCTGGATTTGCAGTGAATTTACAGTGTCAATAGAAAGACTCAGAATATTTTTAGTTAAGTGGGGGGGCAGCTGTGGAACTGGCTGCAGTTGTTGCTCTTCTTTGGATAAAATGTTGTATTACCCATTTTGTATGTTGTAGCTTCTGTTGTACATATAAATATATACATACCAATTCTCATACAATTCTGGAGTTATTAGAAGGAAGGAAATAGGTCTACCAATGAGTTTATATTTATGGATTTCTTTGAAATGGTTTCAGCAAGGAGAATTTTTATATTAAATATTGTATCTCCAAATCTTCCTTCAAACCCCCATTTGGAGATACAATGTTCAGTATAAAAATTCTAGAAAAAATGCTTATAGACCGTACAACTTTTAAAATCTATTGCATCAGCTACGTAAGATCAAGCAGAGTAATGTTGGGGGCAGATTATATCATATGTCTTCTCATTGGTTCTCCTTTATGAATCTCTAATTGACTCCGCTCTCTAATTTCTGTGCCATATTGAAAAGTCAACCTGTAACTAATATTGAAATAATTTCATATAATGTCCTTTTCTTACTCCTATCTTCCTTTCTCCTATTGTATACCACCACCACTCAAGTCTCAGATTTTAAATTGTAAACTCCTCAAGACAAAGATCTGTTCTCTTGTCCTCTGTGAGTTGGAACATGCACAAAAAGTTGTACTGATCAATCAGTTAAAAATAATGAGGGAGAGAGTAAAGAGAAGCCTAGAAAAGAATTAACAGCATAAAATGAAAAAAAAAAACAACAAACAAATATGTGGCATATAATTGTAACCTCCTCTCCGATAGGAAGTAGTAAACAGGAATGGTTTAGAACAGTGTGTCTTAAGCCAACTAATATGGAGGGACTAGGAATATATTTTCTTTCTCTTGTATTCCATGAACTGGCACCATATTTGTGCCCACTTACTATAACTATTAGTTTATTTCCTGGAAATATACTAAGGACTAGCAGTCAACAGCTTGCAGACTGGCACCATTCCATGATTCACCAGTTTGGGTAGCCCTGGTTTAGAATTTCCTGGTGCAATATATTTTTATGCTTCAGGTAAATTATCATATTTCAAACTCTCCTTTTGACCTTGACATTGTTTCCTGGAAGAGATTGGACTGAAAGGAACATGCTAAACCTTCCTAATCAAAAGACTTCCCAGCAGAATATCTTGTGCAGGTGTTCATTTAGATTCCTCCCGGCTCACGCTGTCAGGAATGTGTGGAATGCAGGGAAAGAAACCCAAACTTTGCAACCACCTGGACTTTGCTCAGGGTCGACTTTAGAAGTCATGCATGCCAGGCTTGCTTTTTAATTTGTAACTGCAAATACTTTGCTAAGTCATGATACCTTTCTTCCAGCAATAACTTGTAAACAAGGCTTGTGATTTAATTTCAACTAGATTCATAATTCTGCAGCAGCCTTGTACAACCCAGAGTCTTTAAAAAAAAAAAGTGTTAGAAAGAAATGGCATAGATTTTCCTGGGGAGCAAAGCTTTCTGGAAAATTGGACTCCAGCCCAATTTTAGCATAGCACTGTTGTATCTCTTCCTCTATTATTTGCAAAAGTATATTGGCTAGCCACCCAACCCATAAAATATTAAATGAAGTGACTACAAAGCAACATGACATAAATGAGTTTTTTACTGACAGAGTTTCAAACTCAGGGGGCAATTGCTCTGAATGAGCAAGTGGGAACCATGTAACTCCTCCAGATGTTGGACTGCAAGTACCATCAACCCTAGGCACTATGGCCAATGGTGAAGAATGCTGGGAGAACCAGTCCAGCAAGATCTGGAGGGCTACAAAATTCCTGTACCTGCTCTAAAGTTATATTCTAGAATAGATGATGTATAGCTAGATCCAATTCAAGATTGTTGTTGTGTGCCTTCAAGTCATTTCTGATTTATGGCAACCCTAAGGAGATCAGATGTAAATCTTTGTGATTTCAATTTGTCTTGCTTTATCATAAGCAGGGTTTAAACTGTACTAGGGGCTTAGTATAAATCCTCATTTTGAATTAAATCCTTATTGTCTGCTTCTGTAATATATATTAAAAGCAATACTTAATGAGAGTCAGGTTCTTACAGTACAGGGGAACAGCAAGAATTTGGCAACACTGAGAACAGGAGGAAAGTGAGGGTATGGATTTTTGAGGTGAACTTAACTGCGGCCTTTTTAATTTGGTTATTGTTCTGGACAGAAAGGGATACAATTAAATGGTCCCTGATGTTTCTCTGGGAAGCTGTGGTGGTTCAGTCTGAACAGGTACCATTTTAAAAGACTGTAGCAAGTAGAACCTGTGCTGCCACAGGGCTGAAATAAATCATCTGCCAGATGGGGGGGATCTTGCGGCTACATAAAAGGAGAGCATGCTAAATTGCAGAAGCTCGGAATGGAGGTATTTTCAGTTTCTCTTGCCAGTGTTATTCCTTTGTGTTGGCAAAATCCATAAACATACAAATTTCTCTTGATACTTCACTGGGCCCTCTATATTCACAGGAGTTAGGGGCACAGGACCCTGGTGAAAGTAGGAAAAGTGTAAATAAAAGAAAACACTTATTTTTTTTTACCAGATTGAAACCTCTTTAGGAATTTCCAGGTCCTCCTATGCAACTCTATGGTCAACATCTGCCAGAAGGTGACCATAGAATTGCCCTGGAGGACCTATATATGCCCAGAGAAGTGTTCTCTCTAGGAATCTCTGGGTCCTCCAGTGCAACTTCTGCTGCATGTTGACCATAGAGTCATGCTGGAGGAGCTAGAAATTTCCAGAGAGAACATATTAATCAAATCCACAAATAAATCCGCAAAAGTTAAAGCCACAAAAGTGGAGGGCTAACTGTATTTCTCAACTTTTAGATGCTTGAGGCTCCAGAGAGATGTATAGCCCAGTGGTGGTGAACCTGTGGCCCATGTGCCAGAGGTGGCATTCAGAACCCTCTCTGTGGGCACACATGCCATTGCCCCAGCACAGAGTTTGCCAGAGTTTGTTACTAGAAAGCCATAGGGATGTTGGACTTTGCAATAAATAAGTGGGTTTTGGGTTGCAATTTGGGCACTCAGCCTCTAAAACAGGGGTAGGCAACCTTTTTGAGCTGGGGGCCGGGTTGTTGTCCCTCAGACAATTGAGGGGCTGAAACACCAAAAATAAATAAATTAAAAATAAAAAAATAAAAAAAATATGCATGCACACTCTCTCAGCCCCAGAAAAGCCATGATGGCAAAACCCCTGTGGAGATTTTGCCAAGAAAACCCCAAGAACAAGTAATAACAACAATAATCAATATCATCATGGCGGGCAGTGGGGGGGGTGGCGGCAGCGGCGGCAGGACCGGCCTGGGGCCGATCCAAAGGCCTTGGGGGGCCACATCCGGCCCCTGGGCCTTAGGTTGCTTGCTCTAAAAGGTTCACCATCACTGGTATGGCCACTGAACTCTTTGAATGTTGGATCCTTCTGGTATATCTGTAATTGACATGAACTTTGCTTGCAGGGAGGCAATGAGGTTTCTTCATGATGCATAAGGCACACTCTTGGATCCATCCTAAATCTGCTGAGATTTAACAGATTAAAATGTGCTCAGTCCAGCAAAACACAGCTTAATTGCCTGTGCTGCACAGACTGAAAAACAAATAGGCTGTATGGATTTATTATTTTTTTTTGGGAGGGGTCAGGCATCCCAGGAAAGGCAATTAAGGTACCGTATGTTTAATTATCAAGATTTGCTGATCCTATTTACAAGCATCAAAAAAGAGGCAAGGAGAGGGACTCAAACAAGGCTGTGAAGATGACAGCAGTTACAATAACAGGTACACTTCCCTTCATTTCCACTAACTACTCTGTGTGAGGGAAGTGCAATACAAGAATTGGCAATATTTGGCCTGCATAACTATTACAACATGACAAATCTGACTAGGTATTTGTCAGAGCTTGGGGGAATTAATTTGTTAGATCCCCTTTCCCATGGTTGAACTTCATAGATAGCTTGGTTAATGCTGGAGTTATTCGTACAATCTAGCAATGATGCCCAAACTCTGGCCTTCCAGGAGTTTTGGACTTTGGCTCCCAGAAGCCAAGATGTCCAAGATGGCTGAGGCTTGTGCAAGCTGAAGTCCAAAACACCTGGAGGACCAGAGTTTGGGAATCACTGCAAGTATTCATTATTTTAGTATGTTATAATTTGTCAGGGGATGGAGTGGTGATCTTGCTTCCAGATACATTAAGGCAGGCAGTTTCAGAAAATGATTTAGGACTGGGGGAAATTTATCATGTGGTTCTGTGCTGGTTTGTTGTTCTAAAACTCTGGTACTATATTAGTCATGTGACAGCACCACGTCAACAACTCCTGATTGGCTGATTTGACATGAGGAAGATGTAGATTTGATGAAAGAGGAAGCAAAGATTCTGAAAGGCACTGCCCAAAAGATTAGCAAACATGCAGACACATAAGTAGTGGGAGGAAGACGATGCTTAGCGAATGTGTTAGATCAGGGTAGATAATAATCAATGATTGTAAAAACAAATAAGATTTTATTTTTAATGGAGTTAGAGTTAATAATCTTAACCAGAAATATAAACCTGTATTATTGAAGGAAATGTCAGCAGCTGGGAATTATTGTACACATGTGGTTTACATGCCTAAAGGTGGATCAGTTTCAGAATCAAATAGTGGAATGTTTGGAAGATAACGCACACCAGTCAGCGCCTAAATGCGGAACATTGCTCTTGCTTTGATATTCCAGGGTGAAAATAAGACACTGCCCAACAGAGATTTGATTAGCAGAAGTGCACTTAGAGATAGCAACACAGTGGAAAGAACTTGAAGGACTAATTTTGTGGATCGCTCAAAAGTAAAGACTTCTATTTTCACTGGCATTTGATGACTGATTGTATAAGGTCTATCCCACCTATACAATAGGCTGGATTTTCCTAATTATGCTGGCAATGTATGTGTGCATTTAATGGTGTATGTTTTAATCTGATTTTAATTTTCTTATTGCTTAATCTCTAATTAATTTTTTATTTTATGAATTTTTAATTATGCTTTTATCGAATCGTTGTAAGCTGCAATTATTGTAAGTTGAGTCCCAAACTGGGAAACAGACATCATCATGAGGGTCAGAATCCTATAGGGGATTTATGTATGCCTAAGCTCTGTAGTGGCTCAGCAGTTAAGACATTGACTCTGATAACCACAAGGTCAGCAGATCAGAAGTTTGAGACCCAAGCGCTGCATGACAGAGTGAGCATCTGTCACTAGTCCCAGCTTCTGCAAACCTCTCAATTTGAAGCATGTAAAAGTGCAAGCAAATAAATAGATACCATCTTGATGGGAAGGGAACAGCATTCCATGTAGTCATGCTGGCCACATGACCAGAGTTCTTTGACAATGCTGGCTCTTTGACTAAGTAATGGCGATGGGCACCACCCTCTACAGTCAGACACGACTAGACAATCACGTCAAAGGAAAAACCTTTACCTTTACCTTTTTAAGCACTGTAGTTACAGAGTTAGGCAGTGAACCTCAATCACTGCTTACCAGGAAGCAGCCATTGTGATCAACAGGGAGCCTGTTCCCCTATTGCTCAAGAAGCATCTGACTCTCATTTCCATCCACTCCTGTGAGCAAATTCAGGTGAAACAGGCAGAAACAGACTCTATTGCAACACCCCCTCACATCAGAGATTGCTCACATGGGGGGGGGGGGGGGGGTGAAGACATTCATCAGCCTCTTCCTGAGCAACAAGGGAATGGACCCCGATTGATTTGAACTGGGGGTTTCATAGTCCCTGAGTAGCCCCTAAAATAGGCTTTCCTTAGTTCATATGTAACAGTCGAGAGCGTAGCTCTAGGTTAAACATTCGTAACTCTCATAGAGGAATCTAGATGATGATGATGATGACAATGATGATGAGTGAAGATGATATCCCCAGGGAAGTGGCATATGGGTCACTCTGCCTCTCGGTCTTCAGAACAAGCCTGTGAAGTATGTTAAAAGAAAACAACCAACCCAAGAGCTAACAACCTCATGGCTAAATACAGATTTGAACCCAACTCTCTCTCTCTCTCGATTATGGATTAATTTTATGGAATAACACAAACAAACTAGAATAAAGTTGTAATGATGGATGCCCCTTAATGAGTTTATTCCAGTTTAATAAATAAACTGCATATAATAAAATGTTAATAGAATGTTGAATGTAACAGCACCCAGTTTACTCAAGAGTTTATTTCATTGCTCATTTAATTCAGCTGAGTAACTGTGGTAAGGGAATTTTTTTTGCTTCCACAAGAGAATACAGTGCTATAATTTTGCTCAAAAATCAAACTTTTGCGCTAAAACACAAGTCCCCTGAGGTTGTAACTTCTGTGTATGCTAGAGGCTTTTAATGTTTCTAAAGGCAGTTTTGGGGAAGTGTATGCAAATCTAGATCTCTTGGAGGCATTCAGGAATAGCAACCCAACTTTTAAAGGGTATTGTTCACTGGAGGGAGCTCAAAAGATGGGTTGGGTTTGCATATGGTCCATGGTACTCCCTCCTGTGGCTGCCTCTAATACACCAAAGGAAGCCCTGGAACAGGGCCATACTTACCATTAAGGAGGAGGCAGATGCCTCAGGCAGCAGATATTATCTTAATTGGTGATTACTGCAACAAATGTTTCTTAATTGGCAATTATTGTATTTTTCTTGTCCTCAGAGGAAAGAGAGAGGCTGCTGCCACACTGCAGAATTAATGCAGTTTGACACCGTTTTAACTGTCATGGCTTCATCCTATGGAATCCTAAGATTTGTACTTTGTTGTGGCACCAGAGCTCTCTGACTGAGAAGACTAAATATCTCACAAAACTACAGATCCCAAGATTCCATAGCATTAAG
>CM034701.1:206079403-206105949 GCA_020142125.1 Phrynosoma platyrhinos
CTGGGAAACCCACCTCACCCTGGGTGGTTTTCATTTGCATTTGGTGCATCTTGATTTTGGTGTTTTTCAGGACAGGTAGCCAAGGGACAGTTCTGATCCTCCTTTTTGCCACTCCAAAAAGAGTTGGCGAATGCTGCTCCTTTTTGGGGTAGCAAAAAGCTGCCCTTAGAGCTGCCATGGAGGCTCTTTTAAGCTCCTTTGGTGCAAAGTGTGTGTGCACGCTGCACCAACAGGGTGCCCTGATGCTGCACACCATGCAGTCAGGGTGAGGTGTGACAGCGGTGTCGGGGTGGAATTGTGGTGGCCAGCATTCAGTTCCCCTGCCCCAACTCCACCCCCAGGCTGGTCCTTTAGGCCAGTCTACATTGGCCCTCAGTTTACTTTAAAGGTCTCTCCTTTCCTGTTGAAGTTTTCCAGGTGTTTATAGATTTCAATGGCTTCCCTGTAGATTCTGACCTAATAGTTATTGGCATGGTCCAGAATTTCATAGAATCATAGAGTTGGAAGAGACCACAAGAGCCATCCAGTCCGACCCCCCAACCATGCAGGAACTCTCAATCAAAGCATACCCGACAGATGGCCATCCAGCCTCTGTTCAAAGACCTCCAAAGAAGAAGACTCCACCACTCTCCAAGGGAGAGTGTTCCACTGTCAAACAGCCCTTACTGTCAGGAAGTGCCTTCTAATGTTGAGGTGAAATCTCTTTTCCTGTAGCTTGCATCCATTGCTCCAGGTCCTGCTCTCAGGAGCAGCAGAAAATAAGCCTGCTCCCTCCTCAATATGACACCCCTTCAAGTACTTAAACAGGGATATCATATCACCTCTTAACCATCTCTTCTCCAGGCTAAACATACTCAGTCCCCCAAGCCATTCCTCATAGGGCATGGTTTCCAGACCCTTCACCATTTTAGTGGCCCTCCTTTGGACACACTCCAGTGTTTTCAGACAGTATTTTATGCCTAGGATGGTTTATAACATGTTCTGCTACTGCTGATTTTTCTGGCTGATCCAGTCTGCAGTGTCTCTCATGTTCCTTGATTATTGTGCTTGAACACTACGTTTGGTGGTTGTCTGCAGCTGCACGGTATGCGGTAAACTTCTGCAGCCATGAGAGGGGAATTTTCCTGTGAGTTTGCCCATCTTTGTTGCTTACATTGCTAGCTGGGAGGACTGGTTGAACAACTGTAGATGGGAATTTCCTCTAATGTAACAAAAGTCAGAGTGTGATACTATTGTTAATGACTGCCATTTTTTTTTCTAAAGCTCATATTCTTTCAGTCGTTTTATAAACACCTCCAAGACAAGGACTGAGCATGCTCAGTTGCAATATTTGCAAGGAAATTCTGGCTTTTGACTGCTTCATGGTTCAGCACAATATTACAGACATGTGATACTTGTAGTTGTGTTTTCTAGCATCCCTGAACTGATGACAGTAGCAGTAACCAAGCTTTAAATCAACCTGTTTCCCAGATTTTTACAAAGATAATCCAAGATATAGAGAATCATGATAGCATGGGGGTGGGGTAATTTACTCATCTTGAGCATGAATGAGTTGGTTAATTATTTATATTTCAACACATTTGTAGGTCAGTGCCTCTTAACATCTAAAACCTATTCATGGGGACTTTCCCACAATGCCAAGTTAAACAGCTGAACTTACAAATCTTAACCCACATGTATTTTCTGTCGGAAAGTGAGACTCCAATTTGAAGCAACCAAGCAGTGTGATAGAAGGGTGTACTTTACCCTTTACTTATTTGCTTATTTGTTTGTTTGTTTGTTTGTACGTAGCCTTTCTCCCAGGAGAGACCCAAGGTGGCTCACAGATAAAAGAAAAAATTTAAAGATTTTTTTTAAAGATTTCAAAATATACAAAAGTTAAAAGCATAACTAAAACCCACGTACTCCATAAAAACCATGCTGATATAAATTATATATCAAATGCCTGCTTAAATAAAAAATGTGTTGGCTTGCCAGTGAAAGGAAAGCAGGGAGAGGGCCAGCCTAGCCTCCCATGGAAGGGAGTTCCAAAGGATGGGAGAAGCCACAGAAAAGGCTCTCTCTCATGTCCTTACCAAGTGAGCCTGTGATTTTGGTGGGACTGAGAGAAAGCCTTCTCCTGAAGATCTTAGGGCTCTGGCTGGTTTGTATGCTTCTTATTAACTACAATCTAGCTTGTTTTATTCCAACTACGTATTTCAGGTTCCAAAGGAAGCATATTTTGCAGCATACCTGGAAACCTTAGCATGATAATGAATGGACATTTATCATCAGTATCTTTGTGTTTTAATTCCACATCAACATTGAGTTCTCATCTTACATCACATCATTCAATCCTGCTGTAGTGCCACATGAAGACCTCTTCTGTGCTGAGCCATCATAAGAACAGTGATGTGTGCTAGAAGAGGAGGAGCTCTCTCACTTTTGAACCAACCTGTCAGATACGGATATAAGTATGGGCCAACTCACAGGAGGATTCTGCTAGCAATACAGTAAAGCTCAGATGTTTCATTAGGTAATACAGGCACAGGACAACATTGCTGTCAGTCCGAAACAAGTCATCCTTCCCATCTGATTTGAGCTTGAAAGACTGTGGGGAAATTGTGGGTTCGTGACACAGCTGGTGATTCTGAATATCATACCGTAGTTACAAACAAGGAGGTAAATTTGTGAAGACATCAACCCTAACTTTACTTTTCCTGGTTTTGTGGAGCATGAACCAATAACATGATGTGGTTCTGGTCTTAAACTGGCAGGATGTACTGATTACTGAATATTCTTTGGTTTTATTATTATTATTATTATTATTATTATTATTTGGTTTTAAATGGGAAATTTTTCATTGTAGAGTTCTGAAAATACCAACACCACACCAAAATATAAACAAGTCATTAAGTGAGCAGACATGTGCAGATGAAAGCGATGTCCCTCTGTTAGAGAAGTTAAGTTGTCACAACCATTCAGGCATAACTTTTTCATTTCTTTCCCTCTTCATCAATTATCTGTCAGGTAAAGTGACTCACCCAGCTCTTAAAATTAGCCCATTCATGTCTCAATCAACAATATACTATTTTTCTTTCTAGTTCACTATTATTCCTACTTTAATGGCCTAGACCAGGGGTAGGCAACCTTTCTCCTTTAAGGGCCGAGGGACTTCAGCTCCCAGAAGCCTCAGCCATGTTGGCCAATAGTCCCATGTTGACCAATAGCTCCTGGGATTCTGGGAACTGAAGTCCCTCGGCCATTAAAGGGGAAAGGTTGCCTACCCCTGGCCTAGACTAACCAACATCTACCAGTAACTAAACTAAACACAACACTTATTTACTGCCCATTCTACAAAATCCAGTCCATGCAACCATTTCCAATTCTCTTAATCTCTCTCTTCTAAGACTGAGATCTTGTTACATTTATTTCTTTGCCCTTCTTACTGTTACTAGTTCACAATTAGTTCTGTAAATCAAACATGTCTGGAGTTCTGACAAAGAATTAGTAAAATTAGAACGTGTGTACATAGCAAGAGAGGCAGCAAATGACAGCTTTTGTATTTTAAACAAACTGTCATGATAATGAAATTGGGGTTTCCCTATGATAAACATTAAGCCTTTAATTACCATGACAGTTTGTTTAAATTAAAGAAATGGAAGCAGTTGCCATTCTGCCTCTTGTACTATGTACACATGTTCTGATTTTATTAGTTCCCTGTCATAACACTGGGGAAATCAACTCTGTGTGTTTGAATTAAAAGAATTAATTGTGAACAAGTGAACTGCAAGCAGCGGACAAATTGTAACAATTATCTACGTGTTAAACCTCTTATGCAAACTACAGTCTTCCCTCCATTTCTGCGGACTTCGAGTCCACGGTCTCAATTTTCATGGAAGGGGCAAGCAGGGAGGGAGACAATGGTAGTGCGTGCCTGTGTGCAGTCCTGCACACATGCCATTGTTTTCAATGGGACACGAATATTTACGAGTCGCCATTTTTGCAAGGGGGGGATCTGGAATGGATCCCCTGTGAATTGGGAGAGGCTACTGTACATTTTTAAAATCCCACTTTTCTTCAATGAAGCTCTTCAAGGTGCTTTACACGAATCTCATTCTTTCCCTGTTTATTGTCACAAAAAAAGAAACATGATGTAGAAGAGGCTGAGAGAACAGAGAGCTTATATTCAAGCTACAGCAGTACGTGGTTTGAGCAGGAGTGGCAGCATTGCTTCATCATTTTGGATGCCCCATATACTGGAGTATGGACTACTTCTACACTGAGCACAAATACTATTTGTGTACATTTATACACAGATGATCACAAGTTGGGTTATTAACACATAACACTACGTGAAAGGTCTTGCAAAGCTGCTCTGTTGACATTGCCAAGCTAAAGGTCAGATTAAAAGGGGGAGCCTTGCTAGTAGGGAGATTCCAATTACTTTTTGCTCTCCTAATCTCAGTTTTAGAAGCATGAAGGATAATGAATTTCAGAACTGATTCTGGTAAAAAGTGACATATTTTTTGAAAAAGTAGGATGAGAGGAAAGGAAAATGGAGGCAGGAGTGGGTGAGTCCTGGCAGAAATCAACTTTATACATCTTAGAAGACTTTAGACATCTTCACTAGATATAACTCTTGTGAAATTCAAATACATTTAGACAGGTATTGCAAGCAAAAGAATTATAGTCTCTCATGCCATTGTTCCGAACTCAGTTGAGTACTCAGCTTTTCTTGCTACTTTTAGCTTTTTTTTTTTTTTTAAAGGGATGTTCACTTTTCAGGAGAGTTTGATTGTAGTGTGTGGAAAGTAGAATATTATCCTGACCAGATATAATTTTCTATAGGTTTTTTTTTTTTAGAAATTTCTAAATTATTACACAGCCATACCACAAGATGGATTTTTGAAAGATCATTTTAACTTAATGAAAAAAATGGCATTAAAAATAAGATTGTCAGTCGCTAGAGTCCTGGCTGTCAATTGCACTCCATTCCTTCACCAAGTTTTAATAAGCAATTTCTGAGACAGATACAGTCACCAGTAAAATGACATTTACTTGAGGTTATTTGTTCCTAAAATGCACCTCTAAGTAGGAAACTATCAACATAACAATGGAGAAATCATAGTGCTTTCTTTGACTGTATTTGGATTTCATCTGCTGGGATGCATTTACAAACATTGCAAGAAAACGTGCTTTCATTTTACTGCTAGAATTGCTTATACAAAATGAACCTTAGGTGGTCTCACTAAGGACTACACAAGCAAGGAAATGTCTTAAATTGTTCATATTATATGCTGTACTAAGATCCTATGATACAGTGGGATAAAAGTTTTATAAATAGACAAAAAATAAATAAATAAAAATAAGCTATCACCACACCTTTTTGTCTGCATTTCAGCAAGTGAAGACAGCAGGACTTACAGCCAAGTTCTCTGGTAGGTAGAATTTAGTGCCTTCAAGTCACCTGTTGACTTATGGCAACCCCATGAATTTCACAGGGTTTTCTTAAGCAAGGAATATGCAGGTGCAGTTTTGCCAGTTTCTTCCTCTGAAATATAGCCTACAGCACTCATGTTCATTGACACTGCTTAGCTTCCAAGATCAGACAGGATCTGGTGCTTTTAGGGTATTCAGGCCCCCAGTGATAACTTAAGTGGCAACAATTCTAAGATTTGATTTATAACCTAAAGCAGCTCATGGGGCTTGGGGATCACAATCCACTTTGTAGTGGAGGCAGGGATTGTAGAGTCAAACTATCAGGAGATTTTAGTCAGCAGGTATGATGATATTATCTGTCACAATAACTGAAGCAGGAGGGCTTTTCCCAGCCAGAAAAATCAGCAGTAGCAGAACACATTACAAACCATCCTGGGCATAAAATGTTGTTTGAAAACACTGAAATTCTGAACATGCCAACAACTATCAGGTCAGAATGTACAAGGAAGCCATCGAAATCCACAAACACTTGGACAACTTCAACAGGAAAGAAGAAACCCTTAAAGTAAACAAGGCTACCAGTCCTGCAAAATAGAAAAATCAGTACTCAGCAAATGCAGATGAGAAACCACCCAGCATCAGGGGCTTTCCCTGCAGACAATGATCACTAATTAGCAGACAATAATCCTCGTTTGCATATCCTCACACCCTGAGGCCCTGTTATCAACAACAGAACAATACACAGTTTACTCTGCCCTACCCAGGGTCTCACAGTATATATATACCCACTCTCTTCCATTCCAATATTCTCTGAAGATGCCAGCTACAGATGCTGGTGAAACGTTAGAAAGAAACTCTTCTAGAACATGACCGCACAGCCCAAAAAACCCACAAAAAACTACAGATGCCGGCCATGAAAGCCTTCAGCTTCTATTTCTGCTGTGACGCAAAGAATTTTGTGGTTTGTAATGGGCTATTAAGAGCCATTAACTTTACAAAAGACCTGCTACAGATGAAAACTGCCAGAATTAGTTTACTAATATGGATCAACACACCATCCTACAATTTTGTCTGTTTTTACAGAGACTATTATAATGAATAGTTACACATCAACATCTACCACTGATCATAATCTATAATTTTTATTTATTAGTTACAATATTTTTAATCTGAGCAAAAACAAAAGTTCTCTATAAGGAGATGTCGTAGTCATTCTATGTCTTAGATATTCCCATTTCAGGCTAGTATGAGCATCTAATAACAATGAAGTGGGTTTTTCTAGTTTGTTTCTTAAACAAGGAGTAATGTTCAACCTTAGGGTCTTTCTCCACACACTGTTACGCTCAACTCTTAACCCTACAAAATTCTAAAGAGCTGACAACCACTCTAGATTGAATAATACTTCAAGTGAGTAGAATACTTACTGACATCAATTCCTTTTGGAAAGATTTCCTATCCTTATTGTCCGAATTATTGCAGTCTTCTTTCAATTTCTCCAGCACAGAAGCCACACATTCCGGTTCGCTGTCTAGCTCTGCTCGACAGAAGAAAGCAAGGGGCAAGTTGCTGTACCCCAGGGCATCTGCAAATGCCCGCCAGCTGCTAATGTTTTCCATGAGCAAAGTCCTTACTGACGCGTAGATATAGGTAAGAAATTTACAAGGCCTCAGGATTTGTTCTAGCAAAATGCTAGTGGTGAGCTCTGGCCCAGAAAAATAATTTGGCTTGATTTTCCCAACAACTAAAACGTTTTTGGTATGGACAAGGCCAATTTTACCCTGATAGTATCCAATGTACCACTCCTTTGTCCACAGCTGGCCTTTCAACTTAATTTTCTCCTCACTCAGCAAAGCGATGGCATCTCCTTTCTTATATTCCAAGAGGTAATGGTTCTTATTTTGTCTCACCACTGTTTTCAGCAGTTTGCCATATTTTAAGCTTCCCACTATCCGATCCTGGAAAACTGGGTATTTGCTGGTAGTTGCAAGAGGGGACAAGATGATCTTGCCAACCTCATTTTTCTTCAGGAACCTTCTCTGTCCAGTTGACCTGATGGCACTTTTGGGAGGTGGCTGGGGTGTTTGCACACAGAACTGAGTCAGGATGGCATCCTTGTCATCCTTGACCTGTACTCTCAGTGTGAAGTCAGACAGCTCATTAGGGTCATGGGATATGATGGGGAAGATGAGGCGACTGATTTTCCCCAGCTTCATTTGGAAGCCTCTCACTATTTTTGCCTGTTCACTGGCTCTCACTTCATAATTCATCATGTTTGAAAACATACAAAGCTTTAGGTCTTGTGGCCTCCCCAAGATGAACTGGTGCTTACCCCATAACTGCAGTGCCACAGGGGCAACACAGTGTACTTGTCGTGTAACTTCATTTACTAGTAGAGTCTTTGGGGCACAATCATGTCCAAAGATGGCCACTACTGTTTTAAAAGAAGGATGGATGTGTTTTGGACCATAGACACCCACAGTAACTTTTTTCAGGATGTGATCCCAGACAGTGTAAGGATACAGAATGTTCTGTCCTTGGGCCACGGCTGCAATGTACATACAAGGCTCCAAGTTCTCCAACTCAACCTGAATTGTTTCTCCATAGCACTGTTTGAGTTGCACTGGTGTATATGGGCCTTCCTTCATGTCACTCCTCAGACACTGTATCCCTACTAAACTCTTACTCACAATGTCATTCTTCACTTCTGCTGAAATCTTCATCTCTAGCAGGATAGAGGTTCGGATCTCCATGTTGCTCAGCTTAATCTCCAGCACAGGGCTTATGGTGCTGTACCTATCACTATTAAGCTCCAAAGGTGGATCTAACAGAGCTTTCATAGAGATCTGTTGTGTCTCTCCAGCAGCTACATGACCTTCTGGAACACGAATGTTAATGTTTGTATCTGGAAGCTGAACTGCCCCCCCAGAGCTATCCAGCTTGCAAACTATGTTGGTCTCCACAGGTTGTGTCTGACCCCAACCAGGGTTCTGGCCCAGCAGATCCAGGTCATGGCATGATCTTGCTAGCTTCCGATGGTTCAACCATGCAGTTCTAAAATCTTCCCTGCTCTGGAATTGCTCTGGGGTAGGTGACTTCAGCCCAGAAAATAAACCTGATGATGCCACATTTTCTGACTTTGCCTGAAGCACTGAGAGTTCTGATAAACTGTATGAGCGCTTGCTTCTGAAAAAAGGATTGCCCCGTCTGCTTGGTTGCTCAAAATCAAATCCATTCATTGATGGAATCTCATCAAGATGGTTACCGACACTGCTGTTTGTTGCAGAGCTCGACCCTGTAAATGTAGGCACTCCTGTGTCAAAGAGCAACAAATCCACTGGCGTATGGATGAAAGATTCTTTTTCTCTGTCGGGCATTGTCTGCAAATTCCCATTGAGAAATGGGTTAGTCTGTTTGTTATTCAAGAATGGATTGTTTTTGGCTAAGCTCCATTTTGCGTCAGTCCAGTCTCCGAGGAGATCAAGTTCTTTCGCTCCTTCATCCGAGCTTTCAAGCAGATTGTCTATCATTCCACTGTCTGTCAATGAAGAGTTCCGGTAATTGATAGGCTGGACATACGATGATGGGATGTAGCCCATCTCTGTGGTATTGTGAGCATACCACCACTCACCTCCTGAGGTATCTAAGACATAAAGGTGGTCACCCTTGGAGAATTTCAAGGTGGTGAAGTTGTTTGGACAATAGTCTTTGATTGCTACAACTTCCTTTGCATTTCCAAATGATGTAGGATTGTCTACCATCAAGGCACTAGGAGAAGGCACTGAAAAGCAAAACAAAAATAGAATGTAAATTGACAACTCCAGATAGAAGAAATACTGTGCAATGCTACACTAGCTGCACTGATGACCACTCATGTTAAATTCACAGCTTTTCCTCACAGATGGGTTTTAATAGCAGACATAACCTATACACCCCTCCCCCACTAGTATATCTGAATTTCCATTACCAAGTGTGTTAATATGTGAGAAATTATTATTCAGGGGATTCTCTAAGACATGGCTATGCAATGTGGTGCACTTCAAATGTTTTTGGACTACAACATCTACAATCTTATGAGCATTGACTGTGCTGGCTGAGTCTTAAGGGAACTGTAGTTCAAAATATCTGGAGGGCACCAGGATGCCTAATGCTGTTCTAAGAGATTAACTCTACTCAGCACTGCACTATATACAACTTCAGCAGCGATCTCATGCCCAATTATCTGGGAGTAAGCAATGGACTTACTTTTGAATAGACATATGTAGGATTGCAGTGTAAATAACACAGGGAAGGTCAGGTTTAATAAATTGCAGAATTGTTGTTGAACTTATTCAAAAATGAATCACTGAAATCCAAGGAGAGGCTATGCTACTTATGGCTTTGGCAAGTAATATGGGCATGTTAGGAAACAAAGGAATATTGGGAATGACCTTGATCATGAACCAATTTTTCTGCTGCCAAAATTGTTGCAAGGTCTGCACCAGCAACTGTCGTAGTTACATTTGCAAACATCAAGTTACTCCTGTATCTGCTTATTTTTTACAACTGCCTCACTAATTTGGGAATCTTAACTCTAAATTCACAAGAATCAAGTCAACAATATGGGGGTCTGTATGACTTTTTGGATATTTTCACATTCTCTTTAATTGAATTCCAGATTGTAGGCTAAAAAGAAAGAGTTAAAGAGTTATAAATGGAAATTTTATCTATGAAACAAAAGCTAATTTGTATAGTAGGCTATTACAACTGCACTTTTATTAACACCCACTTCCTTTGTTTCCACAGATACACCACCTCATCCTAAAGGCTCATGGTGAATAAGAGAGTCAAAAGATAAATAAAACATGGGATTACATATTGCTGAATGGAATTTAATCTTGCATAGAAGATGAAAATGGTTAGGGAAGAATGCCTAGGGCACTACTGCATGATGAAAATCCAATTGCTTCATGGCAACTTCCAGGAAAGAAAAGGAATACTTTTATCCACTATGATTAAGGAAGACAGCACTCAGCAGGGCAAGCCAATGTTCAGCTGATGTAAATGAGTGAGGAGAAATGACAATACTAATCTAAGACTGAGAAGCTTAGAAGTCTTAATGCACACAATCTGGGTTACTAGATAATCACCATCAGAGCACATTAAAGGAAACAGGACGATGGGCTTAGGCCCCAGGGGCACAGTAGAGGCATCTAGTCCAAATTTCCTCTTTAAGGCAAGAATTTCAGCATACCAGTACTTCCTTCATCATTAAGATGATATACAAACCAGATGCTCTCTCCCATCCCAGCCCTGTACAAGGCAGGAATGCAAGGAAAACTACCTTGCACACACACACACAAACAGTGTCCTCAGAAAAGCAAAGACACACATTCTCATTTCATGAAAACTTCAATAATAATAATAATAATAATAATAATAATAATAAGTTTTATTTATAACCCGCCCCTCTGCTCAGCAATCAGGGCAGCTTACAGCAAGTTAAAAAATACAACAGTTAAAACCCATACCCCCACCCCCACTTCATGCCATAAACCTGGCATGGCATTCATGCCATGTACAGGCCCCATGTACTTCTCACATCCACTTTTGTACTTCCCCACCCATTTGCTGAATATACTGCTTCTGCAAAAACTAGCCTCCTTCTCCTGTTATTAATTTAAAACAAGACCCATATCATGTTCACACCTTGTTTTGCAGGCCAGCAAAACTTTGGGGTGTGACCTAGAAGGGGTATTAGTCTCATCAACAGGACATGCCTATTATTGATGAAAACAGCAATTCTGGGAAATTTCTGGGAATGCAATTTTCACTGGAGGGAAGGTGCAGACAGCTTGTTTTGAAGTAAAAGCATAGGTTTCAGCAGGCGCCCCATGGCAAATTCAGCAGTGACAGTGACAGTATTCTGACATGTTATGGATCAAATCTGCCCTTTGGATTGTTAGAAGCTGATTGCCCTCAACATAAACCCATGTTGTTCCAAGAAGGAACTGGATCATGCCTCACAGAAAGGGTATAGCATTAGGAACATACCAAATTATTCAAATCAGGGAATAATTTTGATCTTGTTATCACTGGCCCTTCTACAAATTGACAAATGGAAGCTTTTTTTTCATGAAATGGGGATCCTAATTGCTATATGATAGGGATTGAGAGAGGCAGTCAAGGTTGGAAGGAAAGGGTTAATCCTCATTTCACTGAATGACAATCAGCTTTTTTATTTAAAAAAAAAGCTTTCAAAGGAATTGCCAAGAAGGAGAGGGAATGAAAGAGAAAGAAAGGAGGGTGGGGATGAGGAGCAAGCATGGAGAGTATATAGGTGTGAGTAGGGACAGAGAAAGACACTTAGGAACTAGAGTTTTAGGAAATAAATAAATTATGGATCTTAGCTGATGTTTGCTTGATTCATGATAGCTTTATTAAGGATAATATTAAACAGTATTTCTTGATTCAGAAGGAGATGTGCTCAATTATTTCTACACAGAGAAAAGTAAGGAATGAAGAAGAAACAATGAAAAGTATTTCAAAAATAATAAGGGGGGTGCTACAGTACGATTCCTCCTCTCCTGTACTTTTGTGGATAAAGGAAAGCAAAACTGAACACAGTAGCAACATACATGCTCTTCTAAGCTATGTCTTGCCTGGAGCAAAGATTCCCATCTCTAGGTCAAGTTTATTTTTACAAACCATTGTGTCTCTCCAAACTTGTATCAACTTACTAAATTCCAAAGCATAATTGTGTAGCAAATATAGGAACAGTACAGTCTGCTTTGGTCATGAAATGCCTCGAGTGCCATTCGCTATGAGGTACCCACATTTTCATCAGATGTTTAATACTTATTACTCAATAAACCCCTCACTAAACATGCACCTGAAACCCACCCACCAGATTTCATATGGCAAGCTGGTACTTCTCACCTTCATACCTACTGTTGTGAATTATGGGAATGCTATCAGCCCAACCTACTTGGCTGCTTTAATAACTTGCAAACTTAGCAGACATTGTGGTCCTTCTTGAAGTATACCCATACAGAGATTAATGAACAGCATACGGGAATACCTCCTGAAGTAAGACATCATGGTCACCCAATAAATTCAGAGCAAAGCTGAGATCTGAATCAAGGAGTTGCAACTTATATTTCATGTTCTTTAGAATACCAATAATGAACTTGCCATATTAAAAACACTTTCTGGCCATACTATCTACCCAATTGTATTGAAAAACAAGATGTTCAGATCTTGAGATTTATTACCACCTTGAAAGTTACTTCCTTTTCTTTGGGAACAAATGTAAGAGACCACCTCTATGAAAATACTTACATCATCTCTGGCTTCCATTTTTAAATACATATTATCAATCCCTGAACAAATGCTATGATCATGTTCAAAGCCTAAAATGATTTGCTAACTTGTTTAAAAATGTGAAAGAGTTAAGAGTCTCCTATACATTAGCAACTACACTGGTTTCCTCAAATGTAGGTTGGAATTGTAGCATTACAGTAGGGTGTAAAAATAGCTGTGCAAATGGTTGTGTTTTCTTAGGGGTTGCATATTGATGGTCCCTAGTGCTGCTACTCATTCCATAAGCATGAGTGCACACATACACACATACACTTTTTGACTTGGACAGGAGAACTACTTAACTGATGCAGTATCAGTGAGCTCAAACCCATGGTGTGGGATCCAGTGTAATATATGCTGGAGTTTATCGCATTGGCTTTGCTCCCACGAAAGACAAGGGATGTAACTTTAAGAAGGTGGATTTTATCGCATTTGCCCATTGCCGGGGAGTATGCAGCCAGTATGCAAGCCGGACTTCTCCAGGCTCCTCCTGCATCTTTTCAAGAATGTTTTTTTTTCCCATTCTTGAAAAGATGTGGCAGAAGCCTGGCTTGTATACAGGCTGTGTACTCACTGCATACTCCCTGGCTATGGGGAAACGTGACAAAATCTGCCTTCTCAAAGTTACATCCCATGTCTATTGTGGGAACAAAGCCAATGAGATAAACTCCTATGCTAAAAGTATCATCTCAGCCATCAAAAGTTATCAGATTTTTTCCCTATGGGTGATAAGGAGATAATGAAAGGTGAGTTGATACATAGAGGCTTACAATGTATTAATGTTGCCTGAAAATGATAATTCACCTTTGTTGATTCTTTGCACCAAAAAGTCAGGGGAACCTTCCCCACACCAAATCGGACCATTAGTCCAACCAGTTCAGTATCATCTGTGCTGGGTGCCAACATCTGTCCATAGTTTCAGATATGAGTATTCTGAGCCTTTTCTGGAAATGTCAGAGATGGAACTTGAGCACTTCTGTTTGCAGAGTATGTGCTCTGTCACTAAGCTAAGGCCCCTGACTAACCATTAAGCAATAATAACCAACCATCAACTATTATTTATGCCACACATACCCTAAACACAGAACCTGCACTGACTCCTCAGTTCATGCATCATTCTAACCATGGTGAAATGGTTTTGAGCACTTTCTTTAATGGTCAAGATTGAAATATCTGAACCCCCCCCCCCATGCCAAGGTCTTTACTTCTGACAATTGTTTAGAAAGTTGTTGAGTCCCCACCAGACCCTTCTTTAAAAGAACACTTGCATCAAGTAAGTTGATGGAACAACAATGCTTCAAAGTGATCTGTACACTGGTTAACAGAGAAAATTTAATCAAGACAGAGTCATGTGATGCTATTGCTTCCTTAACCATGGTTTGATGAGATGCTTCAACTGGACCCAATTATAATTTGGTGGTATCTATAATTGACAAACTATGGCTCATGACCGACTGACAAACTGAAATTAAGAAATCATGGACTGAAATGTGGTTGCATGACTTGTAGAACCAGGGGCAGAGACTTTTCAGTTATTACATTCTGTTTCAGTACCTTAGAGAGGCTTCCTTGCAACCATATTTATTTTATTTCTGGCAATAAATGAAAGGGTTTTTAAAATGATTTTTATAGGGAATCTTGGATAGGGAAATCTTGATTTTTAATGATGTTCTGTCATTTTTAATTGTTCTTCTCAAATGTTTAATTTATTTAAATTAGTTTTGCTCAAGCTGCAAGCCAGGTTTCTCAGCTGAAGAGTGGATAGACATAAAACTATCAAAGATATTGTTTGACATGATGCTTCTATGGACAAACTTTAGTTACAGCTATCACTCTGTCTCCTGCTGTGGCTATTGTGCCTGCACTGAACAGATGAGAGGTAGAGTATGTGGAGCAGCCAAACAGTTCTAATATCAGTTTGTCTGCAAATCAGGTGCAACCATAAATCATAGTTTAGTTTCTTAATTACAATGAAAGCCAACCTAGGTTTATTGTGACTGCTCTATTGTACAGTTCCCTATAGAACCTTTGTAGCAATCCTATTTTAGATGAATGTTTTAACTACTTCAGGATACAGAGAGAAAGCTCACCTTTGACAGAACTAAAGCTGGTTTCTGGAAAGTCTTCACTCAGATCAATCAGTGTCCCCTCAGACTTGCACCGTGGGAGGCCATTGGCATTAGCAGCTCGGATCCGCTGGGCTGCCATCTTGAGATCTGTGCCCTTCCCTGAATATCTAATAGGCCATCTTCTCTAGAAGAGTTGTGACAAATGTAATGCCATTGATTTTCAGATGCTCTAGTTACCAGGGTGATTATGGTGTCATACTTTTATAACTTGAGGAAAATCTGAAAAGAAAAATAGTAATTAGAACATGGTTTCTCTTAGAAGTATTTTCACTTTATTGTGTGATTAAATTGTAAAAACCTGTAATTATCCAATTACAAACATTCCACTCTGTACAAACAAACCAAGATGTATTACTTTATGACCATCTATAATTCTGATAACTTCTGAATAACAGGGGAATCCAGATAGCCAGCTTATCACAATGTTTACACAGCCATCGAGCAAAAGCTCTCTTTCCTCTGGAAACTCGGGACCACATTTGTTGTTGTTATTAACTGCCCCTCGAGTCGATCCTGAACCATGGCAACTCTACAGATGAGACATCTCCAAGAACCTTTGTTCTCCATGCTCTGCTTAATTCCTAAAGACCCATATCTGTGGCCTCCTTAATAGAGTCCACCCACCTAGCATGTGGCCTTCCTTTCTTCCTAGTTCCCTCCACCTTTCCCGGCATTATTGACTTTTCCAAAGAGTCCTCTCTTCTCATGATGTGTCCGAAGTAGAATAGCATTCGTTTGGTCATCTTGGCTTCCAGAGAGATTTCTGGCTTGATCTGTTCTAGGACCCACTTGTTTGTCTTTTTGGCTGTCCATGGGATCCTCAGCACTCTTCTCCAGCCCCACATCTCAAAGGAGTTGATTGTCTTCCTGTTAACTTTCTTAACTGTCCAGCTCTCACACCCATACATGGTAACAGGGAATACAATGGCTTGTATGATTCTAACTTTTGTGCCGAGTTATATAGCTTTGTATTTTAAAATCTCTTCTAGTTATTTCATAGCCACCCTCCCCATTCTTAATCTTCTTCTGATTTCCTGTCCCATTTCTATCAATGTTTGATTCCAGGTATGAGAATTCTTTTACTATTTCTATTTCTTCATTGTCTAGGTTGAACTTGTGAAAGACCTCGGTGGTCATTATTTTTGCTTTCTTTATGTTCAACATTAAGCCTGCCTTCGCATTTTCTTCTTTGATCTTCCTTAGCAAGTGTTCCAGGTCTGTGAAGTTTTCTGCTAGTACTACTAGTTCTGCTAGGGACCACAAGAGATACTGTTAAGAATCTTTTCAAAAGAACAAGTGTTTTTTATTACTCTAGAGGACTAGGATGAAATAACCTATGTTTCTTTTATCTGTAATGTGAACTCACCAAAGAGTTACAGAAGCATCATATACCAAATGCTTTGGACTTTGTTCAGGGAAACCTGAGTTCAAATCTCTTTAGAGAAATGACTTTGGAAAATTCTTGCCTCAGTTTAATCCACCTGGCAGGGTCCTTGCAAGGATGTATGATGCTCTGAACCCCTTGGAAGAAGGGTAAATCTGGTAACTACCATCAGTAAATTGTTCATTGGAATCTACCTTATGCCTATACCAGGGGTTCCCAGTATTTTTCATTTGTGGAGCCCTAAGGGCTCCATAGAGCACAGGTTTGGAACTGCTGGCCTATACTATCCCACATTTTCTACTTGTGTATATGGTCAAACTTCACCCCCACATTTCTTCTGTTTGGGCTCTCAGCTAGCGTTGCCAGGTTTTTCAAACAGGAATACAGGACAGCCTTTCCAATTTCCAGGCCAGCTCAAGACTGGCTTGTATATGAGAAGAAGGCTAATATGAAGCCCATCTCTCAAAACCCAAGTTTAGAGGCCCTGCAGGAGCCTAGACCTCTCACAAGACACAAGGCAGCAGGCTTTATGTTGTTCTGCCCCATATATAAAAAAGGTATGCAAACTAGTCAGTCCCTGGGCCACTTTCCAGACTGCCAGGCCCATGTAATTTGCACCAATTTCCTCTCACCCCCATCAGCCTGGCAGTTCACATATTTGCAAAGTATGACAGTAATATAGGCACATCCAGCCCTCTGGGTCAACAGTTTTAATTTGTAACACAGGCAGGTGTATATACATCTGTGCACTATTGTGCCCCTTGTGTCTACATCTCTTCCACATGTATTATATTTCAAATGCAAAAACTTTTGTGAATTAAAAATTGCACAAAGCTTTGTCACATTTGAAGTGGCACTCGCAGTGGGGAGGGTACAAAAAGGCATCTTTCCCAACTGTAATGACCATATTGCTTCATTTCAAAACTGTGGATTAGCTCTAAGCCTCTTTACAACACCTGCTCAAACAGTCTTTCAGGGAAAGAAGCCAGTATTATCTCCAGAAAAGAAGAGATACAGTACACAAAAATTCCCATCTAATAGAACTGGAAACAGGCATGGGTTTGGGGTAGCACATCTTCCAAAAACAAGGGTAAGAAACCTTTATTCAGACTGCCTTCTGGGGGCCAGTGAATAGGGTAGCAAAATCCACATCCCATTAAGTCCTTGGGTAAAATAAATTAATGTAAATACTGCATTCTTCATGGGGACTACACAATTGCTTAAATGGCTGGAGCAGCCCCAAAGCTCCTTTTATATAGTAAAGTGG
This sequence comes from Phrynosoma platyrhinos, assembly GCA_020142125.1. Classification (NCBI taxonomy): domain Eukaryota; kingdom Metazoa; phylum Chordata; class Lepidosauria; order Squamata; family Phrynosomatidae; genus Phrynosoma; species Phrynosoma platyrhinos. The sequence continues at coordinate 206,096,943 of CM034701.1, forward strand.
TTCAGCCTCAAGAAGCTGTAAATGTTTTCAAAGCATCAAGGACTTGAATCCAAATGCTCCTTTTTCTCAAAGGAAAAAGAATCAGGATCAGACAAAGCATTACACTAGTATGTGCATTTGGGCAGGCAAAAGAGTCTTTATGTCCCTCAAAATAAAATTTTAACATAAGTCTTGGCTCCTATCAAAACCAGTTGCAAAAGCCCAGCAAGCAGGGCAGCTGCCATGGATAGGAAGGATATCCATGTTATCTGGCACTGTGATCTGGAAATATGTTAAAAGTTTATCAACTATATGAGTGATCTATCTAGAGAGACCAGACTTGCCTGTACAATTATTATATACCTTTCCTGTTATTAAAAATAACATTGATTCTTCTGTTTATTATTACTATCTCAATTGTGACAGCTAAGAGTCCTACAGTAAAGGCAGTAAAGACGGCTCTCTTCCGGCAGGCTTTCCCAGAATACCTGCCTGGCTAACTGGAGGTGATCTGCTATTTACCCCTCTTCCTGCCATGGCATGTTAGCCAAAAATTGATTTTATTGTATTTTATATGTGTTAATCTGATTTTAATTCCATTGCAGTTTAATTTAGTTTTAAGGAGTGGGAGGACTAGGGTGTGGGATGAAAGACTGTTTTAATTATTGTCTTTTTAACCTTGCTGTACGTTGCCCTGATTGCCGAGCAGAGGGGCGCGTTCCAAATAAAAAATATTATTATTATTATTATACTTTTAGCCTACAAATTTGTAGGATGGTATGGTGGAGAATTAATTCATACCCTCCTGAATACTAAGCAGATATATGTTCAGCTGGTAGATATTTAGTTGTCAGGACACACTGAACTAATGTTTCTTCTTCCTCTTTAAGATTTATTAATAGGGACACAGTGCCAGAAATATATCTGCAGCATCCATTCTGTCATTGTGCATGTCCAGAAGAGTATGAGATTAGCATACGTTTAACACATTCACCCCTCCCTCAAAAAACTAAAGCAAAAATGGGGAAACCCCTACTGATCAAAAATCAAAACAGTGGTAGCATTTGTGTATTACCAAGAAGATAACATGGAAGCTAAGGAGTGAAAATACAGTAGCACCATGTCGAGAATGAGAGAAACGATAGCTAGCATCCTGTCAGAGACATACGCCAGCAAAAATCTAACGTATACCTGTGTATGGCTTTTTTTTTTTTGTCATTATGGAGGTTGGAATTCTCTGCATCCCTTGTGTGATGACCAAACCCTCCACCTTTTTCATGCTCCCCCTTGACACAGCCACATATCAGCCAGGAATGAACAACAAGTGCCTCAGAAGCATCCGGTTGGGTGCCTAAAGCCAGATGCACCACTATGAAGGCACCCTCTGGGACTTCCTGCAGATCTGGAAGAGGATGGCATATTGCCATAGGAATATTGCCACATGTTCTTCAGCTGCCCACCACCCTTTGCTGGCCACTATATGGCTCTGTTTGGCAACATGGAAAAGACAGGTTTTGAAGGGCAATGTGTGTATGGGAGGAGGGAGAAATGAGATGTGGCATAGTTCCAGCTGAAGTAACTTTATCCTTCCAAATGCAAGATCTCAGCAGGCATATTTCCAGAAACCCAGGAAAACTACTACACAGTTTCCTTCACAGCTGCACAAGCTATCAACTGGTTTCACACACACTGCTATCTCCCAGTTCGAAAAAGAACAAACTGATTTTTGAGAATTTTTGAGAGGGATTAAACCTAATGGTGAACAGTGGAAGCCACATTTAGTATGGCTTATATCATGATATTGCCATGCTTAAAACTACATTAAACTGCTATGCAAGGATTTCTAGTAATCTCAAAACAGGCTAGGCTCAAAGATGAATGATACTGCCAGTGCCAAGGCTCACATTTTGAGACAAGCTTTTGTAAAATATACTCCCAATGGGATGGGGGGGGGGCAGGCTGTAGGATACACATATACAGTCACCACTCCATTCTTGCAGACTTCAAGTCTGCAGTTTTGCATATTCACGGAGGTGCAAACTCTATTTAAATCAATGGGGCGCACCCCATTCAAGACTATGGGGCTTGAATATTTGCGAATCTCTGTTTTTGTGGGAGGGTCTGGAATGGATCCCCTGCAAAAACAGAGGGCCATCTGTACTTTGTACTAGAGAATCAGACTAGCCGTTTCCTGCAGTGTATTTCAGACTATCGCTTAAATTTCATGTAGATAAACTGCAAGCAATAAATTACATTAACCAGGAGAAATACCAAGAATCACTGTAGGGTCACAACAGCTTGTTCTCAGAGCATGCTGATAGCTGACCTGTTATTTAGCCATGCTTTACAAGGCAGTAAGTTTAGAAATCAGTCACTTTAATATCCCACTTTCCCCCCAAGAGTGGGATTCAAGGTGGTTTATAGAATACAAGGAAATATAAGTAAAACATACATCTAAAAACTATAAAAAGTTAAGATTTAAATTAAATTAAATTAAACTAAATAAAATTAAAACAATATAAAACATTAATGTAAATCATGGATCAAAAATAGTACAGCACTACAGTACAGTAAAGATGCTATCAGTAGATTTTTAACTTGACCTCCATAATGCTCCAAGTCCAGTATCTCAGTGCTAAGTGTTATACAAGATAACTGCTGTGGAATTATTGGGAACACATTATACCTAATAATTGCTGATCATAATGTCTTACAAGAGATACTGCCATCAGAAATGCAAATCCTGCACTCAGAAATGATTTGGCATAAGCCCTTGTTTAGCATATGACAGTGCAATTATTATGCCAGTTAAGTAAAAATTATATTACAAGGAACTAAAAGTAATGGGTTGGACCAAAGCTGCTAACACTGTTCAAGCAATGTGTGTGCTGTTCTAAAAATGCTTGTACAAGAATTCACACAGTGGTATTATGAGCAAATTTTATACTGCTGGTGGGGTTGCCTTTCAAAGAAATTTCTAAATTTTATTTTAACTATAACTGGTCTTCTATTCTTTTCTTTATGTTTAGGATTCTGACACACCAGTTTCATTTCCAATTTGTTTCCACCTGCAGTTTAAAGTGATGATTACGGTATTATATATTAAATTCTAAACCAGCATAGGAAATCTCAAGCATTGTGGCCAAATTTGTGCCCCCCATGATCCCAACATAACCTGCTGGGTTTTCCTCATGTGGACATAAATAAATAGAATAATAATAATAGTTATTTTTTAAAAAACAAAAGTTTTAAATTGTAATAATGTAATGTTTTTAATCTTTTGAAATTGTTTAATTTCAAAGCTTTTTTAAACTTTGTATTTTTAATGTTCAATGTTTCTTACTGTTTTAACTTAGGCTGTTTTAAATTTTGTTAGCTGCCTTGAGTCCCTATACCAGAAGAAAGGTGGATATAAATAAATAGAACAACAACAACAATTTCTCTGGTGTACTAGAGGGGAAACCTTGGGGAGCTGAGAGCTCTAGCCCTTTTTGAGACCACATACAATAATCTATCAGAGCACAGAGGACTGCTGATCTGAAATCCTAACTGGCCAAAGTCCAGCAAAGTTGACACTAGTGGATCATTCACACTATAGAAGTATAGCCCAGTCGGATTTCATAGGATGGCTGTCAAAGTGGAATAATAATGCTCTAATTCTTTGATGAACGGGCTCCAGGAAACTGGAAAGTACACTGAATCCAAACCCATTCCAGCTTATAAGTGTTGGAAATTCCTTGCCCTGGCCAAACCTCTCATAAGCCCTATGGGTGAGTATCTGGCTTGGAAGACATTTGGCATTATTTGGCTCCTGCCCTGTCTTCTCTATCAGCCAAAGGCACTTTCTGTGGGGAGAAAGGGTTTGTTATTTTTAATAAATAAATGATTAGGCAACAGTAAAACCAAGTTTACAATTGCCTCTCTGGTCATTGTCTCCAGGAAATCAAATTACATATAGAGCTAAGTGCAGACTAGACTGGCTGTGTAAAAGCAACTGGCTACCACTGTTAAAAGGAAGAGGACTTCACTGGTGCTACCAGGCATAGTATTCACAATCCAATCTTTCCCAGTGCCTCTCTTTTTGCTACTGTAACAAGAGGCTGAATCTCTGCTACAGCTTGCTCCAAGGCCAGAGGATGGATAGGGTGTTGCATGATTTATTATTAGCAATATAATTCCAATCATCATCATGTAGGCATGCTTGAAAGGCTCACACGAGTCCTTTTCAAGCATGATGCTATAGATTATTTGTAATGTCTGTGTATTACATCTCAACACCTATGTCAAATTGGATAGTTAATTTGAATGCTGTTTTCTTTCTAACAATACAAAAGTGGTTCACTTTCTATATAAATCTTGTTGTTTTGTGCCTTCAAGTTATATCTGACTAATGGTGACCCTAAGGTGACTCTATCATGGGGTTTTCTTGGCAAAATTTGTTCAACGAGGGTTTGTCTTTGCTTTCTTGAGGCTGAGAGAGTGTGACTTCCCCAAGGTGATGCAGTGGAGTTCCACAGCTAAATGGAGATACAACCCCCCATCTGTAGAGTCATAGTGCAATCCTCAAAGCACTATGCCATGTTATAGATCGTGCTTAATAAATATTATTATTTCAATGTACTGTTCAAAGCTCTGGCAAAACCATAAAACAAGCCTTCCAATTTGGTTTTGGACCTCATATCCCAGAATGCACAGGCAGAAAGATTATGGGAGTTGTAGTCCCAAAACCTCTGGCCTGTGGATAGCCATCCACACCATAATGCTGGACCCAGAGAACACATTATGCTGATGATACCCAGCTTTTTCCTTTTCAACTGATGCCAAGGAGGCTGTGGAAGTTCTGATGCAACCAAAAAGTTGTATGTTGGCTGATAAACCAAGGAGTTTATCACACAGGAGAAAATTAGGAGTTTAAACAGTAATTAACCCATGAAAAATGCACAATGGACATTAAAACATGATTAAAATGAGATAACAGAATAGATATTATACCGGGGTAGGCAACCTAAGGCCCGGGGGCCAGATGCAGCCCCCCCCCCGAGGCCTTTCTTGGCAAAATCTCCACAGGGGTTTTGCCATGGCTTTTCTGGGGCTGAGATAGTGTGCATGCATATTTTTTTATTTTTATTTGTTTAAAATATTTATTTATTTATTTATTTATTTTTGGTGCTTCAGACCCCCAGTTGTCTGAGGGACAGCAACCCGGCCCCCAGCTCAAAAAGGTTGCCTACCCCTGCATTATACAGTGATTAGCCAGGGAATAACCAGGCAACAAACAGCAAAAAAGTCCTTCATGGGAAAATCCCATGAATGATTTGCTTCTGTTTCTTGCCTGGTTATTCATGGGAAAATGGCACTTTAATCACGTTTCATCTCAACGTCATGTGAAAACTATGAGCGCAATTGAGGGACTATCACAGGTTAATCACTGTTTATACTTCCAATTGTCTCCTGTGTGATAAACTCCTATGACTAAGTCAGGACAAGATGGAGGTTTCGTTAGGAGCCAATCTGTGAATGGAGGAACAGTCTTTTCTGGATGGAGGAGTGTTTCTTCCAAAAGATCAAAGATGTATCTTGGGTGTTCTCCTGGAACTAGCATTGGTCCTGGAGTGTTTCCATGAATGCCTTTGACCAACTTTGATTGGTAAACTTGCTATATTCCTTAGAAAAGAGAGAACCATCCACAGTGATCCATGTCCCAATCATCTCCCATTACGGTTACTGTAACATGTTGATGCCTCAATACCCCAAAAGGCACCAGATCCTAGCTGATCTTTGAAACTAAGCAGGGTCAGCACTGATTAGTACTTGGATAGGGGACCATTAAAAAAAGAATAGAGTAGTACTATTACTTTCAGAGGAAGGAACTGGCAAAACCATCTCTGAGCATTCCTTGCCTTAAAAAATCCTATGAAATTCATGGCATCGACAGAAGTTGATAGCAACCTGAAGTCACATATACACGCACACAGGATATTGTGGCAGCATCCTGAAAGTTGAATTTCTTACCTAAAGAGGTCAGATTGGTCCCATCTTTCTTTAGTTTTGAGCAGGCTACAAAAGCCAGTCTAAACAAAGTCTTATTTGACAGACTGTTGCAAAGTTTCATTCTGCTCTGTAGATGTTTTAAAAACAATTTACTCTGTTTTGAATTTGACTGTTTTTATATGGATGGTTTTGAAACTGTATATATCCTTTGGAGCCATTTAGAGCATAAACAATAACTCAGAAATGCTTTAATTAATAAAATGGTTGTTACTATACAGAGAAGAAAACTTGAATTAAAGCACTTGTACACTGATTTATGTTAGTGAATTTTTTGTTGTTGATTTCAAAGAAATAGTCCTATTAATCTGTCAGAGCATAAATAGGAAAAAAATAGGGGGGGGGATCTAGCAGCAGTTTTACGATTACCTGATTTTTAGCATGAGCTTTCATGGATCAAGGCATCTCAAGAAGTGGCTTGATATTCATGAAGGTTCGTAATAAACAGATCAGTTAGTATTAAAGGTTCTGTTAGATTGCTCACCCTCTTTTCTTTTCTATTCCATTGTTGAGCTGACAGGAGTACCTTTCACTTGAGACTAAGGTCCCATTCACACAACAGAATTATAGTCCTAATTATCATTCCATTTCAACTGCTGTGATTCCATTCGATGGGATCCTGAGATTTGCATTTTAGGGAGTTGAATGTAGAACTCTAAGTCAGAACACTCCAGTGCCTCACTGGACTACCAGTCCTAGCATGGAATACTGACCTTTAAAATGGGAAAATAATGCTATAATTATGTTGTGTGAATGGGCCCTAAAGGAAAGGGTGAAGTCATGGTAGTAGATGGAGCACAGTAGATGGAGTACAGTGGGCCCTTGGTATCTGCTGGGGTTTGGTTCCAGGACCCCTTGTGGATACCAAAAATCTGTGGGTGCTCAAGTGCCATTAAATACAGTGGCATAGTAAAATGGCATCTGTTATAAGAAATTGAAAAATCATGGTTTGTCTTTTGGAATTTCTATTTTTTTTAAAAATAAAATAAAATAAAGCCATCGGTGAATCAGTGAATAAAGAATCAGTGGATACAGAGGGCCATCAAGAATGATAATACAGTTGGCTTATTTTTGCTTCCAAGTTTTGGGAAAGTCATACTAGAGCAGTCCTGTGACATGAATCCTCCAGACAAAACAAAAACTTTTTGTTAGTTGGTTTTTCAGAGTGGAATCTGGGATGACAGGGAATGCCAAACTCTGAACTCTTGTGAGAACAGATGTGCATGTTCCCAAATGTTCAAGATAACATGACTGGAAATGTAAGCCAGTAGTGGCTGGTGGCTTCCATATCAATGGGGCAGCAAATCTTCTAAGAGAGGCAGCCTGAACCCTAAAGGAGGTATCTGAGGTGTTGAAGCTATTTTGGAGATAGGGTTCAGAAGCTTGGATAGCTCATGTAATGTTCAGTCAAAAACCTGGAGCAGATTCACCACCTCACTGACAGAGAAGCCACCTGCAGCCAGAGATGTAAGCCTGGTTCTGCTCTCATGCTGAACTACGGTAAAGGAAGCTTAGCTATGGTTTGGTGTACTGCTTGCAACTGACTGGCAACCCAGAATAAGACAGCATGCTTGAAGTGAATTTGTAAACTATAGGTTATGGTAACTGGGCTTTAGTATGATGTCTTAACTGACAAGCTCCAATCCAGGGCCCTTACAACCATAGGAATTGGGGCACTGAGCAGATATGGTAGGCAGATCAGATACATAGATCTAAAACATGGGTAGTTTGTTTTACTTTTGGAAGTTCAAAACATGATTTGCTTGGGTTCTGAACTATAGCTAGCACAAGCTGTAACTGAGCTTTAGAGCTGATACTATCAATTAGGACTGGAGTTATTCAGCTACACTATTGATTTTACCATTAACTCAGTTGGAAGTCTTGTTCAAAGTGTTTCTTTGTCTCAAAAGATCAGACACAGTGTAAAAAGAAAATGCATCTCCTTTCTAACGTTTCTGAAAACAAGGACTGAACACTGCCAGGAACACTGCCTTGACTTCTTAATTTCTTAACAGTTGTTAATAACTGCACTTGATTACAACATGTCTTTGAGGAAGAGAGCTATGCTTTGAACATTCAAATGCCACTGCCCTCTTCAATTTGTATATGAGGCATAAAAGGGGCAAAATATTGAGTCACATCTCAAATATGCAAAATAAGGAAGAGAGGCAGAGCTTTAGGCTGAAAAAGGGAAAGCTAACCCACTTGTTTCTGAATATAAACACAGAACATGAATAAGTTTTCAAAGCTAGCTAAGATGCTACAGAAAATTTCAGCTTGAAGGCTATTCTTATAAGCAAGACTTCACTTCTATCATTAGATAGGATAGGATTCAACTCAGTTTTAGCTGCTCTCTCTAGTTTGAAATATATTTATATATATTCTGTGTGTGTGTGTGTGTGTGTGTGTGTATATATATATATATATATATATATATATTGCCATTTTACATAAGCAACACCATGCCACTGTATTTAGCAGGAATTGAGCAGCCATGGATTTACTATCCATGGGGGGTTCTGGAACCATACCCCAGTGGATACCAAGGGTCTATTGTATTAGCTCTAGATGTTTATCATGACTACTCAAGGAATATTTTTACATAGTCATTTCAAGATATTTTCTCTCTACTCAGTCCTGCAGCCAAATGCAAAGTAACACGGGAGCAAGTACAGTTTCTACCAAGTCACACAACTTGGCAACGATTTCCATTACTGTAGAGGCACTAGAAAAACAGAAAGCAGGGTAAGAGAAGTGTGTGTCTGTGTCTGTGTGTACTTTGGAAGCTGACTCCTCATTTGTTAACTGGATGTAGCAGAACCATCTGCCCTGGCATGAGGTTATAGCAGTTTTTGCCACAACTCTCAAAGTCACATTCACAGTGAAATCCAAGCCAAAGCTCTGACAAATGAAATGAGGATTACTCCAATTAATGACACGGCTGATGGAGAGATATGAAATAAGAATGGATTAGCCTTTG
>CM034701.1:206109425-206122132 GCA_020142125.1 Phrynosoma platyrhinos
GAGGGGAAAAAAGGGGTGGTTTGGCAAGAAAAAAAGGGACAGGTATGTTCCACCCCTCTGGCCATTGCCCCTCCCTCCTGGGTGTCAGCTCCAATAGCCATTCAAATGTGAACTACATCACGAACATGGCTAGATTCAATCGTGGCAAACATAGTGTGAACTCCACTTTGGTGAGAATTGATTCAGCGACCCCCAAATCTATGCAACTCAGAAACTGGTTTAAATGTGAGTGGGAATCAACCCATTGAAACCTGTGTCACCCTTGCCAATTGGTCAATGGTGCAGAGATGATGGTACCAGGCAAATGGGGTACATTATGGAGCAGCTTTGTTTCCAATTGATACAAAGTCCTCCCATTCTTCCAACCCCCCATACTGTATTGTATATACTTTTATATATATAAAAGTTTATATAAGTCTAGTACTTTTATATAAATCTAGGAAATTTATTCAAAAAATCAGTACAAGTAACCTGGGTTGACTTATCCATGGATCAGCTCTGCCCACACCTGGCTGCCTCTCTCACACATCACACAGCCAGCATTTACCATAGTTCCCTCCTCATCCATCCAGCCTTTAGGGTGAGCACAAACAGATATGCCTGCTGGAATTTTGTAAGCTCTTTGACATAATTTTCATTTGTTTCACCCTAAAAAATATAAGAGTCTCAGTGATGAGTAATAACTCCATTAAGATTAATTAAAATTTCATAAGGTCAATGCAATTTTAGGCTGCATTAATAGAAGTATAGTATCTAGATCAAGGAAAGTAATAGTGCCACTGTATTCTGCTTTGGTCAGGCCCCACCTGGAATACTGTGTCCAGTTCTGGGCACCACAGTTCAAAAAGGATGTTGAAAAACTGGAGCGTGTCCAGAGGAGGATGACTAAAATGGTGAAGGGTCTGGAAACCATGCCCTACGAGGAACAACGTAGGGAACTGGGTATATTTAGCTGGTTAAGAGGGGATATGATAGCTCTCTTTAAATATGTGAAGGGATGTCATATTGAGGAGGGCGCTAGCTTGTTTTCTGCTGCTCCAGAGAATAGGACTCTGAACAACGGATGCAAGATACAGGAAAAGAGATTCCACCTCAACATTAGGAGGAACTTCCTGACAGTGAGAGCTGTTTGACAGTGAAACACTTTCCCTTGGAGTGTGGTAGAGTCTCCTTCTTTGGAGGTCTTTAAACAGAAGCTGGATGGCCATCTGTCGGCGATGCTTTGACTTTGATTTCCTGCATGGTAGGGGGTTGGACTGGATAGCCCTTGTGGTCTCGTCCAACTCTATGATTCTATGATTCTATGATTCTAGGCAGCAAGCATCATTTTGAATTCTTTAGAAATCCTCATGGGTCTGGATATTAATCACAATGGGAGAAGGGAGAGGAGACTGGCTTGATATTGAAGTCTCATCTACATTTAGTAGTCAAAATCTTAATCTGAAAGGCAAAAGGATGTAAGACAGACAATTGATGGGACTCCCACTGGGTTTCTAGAGGACCTTCTCAGTGGCTGCTCCCCGGCCATGGAGCCCTCCTCTAAGGAAGAGAGGCTTAGCCTCCTTAGCCCTTGTGTTTTGTTTTTTTGCCAGCCGGCAAAGGCTTTGTTATTTAGGCAGTCTGGCTGCTGAAGAATGGGATCTTGATGGGGAGTATTGCATATGCTTTTTCTATGAGATGCTCTTAATTTTTTATATCATTGGTTTAATGATATTTCAATACAGTATTGCATTTTATTTGAATTTTAGTTGTTTGCTGTTGCTTTATGCCTTCAAGTCATTTCTAACATTTCCAACTCTAAGGTGAACCTATCACAGGTTTTTCCAAGGACTGAGACTGTGTGACTTGCCCAAGGTCACCTAATGGACTTTCATGGATGAACAGGAATTCAAACCCTGGTCTCCAGAGTAATTTGTTGTTGGTTGTCGTGTGACTCCAAGTCATTTTTTTACTTATTGCAACCCTTCTTGGCAGAGGAGTTTGCCTTTGCCTTCCTCTGAGACTGAGAGGGTGTAACTTGCCCAAGGTCTCCCAGTGGGTTTTTATGTTTGAGAGGAGAATCGAACCCTGATCTCCAGAGTCATAGTCCAACACTCAAACTATGCTGGCCCTCCAGAGTCATAGTTCCTAACTGATAATCATTCTGTGAGTGGCTGCCATGAGTCTTAGCCTGGGAGAAAAGTGTGATGAATATCACCTAAACAAATAAATAATGCTGCTATGCAGATTTCAGGTTGCATTTAGGATACCTGGCTAAAAATAGTAAAAAATAAATAAATCACTTGGCCCCATATCCAAACCAAGCCTACGAAAGTAGAGAATAGATAAATTCATGAATTCCTAAGCAAACAGAACTTTTGACCTTTTTTCTGAGCAGATTTATATCACAGTGTTACAGAAACACATATTGTTTCTTCTTATCAGTTTTTAAGAGAGTTCTTTAGAAAAATATTTTTAAAAGATAGGCGTCTCGAGTCCAAAGGAGTTAACCTTTTAAACAAATGCCAGAGGAAAATACTTTGGCAAGGAAACTATTTACACTCGGACACTGTTGACACAATATGACAAGGTGCGTCATCACAAAACAAGGAGAACGACTCTTGCTTATTTTAGAGTTTTATAAAGGAAGTGCTCAAAAGCACAGGGTGCATTAACCATTCCTTTGAAAAGGAAAAAAATAGTGGAATGGTGAAAGCAGGCATTTCTCTTTATGTCACTGGAATAAATTGTCAGCATCTGTCTATAAACACATTCCAAGATCTTGGTAGCTGTTTTTGTAATGCCTGATTACCAGAAAGTAATGTGAAAAAGCGGAATTTCACAAGGCGTTCCCATTGCCAGGAAACAAACCAGCTCAAATATGTTAAATTGCTACAAACTGAGATGTCAGAGGAAAAGAATTTTTGAGAGGAGCTCAAGCATAAAGCATAAAGCAATTAGAGCAATGTGGTTTAGGAGGTACTATTGCACAGTGTGTTATGAAGCATCATCCAAACAGAAACAATTTGCAGGCTAAAGTCAAACTAGGGAGACTGTCTGCCTGATTTTAATACTTTCGTTGCTGAGCCCAGACCAGCTAGATTGAAATGTTATTCCTGAAAAACGTAATTTAACCTGAAGAGATGCAAAAATGAATATTCCCAATCATTAGAAAGCCTATTTGTAGAAAAAAAATTAAAGACTGGGATCTCAACAGAAAACTATTGTATTCATTTGCAGCTGCAAAAGACAAGAGTGAGTATTACTGCACTCTGAATATCAACAGATTATGGCATATTTCATATATGGACATGTTTAGCTAAAATTCTGTAAGATGTGCCCTAAGTCTCAGGACTTATGCTCTCTGCTCAGCACGGTAGTTTGTACTGGACAGAAACTTTCTGTCAAATTTCCATTCCTCATCTGCAGTCTACTCTTGTGCAGCAATCTAAAGGATATAGGATGTTCACACATTACACAGGACATCCATTCACACTGTATTCACATAGTCACACATTCAGTCGGTTGTAAGAACCTATCTCTGTGTGTTCATATCTGACTTCAGCCCAGATATTAGCTTTTAAACTTACTCTAGGATAGAGATAATGTAAATATCAGTACCTAATGTGAATGAATACATATACAGTAGTGTGAACACACATGTGCTTTTTGTAACCCTGTCAAATATAACAATCTTCAGATTGATAAGGCTATCGCAGGAGATTCTGATAAGTTTTTGAGAGGTAAATCTGAGGGATAGTGGAAGAGCTGGGAGACCAAAGGGAGAATAAAAGTACCATCTAGGCAGGAGAGAACTGTGTCCAGATGTTATCATCCATGAGCAGAATTCATCCTGCAGTAGTTTGCAGTCCGAGTGAGGCTTATAGGTGCATTCCAGGCCAGGGTTGGGAGCCAGCCTGAGATGAGAGACCCTAATTGCTCACTAGTGGATAACTAATTTATGGACTCCACCCTCCATCTTGTTTTGTTTTGTTAAGGTCTTACCACAAAATGCATATTTATCTCAACTGTCTATTTGTTCCTTCCTTCTTTTCCCTCCTTCTTCGCTTTTGTCAGCAAATCCTTTTTAGCAAATCTAATTTTCAAAATTTCATAATAATATTGGCATCCCATTGGACAGTTCTGATTTTGTAAGCTAGACTTATGATTTCATAACTCTTTGTGCTTAAATTTATGAATATGGCACCATTGCCACGAGTGTAAATGCCCTAACCCCATCTTAAAAGCCAGGCAGCCATACTGAATGAAGGTGTTCTGCAGTGTGGAGAGCTGGACACTAAAGGATGACATGTCCAGCCTCTTTTCCCCAGTGAGTTGCAGTGCACTGAACAGGAAACAGAATCCCTTGCAGGGTCCTGTTGAAATGTCTCATCACAGTGCAGCTCACTGGCAGGAGTAGGCCAGACATGTCATCCATTTCTAAGTACAGCTACCTAGATTTTAAGGAGAGTTTTAGGGATTCAGATCAGGAGATGGAGCACAGCTGTGACATCATAGCTACATGTCCCATACAAAATCACAGACAGAGTTTTTGAAAGGGTGATTTAAAAATATAACTATTCTGGTTGTTTGTCATAACCAAACAACCAGACTGTTATATTTGTAATAGTTTAGGTAAACAAATACCAGACCTAGACTCAGAAAAAGAAGTAGTTTGAATACTACTAATATTCAGTCCTAGCAAGTGTACACCCACTGGCTCTCCATTCAAAAGCTGATTCAATAGGTCTACTCTAGTTCCTCTTTCTCCTCCCCCTCCTCTTCTTCTATTTATTTATATTCCTCTTCTTTTCCAAAATTGGGACTCAAAGGGGTTTACAATTTAAAAGCACACTACAATTAAAAACATACAAAAGTGACCATTAAATAGAATTAAAAAAATAGAATGCAATTTTTAAAAGATAAAGGCACTTAAAAACCATACACTTTAAAACAGTACAACATCCCCAAGACGTTCGTTAAAAACTTTGTTTTAAAAGCCTGTCTGAATAAAAGAAAAGTCTTAGCCTGCCAGTGGAAGGACAACAAAGAGGAGACCATTCTGGCCTTCCTGGGAAGGGAGTTCCAGAGTCTAGGTGCAACCACCAAGAAGGCCCTCTTTTGCATCCCTACCAACTGTGTTTGCGATGGTGGTGGGAGTGAGAGAAGGGCCTTTCCTGATGATCTCAGAGCCCAGGCTGGTTCATACAGAGAGACTGATCGGCCAAATAGCCTAGACCTAAGCCATATGAGGCTTTACAGGTCATAAAAGCATTCTGAATTGTGCCCAGAAACAAACTGGCAGCCAGTGAAGCTGTCTGTAATTAACTGGATTCAGGTCACTATGACTCATTTCTGTGTAGAGTAGGAGCAGTATATTTATATATACCGTATATACTCGACTATAAGTCAGCCTCATGTATAAGTCAAGTGTAGGTTTGGGGGCCAAACTTATGGATTTTGATATGACTCATGGATAAGACGAGGGTAAAACTTAGCGACATACAACAAAGGATGAAGCAAAGGAAAATAGTGCCACAGTCATGTAACGGGCCCAGGGTGTCCATCAGGGGATGGGATTGTGGGTGTCATCAGTGGATACTGCACTGGGACTGCCAGAGAGACCATAACATCTGGATGCTTTTCTGAACTGTATGATAACACTGTTTCTGGAACTGTGCTCTATTCAGCTGTACAGCTGGCTCCATGCACAAAGTCCTATTGTCAGGTTGCTAGGAGTGATGGCCAGTGAATGAGAGCTATGCATGAAGCAAAGCTGCAGTGTCAATGCTTTGATGAGCAAGGCACACAATAAGGTCAGTGGGGTAGCAAGTGGAGAATGGCCAGAACAAAAACTTCTTACATTGAAACATCATTAGCTATAATAAAATACTGTTTGCAGTGAAAATCATTTTGGCAAGTTAAGAGATTTAATGCATATTTTCTCCAAGTCCTAACTGCTACCAGTAGGAAATTTACATTTAACACACAAAATAAGGTAGCCTTGAATAAGTACATGTGTTTGTGGATAGCTAATGTTTTTATTATTTAAAGACTACTCAGATTTGAATAATATCAATAATGCAAATGGATATTCATTAAGATTATTCAAAATATTGTAATCATTTAACATGCTAGCTTAACTATTAGATTACACCTAATGTTCTTTGCATTGCTGAATGTTCTTCCTCCTCTACAATCCATTGTAAAATGTTTTAACTGCATCCTATATAGTTTTTCAACAAAATGATCATGAAGGTCACCAGTGTTGTGTACTTAGTATAACTGCAAAGGCAGAATCCTATGGAAAAGGTAACTCACTTTCCACTCACAAAACTGCTCAATCCAGTCATGCCAAAGAATGAAGCAGTTATACTTGAGGGACTTCAGGAGATAAACAGAATATAAACCTAAGAATGGGTGAGTTACACTTCACAGCTTCAGATCCCTCAAGAAAAACCAACAGTCCACAGATGATATGGCTTCATATCATATATAGTATTCCTAATACACTCCATTCCACTAGCAAACTAATAGACTTGTCTGGAGCAAAACTTAGGGGTGAAACAGATGGGCAAAATAAAGCAACTTCCAGACACTTTGCAGATGTGGTGTTTATATGATAAGTGCCTCCAAAGGAGTGGAAACCAAAAGGAAGCTGTGCTTTGGAACTTAAAACCAAAGCAAAAAGAAGCGATTATACTCTGGCTTAGCTTGGAAAATGTGAATCTTTGCGCCTGCATATAAACAGCCTGCTGCCTGTGCGAGGCTGTGGCAAAGCAAATAAACATGCAATAACTCCAATGGATATAATTACAACAGACACAAAACAGACAGTCCAACAGGGGGGCATGGGGTGAAGAGGTGTGTTAAAGGAACATGTAAGGAGGGCCTTTATGATTGTGCTTTGCCAATGTATCACTTGCACACTGATTCATTGATGCCGTCTACTGTGCAGCACTGCATATGTAAATGTGTGGCTGAGCAAAGGGGTAGCCATGCAAATGAATGGCATCTGGATGGGTGTAGGAGTTACTGGGAAATCGCACATGATGTGTTTGTGCGACAGTGCACATGCATGATGGGCCACTTTCCAGCCCATAGAGTACATTGTCGTCAGTCTAGTGGAATTTATGAAATAACTGCTGTGTATCCAATAACTGGGTGAGGCAATCTACATTTCCTGCAGGCTCGGTAGATCAGTTGGTTAAATAATCAAAGGCCTACTATGACCACCCTGCTGTACACTTTGCAGATAAAATCATTAACATCTGCATGGACTTAACATGGCCTAATTTTTATAGAAGCAGGGTGGATGGAGCCAAGGAACTGTCTGATTTGTTTTGTCCACTCACAATATCCTTCTTTTTTTCTATGAAAACTACCTAGTGCCAACAACTAATATGGCTAAATAATTTTATTAATGTCATTGGCTACCCAACCACTATCAAACACTAACTTGTTTATTCTCTCCAGATGGTAACAGTCACCTACTTTTTGAGCCCATGAATTATATATCTCATCAGCATCCATTCATTGAATCTGTGTTTTTAATTAATAGAAACCAGGCAACAGCTTGCAGAATTGAAATAGTGACCACACTGAAAGACAAAACTAGGCCTTTCAGAAGTGATCTCAAGGGTATGTGAGGGAGGGGACACACAGCAAAGAAGTTGGAACTGGACATTATTAATTTGGATTTACTATGGTAAACGTATCTTAGTAGGAGGGCATTTTGTTCCAAACTGAGTAGCATTTGATAAAGTATCAAACACTTTTGGGAGAAAGTCCTACCCAAGAAGTGATTGTGACCTAAGAAAGCAAATCTGCAGCCAAATTGCTATAGGATCTTGCCATCTTCCCTCTTTCATAGTTGTTTCCCCACTTATAATCAGAAGATCTAATCATAAGCAACAGGTTTTTAATAACCTCACTGGATGTCTGTGTCACATTTTGCACTATTCATAGACTTTAGTTCTGTAATATGGTTCAAGCTGCTCTTTCTGATGGTGAGAGGAGATGTAGCACAGCAGCGAGGAATGTGAACGATTAGTCCGAAAGTCACCAACCTTTATTTCCAACACAAATATTATTATTATATTATGATCAGTTATAAAATGAACTGAGAGAATGTAAGCATTTGAACACCAGAAATGTGTTATACAAATGCTAAGGACACAGTTCTGTTAAAGCTGCATATTTTTGTCTTACTGACACCATTTAGCTTTTCCACCATAATCAGTTAGGCTCAGAAGCACTCAACTTTGCTTACCTCGTGCCTCCATATATCAATACCCATTCTATTCTTTGCTCAGATTATTCATTGTATTCATACACATTCATCTTTGTTTACAGTTATGTGTTGATACCCAGGAAGTTTGGAAGATAAGATTTCCCCCCTGAAATTGTCAAGGTGTGCTTATTATTTTTCAAAGCTAACTTTAAAACAGCTTAGCAAGATTTATATTATTGTGCAGTCATGAAATACCACAAAATGAATGACAAAAAACAATCTACGATATGAAAGGGAAAAGTCTAATCTGCTTCACCAAGTGAGCAGAGATCTCTGACAGTTATACCTTGGCATTATAGGCAGCCTTACCAAACCAATGGCCCATTCATACTACAAAATTATAGTATTGTGATTCCACTTTGCCATAGTTCCATCCTACATAATCCTGGGATTGAGAGTTGGGGTGGTGGTTAAAATCCTCAGCCACTAAATTCTCCTCTGGTTCGTCTGACCAAACTATATACCCCACCCTCCAGGATTGCACAGAACAGAATCATAGTAGTTAAAGTAGAATAACAGTGCTATAGTTGCTTTATGCAAATGAGTCCGTTGTCTGAGGGGCAATGATGGGTCCATGGCCACTGAGTGAGAATTCTAGAACTGGGGTTCATATATTAATGGTTCCCAATTTGGCTCCCCAGAAGCTGATGGACTAGAACTCCCACAGTCCCTGACAATTGGCCATGCTGGTGGCGTTTCAATGGTAGCAACATCTAGGGATCCTAGGCTCGGATCTCTTATCCTACTTTAAAGCCAAGCTCTCTAACCAAGGGATTGGGGTTATGTTGCCCTACAAATGTTTGGACTACAATTTATAGCCATCCTGACCATTGACCATGTTGGATGAAATTTATGATACTTGTAATTCAAAACATATAGAAAACATCAAGTTGGAAAAGGCCCCATTAACACAACACACTGGTATTCTGTTTATTAGTCCCAACTAGAATAGACCCATTCAATGAATTGTTAAGTGGCTGAATCAACACAGGCAAATCCCAATGATTCAACATGTCTACTACAGTCAGAACTAACAACAGGATTTAAGCCCAAGTCTATCCTCACTTTTTGTCCAATCACAAAATAAGGCAGTGGATACTATTTGTTCTCATCACTGGAATTTTAAGAATGGTTTCAGAGAGATCCATCAAGTCCAGGTTGTGCTATTACAGACACTCCATGTAAAATACACATTTAAATTTAAAAAATAAAAGAAAGTTAAAAAGAAGCTGCTACTGGTGACTGATGTAAAACACCAGTGTTCCCAGCTGATCACTGAGATAGAAAATCCTAGCTCAGAACAGTGCAGGCATTTCTTCTGAGAGCTGCAAGCCAAACAGATATAAGATCAAAAAGGGAAATTTGTATCACTTCAGATCTTTGAAGGTTTTTCTTGGGGAAAGGCCTTGCTATGTGCATTTACTGTGATCTCCACAGATTCTCATTCTCCACCCAGCAGCTTGACAATGTGCCCTTAAAACCAGTAAGCTTACCCAAAATAGGTTGTTTGGTTTGCAGTGTCCTACAAAGATCTTTAATTCTACAGGATATGACTGTATATGAATTCTTTTTCCTTTCATCACTAAAGAATGGCATGGGGAACAGTGTTACATAACAGAAGACTAAGAATAGGCCCCAAGAGGCTCGTGACAAAACATGAAAAGAATGACCTGGTGCTTTGCCAAACCAGCTTTCATTTTCCTGCTATGGAAAAAGCACTTCTAAAAAAACGAGCATATTTCTTGCTCCATAGCCAGCGAAAGCCACACTCATAGGAGGAAATGCATTTTCTCTTTGGATCCTATTACAGCTTTTGGCTGGTGTGAGTACCTCTTAGATTACTACTGCAACACTGGGCCTTTCTCATAGGCCCTCAGTCTTGGAGACTTTGCAAACTGATGTAGGGCTGTTGTTGTCTTCCCAATGTTATTTTTAAGAAACTCACACTGATGTTGAAACAGCCACACTCTTATGACGTTCTTCCAAATATTTCAATTTTTGATTGTACTTTCTACTGTAGTGGCAATACCAAACTTAGGATTTTATCACACCAGGCTTGTAAGGCACCACAATCATGTTAGCCTAAGAAATGCAAACATACTGGGTTGGGAACAGTCATTATTGCACAGCTCTTCCAAATCACCACAGTGCTGCTTCTGTCCCAGCCTGTGTCTTTCTCCTACTGGCCTTTATAGTCCTACCTCCCTGCCCTATGCCCTTTCCAGCATGCCTTTCTATCTCTATTCATTTTTTTTAATTTTTAGCACAATTGCATGATAATGCAATCCATTAAGTAAAAAGAAAGAAAAGAAATTGAAAGGGGAAGAAAAAGAGCCCACTTGGAAAAAGTGAATAGAAGGAGGGGGGGAACATTATCCCACCTACTTGCACTATGTGACTGTCTGAATATTGGAACTGTTTCAGCAGGAACTTATCACATGTGCATCAACAGTGGAAAAGCAGCGCAACTGAGGGGCACTGATGGCTTTTGCCCAGCAATGAGAATGAGTGGTCCAGGAATAGATGGACTACAACCAGCTGTTGGACAGACACTGCTCTGTGTGACAGACACATCGTATGGCCATAGATGCTACCACCTAGCTCTAATTCTACTTTTCAAGCCTCAAGTGATAAAGCCCTTCACCTGTTGTGCATAAATTCTTGCACAGTATTCAGATGTCACATTAAACTGATCCACAAAACAACAATATCTATCACTCAATTGAAATGCACAAAATGTATCATGCAAACCTTTGAAGCTTCACGCACTTCTTCATCAGGCTAAGTTGTTAAAAATCACACAGGAGAAAGAAAGTGAAGATGTTAGAGTCACAAGCCAACAATCTGTCTCAGATGTTCTTCTTTTCTCAGTTAAAATGATCTAGAGGGACCTCAATGAAGGCAGAGACCACTCATTTTAAACTATGGTTATTTTAATCATCATTTGTTGAACATGCTAGAATCTGACTTATCCACACACACACGTTCCCCCACCACCACCACCACCACCATTCCACTCTGGGAAGAAGCTTGATGTTAAAGGGAGTGCATATTGTCTGCTATTAACCTATTTTCTAGTCACAACAGAGATGGCTGTTTTTGCAATCAGGTTTGCAAATTAATTCCAATGACAATTGCAAAATAAAGCATGCTGAACATAAGTTACGGTATGTAGATGAACAAAAGTATATGCTGTGACATACAAAAGGCTGACCACTTGGGTGAGCACCAATGCAAAAAAAGAAGGAAAAGAAAGGAAAAGAAAATCAAAGGAAAAGAAAAAGAAAAAAGAAAAGACAAAATGTTTCATGCAGTCTGACTGTGAGAATATCCAGCTGTTACCCCAGTACCTTTGTGGCAGTTAAGGAAAGCTCCAGAAAAGTATGTTCCTTCTACTACTTATTTGAAATGGTCTGGAAACTTATTCAATAAAGATGTATTCTATTCTATTCTATTCTACTTGCAAATTGAGTGTAGCAATGCATTTGTGAGCAGCTATGCCATTTGTATTGAACAGGATTGAATAAGAAATCTCTGTCCATGAGGATTTCACCAGCAAAATGGCCTATGTATCTTGCAGCCATAAAAACACTTTGGGCACTTTCCAATATTTTTTTGTAAAGATTCAGGTAGTGGCAATGGACGATTCAGGTTCCTCCATCACAATTAGCCAAAACTGTCATTACCTTCATAAAAGTATTGTGCACATATTCTTCTACTCTGCTGCTCTGCTGAGGCAGGCTATGATGGTGTCATTTTTGGGTAAATGCCACTATTCTATAAACATGAAGACCATATATGACATGCATATTCTGACACTTTTCTTTTCATTTTATTTGGGAAGTGGGTTGAATTCCGAGGCATCCAAATTTTCCTTGTTACTAATTGAAAGTACTGTATTTGGCAATCTCTTAAACCTCAAGATGAGCAGAAGCAGAAAGGCAGAATTTGAACACATACCGGGAGTTTCAGTATTTCAGATGTAAAAAATTTAATCTAGAAAAATTTAGCTGCTTCTTTTATATTATTGTCAAAGACTGATTTCCTAGATAAATAACTTGTACTACTCTGGCTTTTTTTTTTTGATGTATTAAGACTGATATATCTAGGTATATTGAGATTTATGGCAGTTCAGCCATACTGGCTGCACAACCCAAAACTGATGTAACTCCAAAAAGATTTAGACACAGGAGTGGAGCAGAAGGACTCCAACACAAATCAGAATGACAGATTTTCTTTGCTGCCATAATGTGATATAATTTCCTCATGCTAATCTTCAGAACAGGGGATCCTGCAGAAGTCTCTACTCATGTAAACTTATTTGAGGGTTCAAAATTTCAAACCCAACCATAGTAGGCAGGCCCAGTATAAAGGATGAGTATCATTCTCTTCCTTCCAATATGATCATTTACTTCTGCTTGCTGTTGAGGCAGCA
>CM034701.1:206160434-206177708 GCA_020142125.1 Phrynosoma platyrhinos
ATGGCTCTCTCCTGGGCCATAGTGACTTACAAAAGTAGCTCCCAACTTCATATCCCAGAATTCCTGACCACTGCCCAGGGGTTCTGGGAGCTGAAGGCTAAAACACCCAGAGCAGCAACATTTGAGAAGCACTGAAGTGGAGGAGCAAATTGTTATCAGATTCTGTGATGGGAAGAAACTGAGAGGGCTAACATCTCAGAAGATAGGCTTAACATTTAAACTGACCTGGACAAGTGGAAATGTGTCTGAAACAAACACAGTGAAGCACAACAAGCAGAAAGGTCTGCTTTTAGCCAGTTATCATCACCAATCAATATCATCATGTAGGGTGGGCAGGTTTGTCAATAGTATATTTGAAAAAGGTGACAATATTATAGTTACTAAAACCAGGGACAGTTTGTGGCTTCCATGCTGCGTTTTATTTGACTTTAAAGAAGCTGTCTAAAAGTCAGTCAGTTCTGGAATAATAACCAAAGTGGATTCACTGCATTCAGGAGGAAGAAGGAAGTAGACACAAGCCCCATTGAATAAGAAATATGTAGATTTGTCAAAGTAAAGAAATAGATGGTCGAGTGGAGGAAGACAAAAATGAAGTGGAGCAAGTGGAACTCACTGGACAAGTTAAATTTTCAAAGAAAAAAAAAGAAGCATTTCTGTGTCATGAAGAGGCACTTTCTAGGGTTAGAAGGAGATGATAAAGACTCATCAATCTGATCTTTAAAACCACCTTGCAGAATATGCAAGTATCTTTATTCCAGTACTTCAAATAAATGAAGCGCTCCTTGACACTTCCTGATTTGAAGCTGGATCAAAGCCACTGTGCAAAAACAACTTTAAAATTAAAAGGATGTTGGTGGGAATACCATGCACCCCATTTAAGGAAAGGGGCATCTTTCTCTACTTCCTTGGTCCTTTTCCAAAAATCATCATCAGACAATGACTCTAACAACAACTTCCATGAAAATAATTTCTCATCTCTCTCTCTCTCTCTATATATATATATATATCCATCCATCCATCCATCTATAAAATCTGGGTTCTATTCAGTTGTGACTGGTGGCTTCAATGTGAGTGGTAACATCAATTTCCTCTGGATTATAGTCTGAATTTTAAAGGAGCTAACCAAGGTGCTGACTCTGTTCTGGGGATAGCTTCCAAAACAGATAGTTTGGCAAGGTCCTTTACACTTCACATTAAAACTCAAATCCACCTCCCTACCAATTTCCACTGCCTGTAATGTTCCAGAAAGCCAGGATGGATATGTTTAGTATCAAAATAGATTATTGAAACATCAAGAATATCTGAAAGGAGGTCTACAGAAATACATTTTCTTGGAGGAACTGCAGAAAAGCCATTGGAAGGCTCCCAAAACAATCAAGCATTTAGAGATGCCCTCAGCACAGAAATTTCCATGAGAAGATATACCCCATTGGTGACAGTTTTAGAAAGTTGCAAGAAGGAAGGAAGGAGCGGGTAAGTGGGCAATGGGGCACACTGATGCAATCAGCCTCAGTAACCACTGAGAAGAATGCAGTCCTGAGATTTTTGTCCCACAGAGACCAGGTGTTGTTGCCTATTCTTGCTTTCCCTCAAGAATCTGCATTCTGGCTTGCTGTGGTGCTGCTATTTGATAAATGCTGATTGCATTTTCTATTTTAAATATACCCCCTCCAGTCAAATCTTTCCACCAGAATGGCTACTCTGAGAAATACTCTGGGAGCTGTAGTCCAAAACAACCTCTATTAAGATAAAAGAGTAAAATATTTCCCACTCTTCTGCAATTTCATACAAAACTCAACTCTCTCAAAGTTTGCATATTCCAACATCTGTAATACAGTTTCAAAACTACACTGCTGTTCCTCAGTTGCAATTATCATACATGATCATGACTGCATGAACAGTCAAAAAGACTTAATTAACAAGGGTAGAACCTAAATTACTATCAAATTATGGTGGATTTGTCTCTTACTCTACCATAGCAACAGACAATCTCATTTCTCATCTGCACTTCACTCATTCTAACCTGAATTACATTATTAACAATGTGCTTCTTGTCAGGGCTTCACTCAAGATGAATTTACATTCTTCGAGATAAGCTTTTGGCAGTTTCTTTTACGGTTCTCTTGTTGCAAGCTGAAACATGCTGCCTTTGTGTATTAATGCATCTGTTTTTCAGCGCTTCAGGGTCACAATAAATGAAGCAGCTCAACTGACTACACAGGAGGGAGAAAATAGGCCTGTGAGGATATTTCTTTTGAAGCTAGTATTTTATATTTACATTTATATTTACTCTGAACCATGGGATTTTTAAAACTGCAAGGTGTGCCCTGAGAAGCTGTTTATTGTGGCCTAATTCTAATACAGGGCAAATAAAATATTCATTTTTAATCCATTTAAGTTTGTATTGAACTGTTAATCTTATACTGCAGCCTTTTGTAGCTAGGGTTACTGTATTTGTTTGCGAATCACTCGGAACACAATGTAATGTGGAAAAAACACTACTGAGTGTTACAGTTAAATGAACAGTGAGGGAGACACTTCAAGATGAGGCTTTTATTGTACCATTGTAATGCACAATAAAGAAAATTGTTTTGCCTTGTTCATGTAATTTTACGGGAGATACAGATGCTATCTTCTGTTTGTAGTCCACCTATATTTCTATGTTTCATTTCTTCTGAAAATTTTCAGAAAAATAAATACATTATGAGGGGAAAAAGAGATAGAATAGCTATATTATATGGTTTGAATTTTAGCATTAGGAGTTTTCTATATTGAAGCACTCTGCTGATGGATAGAAGAGCCAAAATACACTGAAGGCAACAAATCCCATCTGATCTTAGAAGCTAAATAGGGTCAACCCTGGTTGGTACTCAGATGAAGGACTGCCAAGGAATGTCAGGTGCTATAGGCTATATATTCATGAATATATATATATATTCATGCCTAAGAAAAACCCCTATGCAATTCATGGGGTCATCAGAAATCAACAGGTGAGTTGAGGTATGCGTACACAGAGAGAGAGAGAGAGAGAGAGAGAGAGAGAGATGGATAGAGACCTTGTTTGGCATAAAATTAAATAATAACATGCTGGGGTCTCCCAAACTCCCTTAGGGTTTTTGCCGCTTTCTTATTCTCTCATGGCACTTTGCTGATCTTCAACTTCTATCTTTTAAAGGCAGAATGTATTTTCCCTCTGAACTCTTCTCTATCGCATTTGCCATATTTCTTGGTCTGTTACTGATGTTACTGTTTCTTTTTTTTCAAACTAGAGATTTTGGTATACACTTAACTAAGCTTCTGACAAAGAAGCCCCCCAATCTTTTTTTTTTACAAAGTCTTTTTACACCCACTCAGTCCTCTTTTCCTTCATCTAGCTAAAAGGCTTTTAGCACTGACATTGGGAGGTTGGTGAAGGAAGGATGGAGAAACACAGACTTTTTTTATTGGGTTGGAGCAGCATGTTTGCAATAAACAATGTGCAATAGGTTGGACTGATTTTCAGAGTTCTGTTTGCCTAATTTAAGTTTTTGAAGCTGTCGTAAGCATGATTTAGATAACAGCATATTAGGGAAACAGATGTAAGATAGCTCTAGGCCTGTAGCCAAATTAATTATAAATAGAGATAAGCTTGAGAGAAAATGAAAGTAAATGACTGGCTTGTCCCAAACCTGACAGTATAGGGTTATTGGCCTAGCGCATCAAGATGAGCTGATGGCCCATAGAATTGACCAAGAATAACCTTCCTTTCAGGTACATTAGCTGAGCCAAATAGGATGGCAGGCAGTCAAAGTCTCCTACTGTATCACAGGTGGGGTTATGGCTAAGATCGCTATTTTGAAAGAATGAGATAATTGGGAAGGAGTGGAGATCTTTGGAATTGAAATAACTGGGGAAGAGCTGAGATCTTTTAGATAGTTGGCTAAGCAGGGGCTAGAAAGGGTATAAAACAGAAGCTTTTTGCTCACCAAAAAAATTAATCAGATGTTGCTCTCAGCAAAGCCATTCCATTTCTAGGCTTCTGCTGCCAAGCAATTGCTGGTAGCCCAAACTTTTACATGTGGTATTTCTTTCTTTCTTGATAAAGCTTGTTAATACCCAATAGAATGCTGGTGCAAAAACTATTGTAAACAGACACAACCTACCCCCATGGGTTAAAAAACCACATTGATCTATAAATCTGGCCATCAAAATGGAAATCATAAGAAACGTGAATATTATTATGGGGGAGGAATCATTGCTGGGTACATTTTGGAAGATGCTTTGAAGTGGTCTCTAGGAGGTTCAAAATGTTGTTGCTTACTTCTGCAAAGCTTACTGACCTAGTTGTTTCATTTCAGATCTTGTTCATTCTGAATAAAAAGTTTGCTGAAAAATGCTGAATTGCTCCGTGTGTGTGTGTGTGTGTGTCCTATCCCTATCCTTTTTATGTTATTTCTTCTTCTAGTATCAAGCTTTTTGTTTAAAAAAATAATGCCTAGGAACATATCTACTTTGCTAACAGAGGTATACCTGCACTACGACCTAGGATCAACTTCTGACACATATGGCCAGCCATTCAGAAGACAGATCAGAAGATCAAAAGGAAGCAGTAAGATGGAGATGAATGAACCACAGGATTCGCAATCAACAGGATTCGCAATGAACCGCAATCAACAAAACCAGCCATCACCCTGATAGAAAAGAAGCAGCTTATAGGACATTAAGGTCCTATCTTTGCCTTCTCTGCCCCCCCTCCATCTATCTGTATTAGAATACAAACCCAAATAGGTAAGCTCTTCCCTATCTTGGTGTTTTGTGCAATGTTTAGTTTTTAGGTGGTTCTCCAGTAATAAATATATGTTCTTGGAGGCACTGGGAATTTCATTATTAGGTTCTCACATTATTAGACTGTGTAAAGGGTTGAGGATAGGGAGACTGTGTAGAATTTCATTTTTATAGCAAACGTTACCTTGTGTTTATTATTCATCTGTAATATGTAAAACAGCCATTATAAACTGTTTTCACCAACACTATCCAAAATGTCTTGTGACAGAAACTTCTTATGTTCTGGGTTGCCATGTAGGAGGTGGGCCTCCAGATAGACATTGAAAGTAGTTTCTTTGGAGGTGGGATGGTTCCTTTGGTGCTATAAGATTGTAAAGTACAAAGATATGACACTGAACACTAAAGTTAGGATCATCCAAGTCATGATATCTACAGTCACCAGATACAGATGTGAGAGCTGGACAGTGAAGAAAGCAGATAGAAAGAAAATCAACTCATTTAAGATGTGAGATTGGAGAAGAGTGCTGAAGATACCAGGGATGGCCAAAAAGTCAAACAAATGGGTCTTAGGATACATCAAGTCTGAACTCACCTGGAAGCCTAGATGAAACTGAAGCTGTCATACTTTGGCCACATCATGAGAAAACACGACTCATTAGAAAAGACAATAATGCTAGGAAAGGTAGAAGGCAGCAGAAAGAGAGGAAGATTGCATGCCATCAGGAAGGTCACAGGCCTGAACCTGCAAGAACTGAGCAGAACTGTTGAGGACAGGGACACTGGGAGATGACTCATCCACAGGGTTGCCTTAAGTTGAGGTTGGCTCAAAGGCAGTTAACAACAACAACAACAACAACATCTGATAGAATTACATATTTAATATTAACCCTAAGGCTGTTGCCACACTGTACAGTTTGACACCACTTTAACTGCCATGACGCAATGCTATGTAATTCTGAGATTTGTAGTTTGATGGAGCACCAGAGCTCTCTGACAGAGAAGGCTAAATATCTCACAAAAAGTACAGATCCCAAAATTCCATAGCATTGAGTCATGGCAGTTAAAATAGTGTCAAACTATATTATTTCTGCAGTGCAGATCAGATATAAGTTGTCACAGCTCCTAGAAATTCTAGGCTATGGTAATTCTAAGACAATCACAACTTTTAGAAATTCTAAGTAAGGCTACGAATTGAAAAAAATAAAAGGCAGCTAAAGGTGAACCACAATGAGGTGAGTGTATACATTCGGGGAAATCTCAGAAGCAAACATAATAATTGAGTAAGAATAAAGAAAAGAATTCTGAGTATTCATTGTGCATTCTTAAAAGTCAACATTTGCTTTTAGATGTTACGTGGTGTATGGTACCTGAATCTATTTATACAAAATATTTGCATAAAGATGTAATTGGCATACTTCTGGCTGAAAAAGGAAAGAGTGAAATGCCAAGCCATCTTAACATGCTGCCCTCTTTTCTTCTGATGACTCCTAGTATAGTTTTCTGACATTCTTACATGGTGTTTACAATCTGGCCAGATGTAAACTCTGCTACATACACTGCCTCAAAGCAGATAATAATGCCAAGCCATTTTTAAAGGCCAGATCATTAGAAAAGTAGTCATGGGCCATTATTTGATAACTTCCCCTCTGTTGAGTTGGTTTTTAAAACTACGGTGTCCTTGATTTGCTGGGTGTGGATTGTAGGCCTCCAGTGTTTCACTAGCAGCTTGATACGGGCCTGAGAAGTTTCTTAGGGCCTAAGCAGACTGCCAGAAATAGTGCACATTAAATTGAGGCACTGCCCTGGCTCAGTGCTAGGGAGTCATGGGAATTGTATTTTTTTCTGAGACATTGAGCCTTCTCTGTCAGAGAGCTTTGGTGCCATAATAAATTACAGTTCCCATGATTCCCTAGGACTGAGCCAGGGCAGTGCCTCAATTTAATGTGCACTATTTCTGGCAGTCTGCTTAGGCCCATAGTTAACCTAGGATGGCTATGTAACTATGGGTAGGGGGCAGGATAGCAGTGGGGAACTAACAGGCCAGCTGAAGACAAGAATAGACATCTTCCACCTGTTCTTTCCTTTGGTTCGTCTCCTGTCCAAAAGGTTCCTGGTTGTTTTAACCAGCTTCCCATCAGATTTGTTGTTTTTCATACTGAATGGCAATCCAGTCCAAAATAAAACTTCCGATCTATGATTTACTTGTGAATGAGGTGGATGGTCTGGAAGGTATCACAATGGCTTGGAGGAGAGGGAGGAATTAGTCATAGGAACATGAGAGACACTGCAAACTGGGCCAGGCAGAAAAAGCAGCAGTAGCAGAAACATGTTATAAACCATCCTGGGCATAAAATGCTATTGGAGAACACTGAAATTCTGGACCATGCAAACAACTATCAGGTCAGAATGCACAGGGAGAACACTGAAATCCACAAACCCCTAGACAACTTCAACAGGAAAGAATAAACTCTGAAAGTAAACAAAATTTGGCTACCAATCCTGAAAAAAATCCAAAATCAAGACTCAGCAAATGCAAATGAATATCACCCAGGGCTTGGGGTTTCCCCCTGCAGACTATGGATTGCTAATTTTTATACACATACATATCCTTCTGCATATCCTCCCACCCTGAGGTCTTGCCATTCAACAATAAACCAACACACAGATTAAAATGTAAATCACTTCCTCCCAACCACTCCATATACCTCACTCACTTCCATGCCACCAACCTCTGAAGATGCCAGATACAGATGCAGGCAAAACGTCAGGGATAAATTCTTCCAGAACATGGCCACATAGCCCAAAACCCCCACAAAAAAACTATAGTCATTGGAACACTTCAGCAGTGCCTAAATTTGAAGGCTGGGTTGAAAGAGTTCCTCTAGTTTGTAAGGATTCCATCTCCCACCACTACACCACCCAAATCTTCTATAATTTTGAGTGCTACCCTTCTGTATTTATATCTTATTCTGGGGACTTAGAACAGTAAAGGAACTGTGCTGTCAGTACTGCCTGATCCCATTTTCTGAGCTGATGGCCTTGGATTTATGCTGAATCTACACAGGCTAAATAATGCATTCTTACTTCGATTGCAGTCCTGCCAGAACAAATGACATTCCTCTCCTTCTGATGCGAAAACATATCTTTTAGATGCCTCAAGGCTTTAAGTCAATTATAAAAAACCCCTCAAATTTACTCCACTGTTTTTGGGATGAAACAGATCTCTTCCAGCAGGCCTTTCATGACTAGATCTCCCAGCCTCAAGAGTCCCCCTATCTCTTCTCCCCCCCCCACCTTGGCTATACTCACTGCCTTGTTTGCTTCTTTGTTATTGTTGTTTATTTACAATGTTTTAATTAAGATGTTTTAATGGATAATTCGTTTAATACTTTTTAAGGGGTGGGTGGGCTTTTGGGATTTTTGGACTGTGTTTTAATTTACTGTATGGAATTTTAACTGTTGTAAGCTGTCCCGATTGCTTGACAGAGGGGCGGGATACAAATAAAATTTATTATTACTATTTATTATTAAAACATGTAGTTTGATACCCCTCCCCCCAAATTGAAATCACAGTTGATTCAGGCTGGGGGATGGCGCTAGGCTGGTGGGTCATCAGCTTGGTCAGATGTTCACCTAGGTCATCTGATCATTCCTGACACAAAGAGGCAGCTCCCTTGTTTATACTGGCATCTGGAAAAGGCAGTGTTACATTAATAATAATAATAATAATAATAAATTTTATTTATAACCCGCCTCTCTGCATCGCAATCGAGGCGGGGAACAGCAATAATAAAAACAGAACAATAAATAAACATATAGTAGCAGCATCAGGGAGGGGCAGATAAAACCATCCCTTCAAGCCAGAGCGTTATTCCGGGAAGGCCTGTCGGAAGAGATCCGTCTTTACTGCCTTTTTGAATTTTCTTTTCTACATTCTTTTTCTTTTTCTTTTTGAATTTAGATTGTATAGGTGAATCATCCTATTCACAGGCCAGCATTTCACCTCTTCCTTCTCTACCAGCTTCACTTTATTGAAGCACGGGTGGGCAATCAGATTAAAGGGGAAACAAAGGCTATTTGACTAAGCGAATATGCACATGCACTGCAAGCATTTTAAAAAACACACCAATAAACTGATAAGGTGAAAATATGCACACAATAGAAACACACCCTTATATGGCAGTGGCTACATAAAGGGGGTCTTCTGTTGTTTTCCAAACTGATTAAAACAGGTGTGGGTGGAAGTAAAAGGACAGACTGGGGCAGAGATACTACTCCATGAAACTAGGATACAGCCCTTGTGTAGATTCAGCATTAGTTTTGATAACTCACAAGAGGATTGTTCTTCTGAGTACTCTTAACCAGGGTTGGCTAGAAATGACAAGGACCAACTCTCTTTTGTTTACTTACAAGTTATGCCATATGCTTCTACTGTACAGTCCACTCGTCCCAACCACAGACTTGCCATTCACGGATTTTAGCATCCGAAGATGGCCCTATCCCATTTATACCAATGGTGGCACATGCACAGGGCCACACTGGCTCAGTGCATGATGCACTGCCATTAAAACCAACAATACTTGAAGTCCTGAGGTTTTTGGCATCTGTGTAGGGGTCTGGAATGGAATCACCATGGATACAAAGGGCCGGCTGTATTTCAAAGCGTAGAACAAATTCTTTTTAGGGGAAAAATAATTAGAACAAGCATCGTATGCAAAGAGAGTTTTACCCTCCTGTATTGATCACATGGATGAAACATCAGCCTGCCAACTTGCTGCTAGTCCTGAGAATGTTTACAGCTTAAGCCTTGTTGGGCAAAGAAGGATAGAAGAAGAAGAAAGAGGCATACCTAAGTGCTACTGAATTGCATGTTATATCTTTCCCCACATGATAATTTTTTAACAGTATATTTGTGACTGTGGCTTGAGCAGCTGTTAGTTTAGATGCCATTTAGAAAAGATTTGCAGACAATCAATGGAGGAAAGATCTATCATTAGTTTTAAGAGTAATATGGAATTGACAGCTGAACAGAACCTCCATGTTCAGAGGCAGCATATCTTAGCAAATGAGGACAAGACAAGGCTAACAGTGCTTGATTTGTGATGAGTTAAGGCAGAGCTGTTGTATCTCCATACTTTTTTCTCTGAAATAAAACAAGAATGGAATTGTTAAGTAGTAGCTGAATCAGGCACATCAATTAAAACAATTTATTGTACTAGGTAAGGTAGTTTGTGGAGGAACTGATTGAAGCTGCATTCTTCTTTCAAATAATTAGGCCATAGGAGATTATCACACATGCCTTTTGGCTCGATATGGGCACTGTGTGGGATGGGTTGGGACGGGTGTTATCACACACTCAGGGCCTTGGCAGACGGCTAATTGAGCCGTCTTTGAGGCCAGGAAGAGGAGGAGCAGCCGCACGCGCGGCGCCCCTTCCTCTCCCTGAGGTCGTCCTCGGAGCCGCCGGCCCTCCGCACGGCCGGCGCTCCGGGGGCAACCTCCTGCCGCAGCGACCGGATGTGCTGCAGCGGAAAAGACAGGGAAAGTGCGCCCGACGCTTTTAGGGCACACGTTCCCTGTCTTGATTTAGCGCTCCTTCCAGGGATGCTGCCGGTGCACCGTGTTGCGGAGGCTGCTGCCCCGTGGTGTGCCAGCCCAGGGCGTCCTGGACACCCTCATCTGCTTCCCCCCAAAGTTGCTGCTGCGCTGCCATGCATCCTTCAGATGCACTTAGCTAGCCAATTTTGGCTAATCTGTGGACTAAGCATGGCTAAGGGATGGGTGGTGGTTGGGCAACAGTGCAGCAGCAGTTTTGTGTGCAATAACACCCATCCCAGCCTGATTCTCTTCTGTGCCCAGATTGGACAAAAATGGTGTGTGCGATAATCTCTACAATTATACCAAGAGAAAAAAAGTTCCTGCAGGACATATAGCTATCTTTCACACATGTGACATTTATGATTCCCCTTTAACTGTCATGGCTGTTTCCTATGAAATCCTCCTGGGGTTTGTAGTTTGGTCATAGGCCCCAGAGGAGGATTCTTTGTCTGAGGATTATAAAAGTACAGAATCCCATAGGACAGAACCATGGCATCGAAAGTGATATGATAGTGCTATAATTGTGTAATGCAAAAGAATCCACAGATTGAACTGAACACAGTGCAGAGAGGAGAAATCTTGTTTTTCATAGATTCTACTGTCTTCACAAAATATTTTATGTCCTCCTATTTTTAATTCTTCTCTCATCCTCAAGGCTCAGAGTATATAACAATACCTTAACACAATTCCTCATTTTCCACAACGTAATGTAACCTTTATGGTATTCTGTCAAATTATTAGCCCATCCATCTCCCACAAGTGACAACAAATTCAATCTCCTACACTTGGGTCTTTATGTAGTCAAAATAGCACTCTCCATACACAAAAGGGAGGTATCAGTAGACTTGAAGGAACACAAGGACTTCTAGAAATACCTCCTAAACTTCAGGGGGATCCCCAAATATTAGCTCAATGAGGTCTTAACAGTCTCAGCATGCACAGAATCTCAACTGTTTGGGACTCTTAGTGAGACTATGCCTTTAGATGGCATAGTCTTAACTTCAGAAAGTTTTGGTTTGCTAGCCTTCAGGTTTCAAAACAGTTCCACACCTATAATTAAACTAAATGAGTTTGAGCTCTTCATATAGAATCTCTTTGTCTAAAAATTACAGTGGTTTCTAAACTAAATTGCCCTAGAGCTGAAATATTCAACAGTGGTAAATTGCCCTAGAGCTGAATTTTTAAAAATACAATAATAGGGTTTCTCAAGAGACCAAAGGTACATGGTAGAAAGACAACTTTTTCTGAAGTTGTTCTTGATTTCAATGAGATGCACTAACAAATCATGCACTAACAATGAGATGAACTAAGAAAGCTACTTAGAATTAAGTCTCATCAAGTTAAACTGAACTTACTGCCAAATAAGTAGGCAAACTGCAGAATTAAGCTACACTTACAAGCACTGTTACTAAAAAATACATTCTACTGAGTTCAATGGGACTGACTTTTGAATAAACATGTCCCCAATCCATAGTAAATGTGCCTCTCACTTCTAAATATCTGGTGGGTCTATGGTAAATGAAACAATGGCTGGTAGAAGCTAGACTAGAGGGGGATAAATCAGTCATGAAAATACCTTAAACTTAAAGGCTCCTACACTATGGATGTTATCACACGGGGTCTAAAGCAGTCCCATCCCCGTCGCATCCCCGGCCCATTGCGGTTCCTTTTCAATCCAGAACTTACCGGCAAAAAGAAAGCAGCATCATTCCGGTATCATTCTGGTCGCGGCAGAAATGTAATTCCAAAAGAATCCAGCATTCAAAAGAACGGGGATGATGCCGGATGATGCCGCAATGGGACGGGGATGGGTGCGACATCGTGTGAAGACACAGGGAAAAGAACCGCAATGGGATGGGGATGGGACGGGGATGGGCGGGGTTTCTCTGCGACGTCGTGTGAAAACAGGGGAAAAGGAAGCGGAATGGGACGGGGATGCGATGGGGATGGCACTGCTTTAGACCCTGTGTGATAACGTCCAATGAATGAGTGTTGAGATGGCCTTTCATCTTGTACAAGGCTCAGACTGACAACTGAGATTGCACCCAAAATCCCTTGCACCAAGTGTTTATTGAGCATGATAATATCTTATCTGGCATGTGTTTCCAATATGTCAGGCCATCTTAGCCTGCAATAAATGAAAGCCCAGATGACAATACAGACTCTTGGTAGGCAGGCTCTTTGATTAACCTGGGTATAGGAATCTGTCCAAATGTTGCTGATGTTTGGTACAAGGTATGAGGACTACAGCCTGAAGCACATGGGATGAGTGAAGAAAAAAACCTGTACTGGATTCAGAGGAAAGTACCTATGTTACTTGAGGAGTGAATATGTGTAGAACTTGTGTTCAGCCATTTGCCACACAGAAGCAAAAATGCACAGACTCCTATTTGAATATATAGCATTTTATCACCTAGCTTAATTAACGTTCATTTTTCCTACACAGGGTGGTATTTCTTCAGGGAAATAAGATGCTGAAATATCTGATTTTGTAATATTTAGTGAATAGTCATTTTGCAGTCTCTTCCAAGATATGCAGTAAATGCTTCATTCCACTCATTTTGAATTTGTCAGGGGAATCATAGGCAATATCAGAGGCACACAATTGTTCTTAAAAATTTTTTGTCAAATTCAGAGGTTTGTTTCATATTTTATTAGGAGAATCAGATTAACATGTGATGGAGCATAACTATTGTACAGAAGCTAGAATTATCTGGACTTCATAGCAGCTACCTCATAGTTGCATTTGACAGCAATACAGACAGGAGTTTATTGGAAATGAAGCCATCTTTATCAGCAGTGACAAGAACTGCACGAAGAGTGGTGCACAAAGATGGAGTGGTAGCTCAGGCAGTGAATGTAACAGTTCCTCCACTCTTCACCCCACCTCACTTCCAAAATTCACAGAAAATTTGTGTCAGGCCCAGAGATAGCTGATCAAGCAGCCACAGAGTAGAGGTGGCTAGAATAGCCAAGAAGAAGTGCGTGGCCAGAGAACTATCCCCAGAATGGGCACAAGAATGCACACACAAATTGGTTGCAATATAGTTTTTCTAGGGACTTGGTCTTTTTTTTTTTTTTACTCACCAAGGGCACCAGCATATCTGCAAAGGGGGGATATCAAATGATATTACTGCTTGAGGAGTAGGCAGTAATGAGGACACCACAAGGTATCCCTACAATGTCATTTGTGGGTAAGCCTGTGTTCTCGGATCTCTTCTTTTAACACATTTTCTCTCCTCTTTTTACTTACCTGATCCCTGTTGGGAAATGTGAGAGATAATATAGGATTTCTCAAGGAGAGTAATCAATTGGCAAAGCAAAAACTGTACAATAAACCCACACCTGCATGAGTGTCCCCCTAATCTAGCAGAGAGAAAAACCCAATTTTGATCTTCTCTGTAAGAGCTATAAAAGTAGATTTATTTGCAGTACTTTTACATAGTCAGATTCATGGGCATATGGAGGAGAAAGAGGGGAGAAAGAAATAGCCATAGGTTAGGAAAATGCTGGAGGAGGATGAGTGTGGAAAAAGAAATGATCAGGAAGTCTGAAAAATAGCAGTTAGTGAGTAAAAGCAGGGAAAGGTTGCTAATTCTGTCAGTTTGTTATATAGGTTTTTATGTAGAGAAGGATTAATTTCCAGGGAAACTTGGTGGCACAGTGGTGAAATGCTGATACTGTAGCCATTCACAGCCACAAGGTTGTGAGTTCGATCTCAGGGGATCCAAGGTCCACTCAACCTTGCATTCTTCTGTAGGTCGCTAAAATGAGTACCCAGCTTGTTGGGGGCAATTAACTTATGCATTGTAAACTGCTTAGGGAGTGCTTAGTTTACTGATAAGTGGTATAGAAATGTACTTGCTATTGCTATTTCCAGGAGGGGTTGGGAGATAAGGGAAATAGGGGTGCAGCCATTTTGTGAACTGAAGGCAGGAGGCAATATAATGAGGACAAGTGGTAAGACCATGACAAGAGGAAGGACTCCAGCTAGGTATTGGTTGTCCCTACTCCCCATTTCTGGGAGAGTCATCTCAGCCAAGGTGATCAAAAATGATTTGGAAGTAGCCATCCAGGGCTGAAATTCCCAGAAAGTGGGAAACAAACAAGTATCCAAATTTGATTCCTAATGAAAAGGCCTGCCTGGCTGGCATTACAGAAACCTGGAGATGTCAATTGTTGATCTCAGCTTTGAACTCCTGATGTTTCTGTACATCAGAAGGCAAGATGGTGGGTTTGCACAAGTCTCTGGTGATACCATCTTCCAGACCAACAGGTGCCCTACCCAACTACCCTTAGGGTCTGAGTGCTGAAAGTAGATGCTTGAGTCATGGATTCTGTTGCTGTACCCTCTTATTCCCAATAGACTCTCTTTCTTTACTATCCTGGATAGTCTCCATGGTGATGCTGGAGTCTCCCATGCAGTGGCAGGTGGTGCCCATTGGAATTACTAGGGCAACCGTGGCCAATGGAAAGGCAAAATCAACCACAGCTGGAACCAACTAATTCCAATTTTGATCCCTTTTTCCTGCACTTGAATAATTAATAATAATAATAATAATAATAATAATAATAATAATAATAATAATAATAATTTGTATCCCACTTCTCCCTGTTGAGGATCAAGGTGGGTAACAGCAAAAGTTAAAACAAATACAGAAATAAAAAAAATTAAAAAATTCCCCAACCCCCCACCCCACCCCTCCAACCGACCCTTTCATACAATGCCTTAACATTTAACATCTATTAAAGCTGAAGAATAGACTCTTGTGTTGGTTCATCAGGCTTTCACATTATCCCATTTAATTCTTTGCTGGCCTCTGTTGCTTCTTCTGGCCAAGGAGGTGGGGGTGTGTGGACTTAATCCTGCCTCTACTGCTGCCAGGATTGGGGGTGTTAGAGAATGTGAAGACCAACATCAGAGATGATTGGTCAAGAATGGCTTATGGCCTCCATCACAACCATAGATCTGTCCTAAGTGATTTTTCATTCCTCTTAGTTTGATACACTATATTTATTTATTTAGTGTACATGGGCACATGTTTATTGGATAGAATGACAGTGATCCGGATGTGATGGAGCTTTCAGGAGTTCCATTGCCATGGATGGATCACTACCACCTATTTAAGCTTGTTTGACTTCTGACCTTCTGAATGGCTGGAAGATACAAGCTACTCCAGGTGAAATCCCCTCTTTTAGACCACTATGTAGAGGTGGAGAAGACTCATCCTCTTATTGGTCAGCTTGGCATATGGGATAGGATGGCGGGGGGGGGGAGAGGGAAAGATTGCAGGGTACAGGCAATGGAATACATATATGTACACATCACTTATATGTTGAACTCCAGTGAGTGGAAGTAAGGCAGGCAGGTATCCTGCTGTCTCAACAACATTGTTTCTCTAGTGCTGTGCTAATGGGTCAACAAGAGCTAAAAAAAAATTCCTCTGGCATCTTAAAGACAAATTATCTTGTTATGTTATGAACTTTCATAAGCATGAAGCTAACAGAGAATAGGATCCTCCCTGCAAAACCTAAGCCACAATAAGCCAGTTAGTGATTTAAGATGTCTTGGGAGATCTCTGGTTTAAATATCTTATATTTTTACATGTTTGTTATATGCCCAAAGCATGAGAGACCAGAGATGTAAATAATTAATTCCTCAAGAGTTTTATTTTGAAGCTTAAGTAAGTGGAAAGTGGGAAGGAAATAGGAAAATGTCACCATTTCAAGAGTATAAGATGCACAATAAGTGCACTGTTCCAGTCCCAAAGCAGATGACTGATAAATCTTTAGGAAAAAGAAAAGAAAAGAATTAAACCCTAATAAATGTTGGGTTTCATAGCATTATCCTTCCCTTTGCAAGTGCAATTCCTTCTAGTACCAACATGACAGCCCTGACAGATTCTTAATGAGATTTTAACACTTTCCTTTAGCCTTTGGATACATGGAGATACTGTTGCCTAATGAATCCTGTAAAAACAGTATTGTCATGCTTGAACCCTCTTTTGTTATTTATTTTTGTATTTTGAATCTGAAAAATCCTGTGTTAAGTGGCACAACTGCGTTAAGTCTCTCAAAAGAAACCATTTAACCAAAAAAGAAAAGAAAAACAACTTTAAGTACCTTTCAGTGTCTGTCACCATAGGAACGGAAAACAGAAAAACACAATAATCATTGATTCTCTGAAGACTACCAAAACCAGTTATTCACAGTTGCTGTAGGAGACCTTTGTAAAAAAGGATTGAAGATCCAAAATAAATGATTACATAGCAAATTTTTCCACAGTCCACCAAGCTGTGAAAAGAGACCATCTGGACCTCGCACACGCAGACCAGATATGAATCACAAGGAAACACTTGTTTTCCTTGGCAACCATAGTGTGACACCTCTCCTTGCTCCCAGAAGAGTATGTGGGACAACTAGAACTACGTGCCTCTGTTTGGAGAAAGTCTGATTGTAATCAGTATAGTTCATTTCCAAGTAAATGCATAGAGACAAAATGTATCAGACACAAGTAATCCTCCTCCCAGAAGTTTGCATCAATAATCTGGAAAGAAATGAGAAGTAAAAGTTTAATTTCAGGATTTGCAGCAGCAGCAGCAACAACAACAACAACAACAACAACAACAACAACAACAAGCAGAGAAAAAAGGAGTTAGGGAAGGAGGAGATGCCTGAGACCCATTCACACTTACGATTTTGTACGTGAAGATCCAAGGTCTCCTCGGTAATGCCATCCCAAATCAATCAGGCTCATACTTCTCACTTATGTTTGCCACAATCAATTTTTTTGTTGCCTGTTCACACTTGCGGTCTGAACAGGCCCCCTTCACCCATTTGGTGGGTCTGTGGGAGGACTCCTTCTTGTTGTTGTTGTTGTTGTTGTTGTTGTGTGCCTTTAAGTCATTTCCG
>CM034701.1:206189328-206204138 GCA_020142125.1 Phrynosoma platyrhinos
TATTATTATTATTATTATTATTATTATTATTATTATTATTAAGAGTTTAAAGCAGAAAGTTTTAACTTCAGTTTTTTGGGGGAAGGGGGTCCTCCTCACAATTCTGGAGCTCTGCTGCTAAGATTTATGTCTTTAAAAGTAAAAAAGAAAGAAAGAATGACATAGAAAAAAGAAAGAAAGGTAATCAGGGCACTTCAGGATAGTGAGGGGTAGGGGGACAGAGGAATGAGGGGACAGTGACACAACATGACTGGAAATCATACAACTGCCCTGGGAGTGACATTTTGCACCTGGGGACTTGCGCAATTGCGAGGTGATTCATGGGTTTCCCCATCAATTAAAAGAGATAGGTAAGGGACAGGGCAGCTATGGGTTGGAGACATCATCATGCCATGAGTTTGCCAAAGCCGCTTCTTTCCTGGTGTAATCATGGTTCAAAAGTCATGTACAGCATCAAACAGCATTCCAATGCTCCAGCAATAATCTGGGATGGAAGCTTTCCTGGTGCTAAGAGTGGCAAAACTGTGGTCTTCTTGGTATTGCTATGGGAAGAGAGAGGCTTTCATTTTCTCCACCACTTTAGGGATCCCTGTAGTATATTTAGGTACATTTACTATGAACTGTGAAATTTGGAATCAGCCCCAGTGCTGAAAAACAGTTGCAAATGTTGGTACCTGTTTGGAGGTGATTCCAAATTCTGGGGTTTGTAGTAAATGCACCTCGTATATTTTGGTGTGCAAGATGCTATGTGGGGTGGGTATCGTGGCTTTATTGTGGTTTTAATATTTGTGATTTTATATTGTTTTCATGTGATGTTTTAATTGTTTTATTGTAATATGTTTTTAAAGACTTTTTAAATTGTGAGCTGCCTTGAGTCCCTTTCTGGGAGAAAGTCAGCATAGAAATTTATTAAATAAATAATAAAAGAAGAAGATGTTTTAACTCTTCCATTTCTGTGTACTGAAAATTGGGGTGGAGGGGGTTCATGTTTCTGAATAGGCCTGTGTATAGTCCTGGCCCCTGAGCCACTCCCAAATGCAGCCACCCATGAACTACAATAAAAGATTGCACACTGATGAGCTACAGTAAAAATTATGAAATGCCAATTTACCTGATATATCAACTGATATGGCCATGATGCTTTCTTGGGCTACAGAATTTCATCTGAAAGCATTTTTGTAACTTGGAAAAAAAAACACCTCTCTTAAACCAATGAGAAACATTTTGCATATTATGCCACAGCACAGCAGTACCACTTAAGGTGTATCTGCACTAGACAGTTGCATCAGATTGATACCACTTTAACTGTCATGGGTTCATCCTATAGAATTTTGGGGTGTATAATTTAGTGAGGTACATAGAATTCTCTGCTAAAGTTCTAGTGCACTCTCTGCATTGTTTTCCAAGGTACCCGGAAAGGAAAGGTATCAGTGGTGTTGCAGTAAATTAGTACAAGTGCATAGTACAGATATGCCTGGAGGGCATACCCATAAGCACATTTAACGTGGAGCTGCAGTGCAATAAATCTATATTGTAAACATGCCTGAAATATCGACAGTTTATATTTTTAGGTTTACATTTACATTTAAATAAGTAATTTTTGAAATGACATGTATACTGGATGTTGAATCACGTAGTTTTGTTTCTGCAAAGAAAATCATAGGCATTATTTATTAACCTAGATAGATAGATAGATAGACAGACAGATAGATATATTTTCTTGAAACTATATTTTAAATACTTATTTTTAATATGATTCTGAGCAGAGGATATAAAAAGCCCAGAGCCTCTTTGTTTCAGGCCTTCTCTTAGGGGCTTATCACATTACCTTTTAAATCAAAATTAGCCTCCTGGGATGCAGCTGAGACATGGCTGCAAGATAGGAATTATCGCATTGTAATTCACTGCCAAACTGATGGACGACTGCAGCCTGGGTCCCAGCCATGCTCAGTTGGCTGCCATTTAAAACTCCAGAGCTTGCTGACTTTGAAAAAGTGCCTACTGAGCATGGCTGGGATCTGGGCTGCATTTGGCCACCAATTTGGTGGTAAATTACAATGCGATAATTCCCCCCTTCACGCCGTGGCCTAGCTGCATCCAGGGAAGCTAATTCAATTTAAAAGGTAATGTAATAAGCTCCTTAAAACAGGCCATGGAGAACTGGAAGCCAGAATGGAATCTGGGTTCCCAGCTATCCCATAAACATCAAGGACCACAAATCCCATATGATCTGTGAGTAAGATTAGGAGAATGTACTAGCCAGTCGTATTAGGATATTTTATTCTTTTCTTCATTTAGCTGAAATGATCAATTTTGTAACTTGCAATTTCTATCCATCTATGCCTGAAGAACAAGATGGTTCTCAATTTTGTAACTTGCAATTTCTTCTTTTGCTATAGAATTTCCTTAAAATAAAGCTTTTCTTTAAAAGTACTTGGTCACTCTCACACTGCCTCTTTCACGTGCCTTAGTTTGGCAAGACCTAGCTCTTCCCCCAAAGTGGGAACAGAGAGGGAAGCATCTTTGCAAAGAAAGTGCCAGAGGAATTCCCAGCAACACCGCTAAGGAGGGAGAAGTCAAATCATCAGGTGGTGGTGACAAGTTCTTTAGATAAAAGGTAGTCTCAAGGGGTCCCATCCAGCTCAGGCAGGAGTAGGGAGGGGGACCCAGAAAATGCCTACAGTGTTATACTACAACTCTTACTATTCCCAGTCAGATGTTTGCAGATGCTCAGAATTGTCAAGGTCAGATCAAATAGATTTTACAGTCTGAGAAAAATGGCAGGATGGCATCCCACTTTCTATGCACTGAGGCTGAATGGATTTCTTATTTTGGTACTGCTGACAACACACTGATCTTCCACAGTGCAGGAATAAAGCAGTGTGATACCACTTTAGCTCTCCTGGCTCCATCCTGTGGAATCCTGGGATTTATAGTTCAGCCTGGTCTGTCAGAGACAGTGACCAGATGTCTGCCTTTTCCAGAACATGCCCTGCATTTCAGACTTCTGTCCAGGAGGAATTCCAAAATGTCCTCCATTTTGAGCATCACTTAGAAGCATGAATTTATATGTATAGGAGTGTTTTTAGCTTTTATTTGATAATGCCCTACATTTGTCTTGAATGCCGTACATTTTACAGTTCCTTGTCATCCTTTGTGATTAGAACACCCTGGCCAGAGAGCTATGGTGCCTCACCGAACTGCACATCCAAACTACAAATCCCAGGATTCTGTAAAATGGTCATGGCAGTTAAAGTGGTATCAAACTGTTTTATTTCTGCAATGTGGCTACACCCACTGTGTCCCCTTGAGGGCAGCAGTTTGCTTAGGTAGTACAGCCAGGCAAATGTTCCTTATAACTCTGTGCTTCCTCACCTTGTATTGCATCTATTCCCCATTCCCTCTGCATCTCCCCCACTCCCATAATCTGCAACCTGAGACAGAGTCTAAAGACAGAGCTGGCCCAATTTATCTGACACACCAAACTCATCTGGAGGGCACCAGCTTGAGGAAACTGCTATGCTTTGTGTACAGAATTGCAATTACACCTGCGAAATGTTCATCTTTCAAAGCACCCTATCCAAAGCCATCACAGCCAGCCAGGCAAATACTTCAAAGGATCTGAACATTCACAGAAATCAAAGTATTTCTATTGATATCTTCAGGGCTGGTGTTTAGCTGTGATAATAGACAGAAATATCAACAGTATTACCAATCTGTGATACTCCTTGGATTATCATAGAGAGATCTGGGCATTTATATTCCAGCATGTTTTGACTTTGATTATAATTGTGGCCATCCAGAATTTCCGTTCTTTGTTGGGATTCCCTGACCGGGAATGATCTCAGACAGACTGCAGATCTACCTGAGGGGGGAAACACCCAAGGGGGTGATTCTGTCCCCTCCTTTTTATTGACATCTTGTTTACAGCAATCTAGATGTTTGTCCATCATTCATTAACCATCAGAAGGCAGTCAGGCTCAAAGGTCAAGAGAAGCAAACAGGAGGCAGAAAACCAGGCTAAGTTAACCATTAAAGGTAGAAAAGCCAGGTCATCAACCAGGATGTGTATCTGTGTGTCTAGCCACTGGGCTTGTGTACATGTAATTAACAGCCAGGATAATCCTTAGGCAAACATCAGCCAGGATAATCACTAGAATGCAGGCTGGCTGGGTTATAGTATTTTAAGTCTCAGCCAGGCTTTAGTTATTAAACTTATGCATATGGCAAATGCAGCCTATTTTCATATATAGAGGGAAATATGAAATTAACATGGTATGCCAGTGAATTAACCCCACAGTTCTTAACCATAATGATTAACCATAATGATTGCAATGCCCAACAAGCAATGGCCACATGAAACTTCCAAGGGCATCTTGACTGATGAACTGGAAAGAGATAGGCTGAGATTATTTCAACACAGAGTAAATATCCACCAGTGGAGTTATGTAACATAAACCCTGTACTAAGTCTCAGCATAGCACAACATATATAGATAAATGTTCAAGGTGCATGGCTGAC
This sequence comes from Phrynosoma platyrhinos, assembly GCA_020142125.1. Taxonomy (NCBI): domain Eukaryota; kingdom Metazoa; phylum Chordata; class Lepidosauria; order Squamata; family Phrynosomatidae; genus Phrynosoma; species Phrynosoma platyrhinos. The sequence goes on from CM034701.1 coordinate 206,193,850, forward strand.
AAAACAATGGGCAACTGCAATGTACAAAGTGGACAGGCAATATTGCCATAAATTGAAAATGGTAGATTGGCATAAATTGGAAATGGCTTGAATGCATACAACAACAGTAATGAACAGTGATCCACAAGGCACTTTCCAAGATCCCTCCTTCCCCAAACACATCTTTTACCATGGCTGGTGGTGCAATGGTTATATGCCAGTACTGTAGCCACAAGGTTTTAAGTTTGATCCCAAGGGCTCCAAGGTTGAGTCAGGCTTCCATTGTTGGGGGCAATTAGTTTACAGATTGTAAACTGCTTAGAGGATGCTGATTCACTGATAAGCAGTATAGAAATATACATGCTATTGCTATTGCTATATTGCTATGAGCTAGCAGGGTTTTGGAAATGGTAGGTCATTCATCTCATCCTTCCACTCTCTCCAGTGTAGGATGACTCTGGTCCAAAACACACAGCTGAAATAATCCAGTTTGAGACTGCTTTAACTGCCCTGGCTTAATGCTAGGGAATCCTGGGAAATATAGTTTATTGTGACACCGGAGCTCTCCGACAGAGAAAGCTCAATGCCTCACAAAACTACAGTTCCCAGAATTTCCTAGCATTGAGTTAAAGCAGTCTCGAACTGGATTATTTCTGCAGTGTAAGGCATCTTCTAAAGCCAGTTGCCAGAGACACAAACATCTTCTAGTATTAATGTATACCTCAATTAGATTATTAGAGTATTCCAGGTTAATGTGTGTTCTACTCCTTATTCATTTGTAAAAAAGGAAACAGTTAAGTAAAGTTAAAAAAGAAAAGAAAAAAAAGGTAGCAAATAGTTTTGCACTTTGAGTTGTTTGAGAAAACACTCTGTAATGCTGCATTCATGTTCCTAGACATGAGCAATGCTGGTGCTTGTTTTTGCAAAAGAAGAAATTGTTCTTTTGCTTTACAAGCTCAAGTGATGCAAACCACCAGCAGCACAATTGAAGAATACAAGAGCAGAGGAGGCTTTAATTATGCAGTAGTTGCTATGACAACTTTGTGTATCTAATAGGATGGTATCATGGCTTTCCCGCTACGATCCCCCCCCCCCCCCGGCCTTTTCCAATTGCTTTGTCTTTATCGTTTGCCCTGAAATTCTCGATTGCGATGCAGAGGGGCAGGTTAAAAGTAAAAATTATTATTATTATTATTATTATTATTATTATTATTATTATATTATCAATGGTCAAAAACAAAGGGTCACTCAGTGCCTGCTTTGTCACCCCAAGAGTGAATCCTGCACCAAAGAGACATCATCACCTGTGCTAATCTTGTACCAAAAATGCATAATGCATCCAAGATGTGGGTGTTTCAAGATCCTTTACAGAGATACATGGAAAATGTTTGGTTCCATGGGAGGCTGTAAGACTGGCCAATACCATGGAAAGCAGAGACTCGAAAGGAAGAAATGCAACTGAACGCAGCATGTGAAAAACTGCCCTACATACTCTGAGCCCTACCGCCTCTCCATCTCTCACAGACGCTTCCTAATCTACAAAAAAGCACTTGAGCAAACATGCTGAAATTTACTTAAGTGATTCTGCAGATCCTTCCAGTATTAAATAGAAAAAGCCTTCTAACACTGTACATTTTAATCAACCTTTTTATGGATGCAAGAAGCCACGCTGGTAAGCAGTTAATGAGTCTTCATGAAGGATGAGTGTGAGGGCCTATTTGGAACATTGGACCAAAAATGTTTTTAAAGCACTTGTCTGGGAACTCTCGGTAAACCAAAGGCATAAATAAGATTCTTTTCAAAGGAGCCAAAGTTCAGCCTTTCTTTCTTCAATGTCTCCTTTCAAGGCTGCATCTAATGGCAGGTAATTAAGTCTGAAGGTCAGCATCATTATGAGAGCAGCACTTAACAATGATTTAGTGTACATAATACAGTCTTATGACTATAACATTTAATTAAAAAGCAATAAAGTAAGGTCTTAATTACAAGCTGAAAAATCAGTCTCCTGAAAATTCATGAAACAGTGTTGGTTGTCCTTTAATTTTCTTGAATATCACCCTTCTCTGTGCATTGTATTAGCTTGAGGATCTAAGTATAAAATACCCCACAATCAACATCCCAATGCCTGCTGAGTGCTTTAGTAAAATCTAAAGCTTCACGCTCCTGGACTGCACTGCAACACAAAGACCTTCCTCTCCCCAGTTCAGTGGTCACATATTTCTTTACACAAGGTCTATTCATAGGCACTTCTTTGGAGATGGGAGGGGTGTGTTGTTGTTGTTGTTGTTGGATGTATATCCTTTTTTTCTCCAGAAATGGGATTCAAGGCAACATATAATATATATATATATATATATATATATATATATATTAAGCTAAAACAATTAGTTTATACAAGTTTTAAAAAGAATTAAACAATGATAAAAATGTGATTAAAAACAGATAAAATGATTTTAAAAACATGATTAAAAACAGATAAAAACACAAACATATATTTAAAATATAGTTTCCAGGAAAAGATTAAAAATACAGCACACCACTTTACACACACACACACACACACACACACACACACACACACATTAGAGCTCCATAATTAAAACACAAGAGCTTGCCAGTGGAAAGAGACCAAGGAGGGACCTTCCACGGAAGGGCCTGGGAGCAGCCATAGAGAAGGTTCATAAGTGCACTCATGAAGCCTATAGGAGACTTGTCTCAGGGACATTGCTTAGCAAAAGTGGAAACCACCATAATGTCTTCCTGTTCCTTCTCCAGGCATGTAGGAGACTGGATTAAAGGCATGATCCATCTACCCCAGCTTTCTTCCTAGCCCTATTGACAGATCTCTTTGTAACTGGAGACTTTAAGATCTAGGACTTTCCAGATGTAGAAAATAGGCCCTACCACTGAACCATGACCCTTTCATATTTTCCATGTTAGAGTGACCACATGAAAAAAAATAGGACAGAACCCCTTTGCCTTTCATAGACACCACTGAAATTCCCTTTTTCCCACATGACTGTTAGACAGCCATTTCCTCCTCTTCTTTTTGTGACCAGCCTACTCAGGGTTCCAGGTTGGCAGGTTGTGGCCTGAAGAATGCACAGGATACAGTGAGATGTTTCCTCTTTTTCTGCTTCGCCTTTGCCAGTCCTATAATTTCAAAGTGAATGCCTTTGTGCAAAATGGAATTTGACTTTTGTCCCTCTTTTCATATATAAGGTAGCATTAATGTTTGAAAGGCTAGGAGGGACCGTGGATAGAGAGAGCAGGAGAAAACAAGTACATTTCACAGAAATTGCAAAAAACACTGTAAGTTTACCAGATCAAAACTTTTGCCATAATTAGTTAATATGCAATAAAACACAGTTCCTAGAAAATCTGGTATGGGGCACCCATCTGTTACATAGCTCAAAACAAACTCTCAGGTTTAGGGACCAAGATTCATATCCAGCCTATGCCAAAAAGCTCACTGATTTACCTTGGGATTTAGGGGGGTTGCAGACTGCCAGAAATAGTGCAAATTGAGTCCACTTTTAGGGTTAGGGTTAGGGTTAGGGAATCATGGGAACTGTATTTTATTGTGGCACCAGAGCTCTCTGACAGAGAAGGCTCAATGTCTCAGGAAAAAACAACAACAATTCCCATGATTCCCTAGCACTAACCCTAATCCTTACAGTGAACTCAATTTGCACTATTTCTGGCAGTCTGCAACCCCTCGTCAATCTGACTGCAAAGTTGCTATGAGGACATACTGACAACATATTATAGCCTGGGCTGTAGTTTAATAAATTCCAGAGGATTCCTATGATATTCCTGATGGTACAAAGTATCTTTCAACTTTGTATCTTTCAACTTTGCTCTTAATGGCACATCTTGGGTATACTGAAAACATTTTCTAAAAGTGGCCAACCAAATAATTCCAAAGAGACCCAATTAAAAAACTTGGATATTCAGCTTAGCCTTGAAGTCAACCTAGTTTCTAATGACTTTTGTAATTATAACACATGGTGAAATCAAGGGTGATCTACCTTAGGGCAGGGTGAGATGAATACCTTAGGCAGTAAATTTGAGATGGAGTTGCAGGTTAACTAATTAAAGTAAACAATTTGATTTTGTGTTCTTTGGGTGGTACGCTGTCTGTTTTCCAATTTATAACCATTTTTAAAATGCAGAGATGTATCATGGAGGGTTGGAATTACCTTAATTGAAGAAACATTAATATAATATTTTTATAAAGATTTATTTTTTTTTATCCTGAGCAAATATGTTTTAATTTTCTTTAACTGTTTAATTTTTACTTGCTATCTATAGTTCTCTTGATATGTTTTCCTGAGCTCTAAATTGCTCTTCTCTGTATTTAAGGAAACCAGATTCCAAAAAGTTTTTGCTTATTAAATTCATGTGTTTTGCTTTACTATTCTCCAATAAGCTCATATCTTTTGAGATAATAAAAAGAAAAATGAAAGGTATGTTTTGATAAAGCAGTAGAGGGAAATATTTTTAAAGACCTGCCTCTCTAAATCTGCACTTGAGGCATTTATATGAAAACAAATTGTTCATTATAGGAATGGCTAGAATGAAGGGATAGATAGATAGATAGATAGATAGATAGATAGATAGATAGATCAAACTTCAAATCCATCTGTCTCTATGGAGTTTATCACACAGGGGAAATCCCGTGCGGAAACGGGGGTTTAAAGTAGAAAAAACCCTCAAAAGCAGATGTTTTTTCAGACGACGTCACTGTTAAAAGGTGGTTAAAATGGGGTTAAGTCGAACAGAAACCCCTCACTGACTGCTTCTTTTTACTTTCAGAAAAACCTGAAAGTAAAAAGAAGCAGTTTCCATTCGGATTAACCCCATTTTAACATCGCTTTCACTTTTCACACTGGGGAATCCCGTTAATAAATTGCTTCCGCTTTTGCGTTTTTTTCCTACTTAAAGCAGGGTTTCTGCACGGGACTCCCCGTGTGATAAACTCCTATGTGTAAAGTAGCTTTAGTCCATCAGAGTCAGCTTCTAATTTAGTAGCAAGTCAGCTGGGTGAGTATATCAAATTGCATTTGTTCAAGGCATTTCATTTTGCATGGGGTACCTAGCAAAGATTGAAAACAACTGGTCAATATTAATTATGCTAAATTACATGGGAGGAAAATAAGTTAAAATAGGAAGTACATTTCTTCCCAACAACACTTAGTGTAATTTTGAGGGCATTTATCTGAGAAGTTATAGGAAAGTAGCATTTTCATTTGCTTTTTTGTTTCCCCCCTTCACAGCCTCTCCTGCTGTTCTCTTGGCATTTTCACTCCATAGTGGATGATGGACTTGACTGCCACAGGAAACAGCAAGTGAGATGTGCACACAAAGAAAAGGAAGACCTACCTGTGAAGAAAATGAGAGGGGAGGAGAAAGAGTGAAAAACACAAGAAGAGAAAGATAGAAGACATGTTGAAGAGGGGAAAAAATAAAAGAAAGTGGCTGAACAGAAAGACACATGGAAAAGTGAGAGAGTCGGTACCTAAGAGGGTGGAAGAGTGGGGAGAGGAAAAGAAGAAGTCATAGAACACAAGAGAAGGTGCACAGACAATTGAAAAATCAGCAGACATAGAGAATAATTTAGGTATATTCAGTTATTCAGACTCTGTTTGTTAAAAAATACTTTTGAGAAATGTTCTTGTGAAGCATTTTTATTAGAGTAAGAGGTGCAGTAGAGTGGAGTATCTATCTTATATAGATAAAGGATTTCATTTCCTGCATCCTTCTTTTTAATCTCACTCCTTCCCTCTCAGTGTATGGGTGGATGAGAAATGGGATGTTCCAAATTTCATGCAGCTGTCTCCTCTTCATCCAAGCTCAAAACAAGAGCAAGAACCAAAAGGAATTAAATTATGGATGGGAATTTTTGTCTGCAATCTGGTAAAGACTTTTAGTGCATAGGCATTAACCAATAAATTAAATTTATTGAAATACAATTTAAGATATTGTACAGACAATAAAGCTGAAGAACACAAAACCAGACATCATACCAAAATATGATATGGACAACATCTCAACAGAATTTATAGAAAATGTAAGAAATAGATTTCTGTCATTAAACACAACTGACTGGGAACCAGAAGCCAGAGGTCAAGGAAGAATGCAAAAAAACACTTTTCTTATTGTTGTTGTTGTGCACATTCATGTTGTTTCCAACATATAGTGATCCTAAGGTGAACATATCATGAGGTTTTCTTGGCAGGATTTGTTCAGAGGAGGTTTGCCATTGCTTTCACTGAGAGTGTGTGACTTGTCCAAGTTCACCCAGTGGAGTTCATGTCCAAGTAGGGACCACTATGCCATGCTGGTTCAGAAAAACACTATTGGTATCACTTGCCAAAAAGAAAGAGAAGAAACAATGGAGAGAAGAACAAGAAAGTGAAGGCAGAATGCTTTAAGCAGTAAGGAAAGATGAGAAGCTAAAGAAAAGAGAGATTAAAAAGAACCAGAACCATGAATGCAACTGTTCAGTGACTAATGCACAAGGATAAAGAAAAATAGTATAATGATCAATGCAGAGAAACAGAAGACAACAACAACAATGAAGAAGGAGGAGAGAGCTTTTCCACATGATCTGGAAACTCAAAGGGAAATTTAAACCAAGGGTGAGATGATCTATGATCAGAACTGACTACATGACCAAGAAGAAATAAAAAGTTGGTTGAAGCAATACACAAAAGAGCTATATAAAAGAGATGAAAAAATAAATGACACATGGAATGAAAAACCATACAAAAATGAATCCCAAATTCTACAAAGCGAGGTGGAAGCTGGATTGAGAAAAATTGGGAAGAACAAATCACTAGGAACAGATGATATTCCGATTGAATTGCTTCAATCTACACAGACAGAATCAACTCCGATATTAACTAAAATATCGTAGGGAGGCCACATGCCTGATTCTGCAGAACCTGAGTTGATCAGTTAGGGACAGGGATTCCTGGAGATGTCTCATGCACAGAGGTCCAAAACACACTGCAAAAATAATCCAGTTTAAGACTGCTTTAACTGCCATGGCTCAATGCTAGGGGGTTCTGGGAACTGTAGTTTTGTGAGAAATTTAGCTTTCTCTGTCAGAAAATTCTGGTGTCACAATAAACTACAATTCCCAGGATTCCATAGCACTGAACCAAGGCAGTTTAAGCAGTCTCAAACTGAATTATTTCTGCAGTGTGTTTTGGAGCAGGGTTGCCATGAGTCAACAACAACAAACAGACATTTCCTCCTCTTTAATTTCAAAAACATAAATATCTGTAGCTACAACTCCTTTTCTGTTAATACATTATTCAAAAACCAGTCTTTAACATCCGCCATAATCATCTCTCACACAACCATCATTCAAGTCTTTGCCTGAATAGGCATAGAGCTAAACTGGGAGACAGGGTTGTGGGTGGGTGGCACATACACCCACCTTCAATGCCTCCAAGCATCTAGAAGTAAGTTAGATTTTTGCCTGTTGAATGCAGGAAATCTGAGGAGTCTCATTTGGCTGAACACAATGCAAATCTGACCTTATCAGGATTGCTATTCACAGGAGCTTTGAAATTTCATTCAGCCAGTTACATAGCCCCCAAATGCAATTATCCAACTTATTGCTAGGTTCACTACATTACCACTCACATCCCATCCCCAGTTTTAAGCTGCCACTCAGACAATAATGAGCAAGAAGTTCAAGTGTTGGAATGATATAAGACAATCCACACAGTTAGACAGACTAATACTGCATTCTGAATCTGACTCAGTGTAAGCCATATGTTCATTCCTGCATGATGATGTAGCATAATTTCTTTATTTTAAAATTGCCAGGCTTCAGGGTTTGTTGGATTATATGCATGTGTGTGTTTAAAACACTCATGTTTTTACTCAGAAGTGAAAAGGCTTTTATTTTATTTTAAGACTGAGGATATCCAGTATCATTAGCATAATAATAATAATAATAATAATAATAATAATAATAATAATAATAATAATAATAATTATTATTATTTATATCCCGCTTATTGGCAAACAATCCAAGTGGCTTACAATAAAACCCATATAACATATTTCAAAAAAGAAACCAACCCACCCCCTTAAAACAGTATTAAATGATTCATAGTTAAAATAGCAATAGGATAAAAAAGAACATAACAGTAAAAACATATAACAACATTAAAACAGATTACAATATCCTCATCAACCTCTACTGCGTTCCTCATCCATCAGCTACCGATGGGGCCACAAGAGGAACACAGGAGTCGAGGAACCCAAGGCTGGGGTGTTTAATCTGGAAAGGCCTGCTGGAAGAGATCCGTCTTGACAGCTTTTTTAAGGCTGTGTAATGATGTCAACTGACGGATCTCGTCCAGCAGATCGTTCCAGAGTTTAGGGGCGACAACAGAAAAGGCCCTCTGGGAGGTTGCTGCAAGCCTAGATTTTTGAGGCTGCAGCAAATTCCTCCCAGAGGATCGGAGAGCGCGGGGAGGATTATATGGAAGGAGGCGTTCCCTGAGCATAAGTGAGAGTCATTTGTAGTCATAGCTAGATATTTCAAATAAAATAAACTTCTTTGATTTTTCATAAGTATAGTGAGTCAGTGTTGAAGGTAATGTATCTGACTTGGACTAGAGCAGCCTGGATTCAATGTTCTGCTCATAAACTGACCTCACTCACCTGAATCTATCTCACAAGGTTACTGGAAAGATAGAACAGGACAGTGTCCTTGCATGCAGTCCCATGGTCACTGAAAGATCTCCAGGAAGCATAATCATCCTTCAAAAGATGAGTTGGCAACTTCCAGAGGTTTGACACCTCTGCTTGGATTTTGGAGGGCCACACTTGCCCCTCCCCCAACACACACACACACACACACACACTGTAAGAAATGTATCAACTTAAAAAAAACCTACCACACAACATCTAATGATCACAGTGGTGATAAAAAATAAAATAAATTGGATCTTATATTCATGAGCTCCTAATTTGGGGCTTATTTAATGTGATGGAAACATCTGAACCCTCAAAGTCTCCAGCGTCCTCTAGTTCATGGAAAGAAAATTAAGCATATAAAGAGAATAATTTTAAAAGGCAGTGAATAGTCTGCCTCTCTTTTTGCCTGCAGCATACAAACAGAGAGGGGGACCAAAGCAGCGGGAATGCTGATGGCAAGACCAGCCCTTGTATTAGGCAGAACTGGTCACTTGGCTCAGGTAGGGAGTGACAGCAAAGTGCTGGATTGCTCTGGGTTTGTCTTCCACTTCCTCACGAGGCTCACTACCTTCCAGGGTGGAAAAGAATGCTGTTGCATTTCTAGCACTAAAGTAAGGTTCAGCTGCAAGACCTGCCACTCAATTGAGTGGGTGGAGATGTCCTTCACTTCAGGCACCAATGCATCTTTGACTACTCATCACAAGTGAGGTGGCAAGGGAGAACTCCATTCAGGTATCTAGATAGTGATCTGTATAATAGATATAAAGACAGTAAGATGGTCTCAGTTTTTCTAAAACTGCATTAAATAGAAATCCATGATCAGTTTTGCATTCAATTTTTGTTGTTAACTGCCCTCGAGTCATTCTTGACTCATGGCAACCCTATGGATGAGACATCTCCAAGACCCTCTGTCCTCCACTGCTCTACTTAATTCCTGCAAACCCATACCCATGACCTCCTTAATAGAGTCCATCCATCTGGAATGTGGTCTTCATCTCTTCCTACTTCCCTCCATCTTCCCCAGCATCATTGTCTTTTCTAATGACTCTTCTCTTCTCATGATGTGTCCGAAATATGACAGCCTCAGTTTGGTCATCTTGGCTTCTAGGAAGGTTTCCGGGTTGATCTGGTCTAGGACCAATTTGTTTGTCCTTTTGGCTGTCCATGGGATCCTCAGCACTCTTTTCGAACACCACATCTCAAATGCATTGATTTTCTTCCTATCATCTTTCTGAACTGTCCAGCTCTCACATCCATACATGGTAATGGGGAATACAATGGCTTGTATGATTCTAACTTTTGTGATGAGTTGTATATCTTTGCATTTTAGAATCTTTTCTAGTTCTTTCATAATCATCCTCCCTATTCTTATTTTTCTTCTGATTTCCTGACTGCAGTGCCTGTTTATATCAATGTTTGATCCCAGGTATGAGAATTCTTTCACTATTTCTATTTCTTCATTGTCTAGGTTGAACTTGTTAAGGTCCTTGGTGGTCATTATTTTTGTTTTCTTTATTTTCAACATTAAGCATGCTGTAGCACTTTCTTCTTTGATCTTCCTTAGTAGGTGTTCCAGGTCTGTG
>CM034701.1:206204238-206221755 GCA_020142125.1 Phrynosoma platyrhinos
TTGCTGTAGTCTATAAAGCACATGCTGATTTTCTTTTGGAATTCTCTGCTATGCTCCATTATTCATCATATGTTTGCAATGTGGTCCCTCATGCCTCTTCATTTCCTGACCCGTGCTTGGACCTCTGGGATTTCTCTCTTCCATGTATGGTTGCAGTCTATGCTGCAGAATTTTGAGCATGATTTTGCTTACATGGGAGATCAGTGCTATGGTCCTATAGTTGCTACAGTCTCTTGTGTCTCCCTTTTTGTGTATAGGGATGTATATTGACCGCTTCCAATCTGTTGGTCATCATTTTGTTTTCCATATCTGTTGACATATGTTGGTTAGCACTAAAGATAACTCTGTCAATGTGATTGTAGAAGTTCAACTACAATAATGTTATGAATAAATTCCACATGGGTTTTGTACAATAATATCTTTATTAGGATGAATCCCAAATTACAATTTAGAACTTTTCTGAAGTCTTCTTGATGCAGGATTTTATGCAAAAACAGTGAGTGGAGAAAGAGCAATGGCTGTTTCTTGACAAAATTTAATCCCCAGGCTACACTTTGTAATGCGCTTATAACAGAATGAAGGAGTCATTTTTCAGGTGTGATCAGATCAGAATGTGCCTGGTGACAAGGATTTCAGATTGCAGCAAAACATGCTGGGACAAAGGAGCAATGGCCACTCTCTTAAAATACAAAACCACCAGTGTTGGTCTGAATACTAATGATTAACACAAAAACAACATTATCAGATATCTTTGGCTAGTGTTGTCAAATCCATTCTCTGAGTGGACCTGTATTTTTTACATGGGAAAAACTTGCCAGGTTTGATTTCTCTTTTTATTTCAGCACTGTAACAAGAAAAGACATACTTTGTAAAATTCTAATTTCTAGGCAAATGATAATCCTGCATCATGTGCACACTTACTCTGAAAGAAGTCCAGAGCATAATGGAAATATCTTATTTATTTATTTATTTATTTATTCATTGCTTGCTTGTTTGCTTGCTTAAATTAAGTACAGTCTATAATGACATGGTCTCTGAGATTAAACATTTAACAGTTCAATAAAAATACAATAAGATAAAACATAGTATTAAAAAACCAATTGTAAACAGATTAAAGAAATGGATGGCAGAATTTTAAAAAGTTAAATGACTAAAAACAATGTTAAAAGCCACCATTTTATTTTAAAAATTTGGTGGGGCGGGGGGGGGGGTCCTTGGCTTCCAGACATCTCTGTGCAGAAGGTTTATTAATTAAAATTTATTTCCAGCTCTATATCATGAGAACTTAGGGCATCATACAAGTAAAGTAAAACTAAACAGATTAACAGAATTTAAACCATACAACCTGAATCTCCCTTATCTGAAATGCTTGGGACCAGAAGTGTTTTGGATGTTGGATGTTTCCAGTTTTGGAATATTTGCTTATACATAATGAGATATCTTGGAGATGGGGCCCAAGACAAAACCTGAAATTCATTTATGTTTCATATATTCCTTATACAGAAAGCCTGAAGTTATACAATCTGTATGCCAATTGCCTCCAACAAGATGGGTACTCATTTTACTGACCTACAAAAAAGCTGAGTCAACCTTGGAGCCCACTGGGATCAAACCCACAGTGTTGTGACTGCACCACCAGTGGTGGTAAGAGCCCTTCCCTGCTTTTTGCTTCCCAGGAGCTAGTAATCAGATGTTTACTGCTTCTCACTATGGAGATTCCATTTAGTGATCATGGCTCATAGTCAATGAGGGGTTGCAAACTGTCAGAAATAGTGCAAATTGAGTCCACTTTTAGGGTTAGGGTTAGGGTTAGGGAATCATGGCAACTGTATTTTATTGTGGCACCAGAGCTCTCTGACAGAGAAGACTCAATGTCTCAGGAAAAAAAAATTCCCATGATTCCCTAGCATTAATCCTAACCCTAAAAGTGGACTCAATTTGCACTATTTCTGGCAGTCTGCTACCCCCCAATGTTTTGTTGTCGCTGCTGTGTCCCTTTAAGTCATTTCTGACTTATGGTGACCCTAAGGTAAACCTATCACAGGGCTTTCTGCGGCTCAGAATGTGTGATTCACCCAAGGGCATCCAGTGGCCCAATGGGAAATCAAACCGTTATCTCCAGAGTCATAGTTCAATGCTCAAATAATTATACCACACTGGCTCTCTCATAGCCAATGCTTTGGTGGTTTAATGTGTCTTTTTGAACACCGTGGAACTTGAGTTCCCAATAAATATCCATTTGATCTGACCTCAGTGTAAAATACCCTAGAAAGTAAAGCTTAGTGCCAGCACAGCCAGTAACACAAGAGAGGGGTACAATAGTTCTCTGTCTCATTGTGCTCAGAGCTTGGTAATATGGCATTTTGGACTATAGATCCCAGACTCTTTCAGCCACTGTGACTGCTGGCCATGTTAGTTGTGAGATTCTAGAATCTATCAACTTCCCCTCAAAGAGATTTCCAATCTCTGAGCAAGATACATACAGGGGCAGGGGCATAAAAAAAGAGCATCACATCCTTAGATAGAAGATTCTTATCATTCTGTTAGAGCAGTGATCCACAGACCTTTTCAGGCTACTATCGCCTTTCCTCTTAGGTGATAACCCTAGTGCCCACCCCAATACCTACTTCTTGATATTAGGTCTACTGTTTGTGCAGCAACCAAGTGACCAGTGATGTTGAGCTCAGCCATGCCCACCTTGCCACCACCTCTTCCTTCACCTCAGTCCTTCATGTATGGATACAGCAGCAGCAGCAGCACCTCAGGCCTCCTCCTTCCTTTCACCCAGGCTGGTGTTACAGCAAAAGGAAGATTGGTTGTCCAGTTGATTGGTTGCTGCTCCAAGGGTGCCTGGGTGCAAAGGCAGCAGTGACTGAATTCTCTTTGAGCAATGATCAAGAAGTGTCTTGACCACTCCAGTGTTTGCTGCAAGGCCAGGTGAAAGGCTTCTCAGTCACTGCTCAACTGGCTGCTTGGTCACTCCTCCCTTTCTACCTGGTAACCTTGGGAGCAGCAACCAAACAGCAACCAAGAAGCCTCTCACCCATGTCAGCCTTTGCCTCAAGATCAGCATGGGTAAGAGGCTTCTTGGTTGCTGCTCAGCCAGCTTCTCAGCCAGTTGGTACTCCCAGGGTGATCAGGTGCAAATGTAGCAGCTGGTTGAAGCCTCTTGCCCATGCTGGCCTTGCAGCAAAGGACAACACAGGTGAGAATTTTCTTAGTTGCTGTTTGGTTGCTGCTCCCAAAGTGACTGAATGCAAAGGGACCAGTAACTGAGCAGACAATTGAGCAGTGATTGAGACATACTGGCCTTGCAGGAAAGGCTGGTTCAAGCAAGAGGTTTCCCAGTCATTGCTTGAACGTATGCTCAGTTGCTTCTCCCAAGGTGATGGGTGCAAAGGGAGAAGCTTCTCCCTGGCGAGGAAGGACTCTCAGTCCTTTGTCAGAGTGGAGAGGGGCACAGCTCATTTCTCACTTTTCTCCCTAGTGAGGAAGGACTCTCAATATAAGGATGTTATTACACAGAGCAAATCTGCTGGTTAATCCACCCAAATCCCAAACAAAAACTGGATTTGTGCCTTGCGTTTTCACATGACGTCGCACAGAAACTGGGCAGAAAGTGAACAGAAACTGGTGTTATCTGATATCTTTTGAAATTTGGTTGTTTGGAGGAAATGCAAATGCGAAATTAAGGTAATTTTGCATTTACCGTAATGTGAAAAGCAAATGTGAATTTGGGAGCATTTCCCTGCTTTTCCCATGGTTCCAGCGAGCATTCCTCTATCTGCCCATGTGCAAGTAGCTCATTTCTAGTACATTTACGGGCTTTTCTCACTTGTGTGTGAACGTTAAATGCACTTACTGTAATTTCGCAATTAAGGTAATTACGTGTGAAAGCCATTTGCGGAATCAAGGTTTATTTTCGGTTTATTTTCGGAATGTCTCATTTCCACTTTATTATTGCTTTCTGGCCCACGTGTGATAACGTCCTAAGAGAAGCAAGAGAGGTGAAGGATTCTTTTGAAGAATTAACCCTAGATACTCCTCTCTTCTTCCCCAGAGATGTGCCTTCCCCACACAGTTTGAAGTCCTTCCACCCACCCACACACCCAAGTATTGTTTCTTCTGCTACCTCTTCTCTCAGTCTGTCCAATGAAAGAAAGCAGGAGCAGCAGAGTAGCTCCAGCCTGCCAGCCAAGTCTCAGCAAAGCTCACAAAACTTAAGTGGGATCCCAAATTTGAAAGCTCCTTTTTGCTGCCACTTCTCTCCTGTTACCACATGCTCTAACTCCTCATCCTCACCATGGTCCTGAAGGCCACTGGTTCCCCTTGCCTTTCTTGCACGCCAATATTTTGACTGAAGGCTCCCTTCCTGCCCTCTTTTCCCACCCCATTCCATTGGATTGCTCTACCATCCCCAGGAGTGGTATTACTGTTTTAGAGGAATTCATTGTCTTTCTTTTCTTGTCTTTTATGGCTTTGGTGACCAGAATGAGTTCATTTTGCTGTGAATGATCAACACTATTTTCCAGGCTCCCAGAAACTGTAAAAACCAGACAAATTGTTATAAATATTATGTTTCAGTTTCTTGTATGAATGTATGGATTTTTTTAATATTTACTTTGTTTTTCTCAACATGCATCACATAAGAATAAGTTAGTCTACAACTACTCTTTAAATCCCTCCATAAAATTATTTATGAGGTGAATGCTTGGTACTTCTAAATGTTATCATTTAATAGTGCATTCAAGAAAGAAAGAAAGAAAGACTTAATCCCTATTCTTTGTACATTCAGATATGAAACAAATCTTATTTACAGTTCCATTGTAAAGTATTTATCCTTCAAAGAGAAAAATACCAAAGGCTGTGTATATGGAATTGGCTTACAATGAATGCAAGTCATAGCAGGCTCACTGCATATCCATCTCTCTTCAGGTTCCTCCTTGCATCTAGATGACACCATGCCTTTTCCTCTATATGGTAGGAACAGGAGCAACAGAATCTATTTTGACAGGGCACGAACATAACTAAATCAACCAAAACTATCAAAATCAAGAAAGCCATATAGACGTGGGATTTCAGTCTGTACCTCTTGAAAAACAGCAAGTACACTGACCTTTCCTGCTTGACATGGATCAAGAACAGCCCATGTCACTGAACAGCCTTGAAAAATAAGAAGCCTTACCTCTGTAGAGGAATTATCTTTATTTTCCTTTCAATTCTTCCTTGTATTTACTGCTGTTCTGGCTTCCTTAATCTTTTCGCCATGCATTATCATTGAATAACCTTTTCAGCTATCCATCTGAGTTTCCACTCCTCCCCTTCCTTAAAATGATCAGCACGTTCCATTATAGTCTATTGAGAAGCTATTATGATTCCCTTTTTCTACCCTACAAATGCTGAAGCTGAGATGTAGGACTAGTACTCTCATAAGCTGCTTATGTGTTTCACTAACTCTGACTTCCTAATTGAAATTTAAAGTGTCCATTTCACCATGATCCAGTTATAGAACTGCAAAATGTAATAATGTGCCAGGCTATATATCCTGCAGTAGCCATGCTGTTCCAAGAAAGCCAACTTCACAATACAAAGAAGACAAATATTATCATACCAATGATGAGACCAATGAGTAGTGGTGTCACTAGGGAGTGTATATGGAAGGTTCAGACTGCATCAGGTGACATACCAGAGGGTGGGTGCAGTATACCCTGTGTGGGGCTGGTGTGGCATCTGTGTTATTGAGAAAAAGTGTCACATATCTTTCTCTCTTGCCCAGTAGCAACAAAAGACCCAAAATGGCTGTCCAGAGCTGCAGCACTGCCCCCCCATAGTAGCTGCTGCTGGGGAGGGGGGGCAGCACCTTTCATTTGGGGTCCAGCATGGCTGCTCCCTGGAGCAGCATTGCTGGATTCTAGCAGCCATCAGAGTGCTTGGAGTGGAGGTAGTGACATTTGTTTGGGGTCAAGTGCAGCTGCTCCCTAGAGCAGCCATGCTGGACACTAAATGTAAATTGGAAGCCACAGCACTGCCCCTTGAGCAGTACCCAGTGGTGGTGGTGGGGGATCAGTTTCTTTCATTTGAGGTCCAGTGCTGCTGCTCTTAGAGCAGCCATGTTGGATTTCAAATGGCTGTCAGAGGCTGCAGGACTGCTCTCCTGAGCAGTGGTTGGCAGCACCCACACTGGGTGACACCAAGCACAGGGACATCACTGATATTAAGCTGAACTTCTTACCTCATCACCATATCCATATGTTTTGCATTTCCATAGGTATTCATACAGTCGAATTATAAGTCCATCCTGGGCATCATTTCAATCCATTTCAATCCTTTAGTCAAAACAAAGCAGGACAGTAGTGACTTTCTCCATGTCTCTCATCATGACATTGTACTACTTCCATTTCCTTCCTGAGGGAGACAGTCATAAAAGCATGCCTTTTGTCAAACAAATTTTTCCAATGTGACAAAAGTCTCATTTTCACAACCATTTTCCTTAGGAAGAGAACAGAAGTGCTACAACAGCATGCAGAAAGACACAGAGAAGCTGCTACTCTCCCATTCTGTTTTGGCTTTCTTTTCTGATGTGATAAGGCTCCAAGAGAAAGCCCTTCCCAAAAGATCTCAAGACTCTGGTAGGTTCATATAGGGAGATACAGTCTTTCAGATAAACCTAACTGTAGTTAGAAGGCAGTGCTGATGTGAAGGATGTTTCTGTATTAATCTGCTTCATTTACATGTGTATGAAATAATCTGAACAGAAAGGGACAAAATAAAATAAAATAAAAGTGAAAACGCTAGCTTAAGTGAAGATTTCCCATGTTAAGATTTTAACTGATAGGAAAGCTAAAAGTTCCCTTCAACAGTAGACTGTCAGTTGTGATACAGCACAACATACTAGCCAATAAAAGTGAGACTGTCACTTCATATTCCTTTCCCAGTGTCATATGCTTACAACAGACTTTGGTAAAGAGAAAAACATTTTGTTCAAATTATGTATTTGCTTTTCAATTTGGTGTGCCAGATATCCAGATGTAAAAATTTTTTGCATTTCCATTGGTTTGGATCCAAAGTTCCCATTACAGAAGCAGAAGGGGATTTTGCACCTATGGAGAAGAAGATGACCTATATGTCCCTCCCCTGAAGCCTCCTTAAGCTTATCACATGGCACTTACAAGAACAGGAACAGAATGGAATGGAAGGGAAGGGAACAGAATGGAGCAAAAACACATTTTACTGCATGGGAGAACACCATCAATGCTGCTGGGAGTCCCCAAGGCACTCCCCAGTTGTTCTTGGCAGCTGATTTTGAAGAATGAACAGTCCTTCAAAAATCAGCTACCAGGAACAGCTGGGGAACGGATTGGGGACTCCCAGCAGCATCGATGGCGTTCTCCCATGCAGTAAAATGCATTTTTGCTCCATTCCATTCCGTTCTGTTCCCGTTCCTTAAGTGCCATGCAATTTTCATTTGGATTAGAGGAGAGTCCACAGTGATAATTGGGGAAATGTGAGAGGGATGCAGCAGCTAAATAAAAGCGCCTTCCATAGGTCTTTCATCCTCAGTTTTTCACACTGGTTCACTGTATTGCAGTGGATTTACAGTACACTACACAATATGTTAAATGCAAATATCAATTCTGTTTTTAAAAACAAAAGTAGCCACTGTATCCCACCAGGATGAATATCCTGATGAATGGAAAAGACAATTATTTCCTGAATGTATATCTTACCATTGTCCTAAAATAGGACTCAAAACAGCTCATAGTAAGAATGAATAGTCAGAATAGGACAAACACAAAACAGTTTAAATATTAAAAGTTTAAATATTAAATTAAAAACACAATTTAGAATAAAGCAAATATAACACCCATCCATTAAAACACCCTTTCCTCAACAAATAGTCAATTGCCTATAGCCTGCCTGAATAAAAAAGGTCTTTGCCTGTTGGCAGAAGGATACCAGAGAAGAGCCAACTTTGACAGGGAGTTGCAAAGCCTGAGAATTGCAAAGCCTAGTAACCACCAAGAAAGCCTTTTCTCACATCCTTACCTCTGTTGGCTCCACTAGAGATGTCCTCCATCAAAAACAAGTGTAAAACCCCCAAAACCTAAGGATGGTGAATTACTAACTGCCCTTGCAGAACCAGATTCCTCAGGGATACCCTCCATACCCCCAAACCCTAGTATGTAGAGAATAAGATGTCATGATAAGTGTTGTAACCTAATCTTCCCCATGATGTTCTAGTTTTCTATATGCCTTGTTACTTTTGGGCTGACAGCTTGGCTTTCCACCACTACCATATCGACTCTCTCTCTCTCTCTCTCTCTTTCTCTGAAACCAATGCAACAGTCCTCCTGACAATATCCTCTGAAAGTGCCTCAGAACCAAAAGATCTTAGCTAAATGCAAAATATATTTCATGTTTTAATAACTGGAACAAGCAACATAACAATCTAGACCCCATGGTTCTGTCAACTTATTTGTCAGTGTGGCCAGCACTGGAAGAATGACTGTCTTTCAGATTTCTTCCAAGAAAGGTGAGTGTGCAACTTGCCCCAAGATGGCACCTGACAAAAATATTAGCAGTGCAGGGTAAATGAAGAAAAGTAATTTTCCTTTCCACAGTCACAATGCTTCACAAAAGAGCTGATAGATACATCACAAAGGGCAGGATACTACTATTGTCACAAGGTTACTGAAAACATTTGCATTTGGTGCAGGCTGATTCAGTTTCACACCACTTTAACTGTCATGGCTCAATGCTATAGATTTCTGGGAATTGTAGCTTGTTGTGGCCCCAGAGCTCTCTTATAGGGAAGGCTAAACCTCTCACAAAATTATAATTCCTAGAATTCCATAGCATTGGTTCATGGCAAGTGGTGTCAAACTGGATTATTTCTTCAGTGTTGGTGTCATATATTGCAAGGCTGTCATATACATCACCCTCAACTTTTTCCCCCACTGTAGGCCCTGGGAAACCCAAAAATTAACTCAATCCATTAAGGGCTTTCAGTTGATCAGGGGCTCCTTCATGCTATACTTTAATAGCACTTTGATTTCTATAAAATCCTGGGATTGGCAGTGAAAGGAGGGTCCGCTGGGACCCAAACCATGTAGGGCTTAGAAGGTGCCTCTGACTAAACTACAGACCTCATGTTTCTGTATGATATACCCATGGCAGTTAGAGTGGAATCTAGCACCATAATTGTGCAGTGAGAATAGGCCCCAGGATAAATTGGGTTGTAGATATATATCTATATAACCTGGGGCCATTCATACAGACACACATCCTTAATAATAATAATAATAATAATAATAATAATAATGTTTATTTATTTCTTACCCACCTCTCCACATGCATCAAGGTGGGCACAACAACAATTAACAAACAACAGCATCAGTTAAAACACATTGGTTAAAATATGAATTAATTTAAAAGGGCAAATAAGATGTGCTCATATTAAAACAATCCACATCTAATATTTGTCATTTAAATTTCACAATTTAAAAATCACCTGGATGAGTCTGCCAGAAAAGACTCATCTTCAATGCTCTTTTAAATTCAGACAGCATATGCAGCTGTCGAACATCTTCAGGCAGGTCATTCCATCATCTAGGGGTGGCTGAAGAAAAAGTCCTCTGGCTGACAATTGCCAACCTAGTCCTGGCTGACTGGAGTAAATGTCCACCAGAGGACCTGAGTGTACAGGCTGGATTATATGGGAGGAGGCAATCCTGAAAATAACCTGGACCCAAACCATGTAGGGCTTAAAAGGTAATCACGTAGGGCTTTAAAGGTAATTCCATCTCTCTGTGTGCCTATGTGTTTCTTCTTCTTCAGAAATGGGGGTACTTGGTGTTGACAATAGGGAAGAAGGGTCTTTTTCATGTCATAATTTGTGCCATTGCACAGCTTTGATGCTACATAATAACACATGTATAGAACTTTCTACAAGGGAGACCCCCTCCCCCAACTCAATCATATTTCCATAATCAGTGAAAATACAACCATATTCTGGAAGGTCTTGTGGACAACGTTAATAGACCACTTGGTTTGCTTGCAGAAGGTCCCAGGTTCAACCCCTTCTAACTCCAGCTAACAGAGCAGGTAGCAGGTGATATAAACACTCCTATTTGAGATTTTCTAATGTAGACAAATAACCCAATCTGGAATCAAGTAGCAATACAAGGTGTATCAAGTATTCATAAATTAATATGGCTGCTGCAAGACCTAGTGATGTCAATTACTTATTTCATGAATCCTTTAATTGCTTTTCTGCCCATTGGAACTCTCCAAGTGATGTACAGTATAATAGAAGTAAAAGACATGATCTAAAAACAGATTTAAACAGATTGAAAAGCCAAAGAGCCATAACGAACAATACTATTTTGCTAGCCATCTAAAAGCTCAGTGGATTTGGAGCCAGCCTGATGTCCCTTGAAAAAGAGTCCCATAGACTCACCAACCTAGTCTCACAGGATGGTGGGACACATAAGAGGACTTATATTGAATATTCTAGCCCAACTCTATTGAATATTCTAGCCCTGGTGATGCAGTGGTTATATGCCTGTACTGCAGCCACTCACTCATAGACCACAAGGTTGCGAGTTCAATACTAGCCAGGGCTCAGGCTAGACTCAGGCCTGCATCCTTCTGAGGTCGCTAAAATGAGTACCCAATTGTTGGGGGGCAATGAGCTTACAGTTGTAAACCGCTTAGACATCCCATAGTGTGATATGAAGTGGTATATAAATGAAGCTGCTTTGCTTTTGAATTGCAACTCAGAAAAAAGAGTGTGGCCTTTCAAATATCCAACCACTACATTTCCATGACGTTTTTTTCTCCTCCCCACCCCTCATCCCTTGGTGCTTAGTTAATATATTCATCTGCTGATTACCTTGTCATAATCTTAGCACATAGGGATGTTTCCTCACATCAGTACAAGAATAGACTGGAAAGCAAGGACTCTCTGATGCTGATTATTTTGTGTGGTTACCCTAAGGAGGCTGGATATGTAGCCTGATCATTTGTCATTACTCAAGCAATAAAATAAATGCATAGCACCTCAAGGCAAGCCTGATCTTCCTGCTTTTTTATCAGGTTGTGCACAAACAAAGCAGCTGTGGAATCACACAGAGCCCATTCTGGGTTAGGAATAAACAAAGGAAATAAGTATTAGTTCAGCTGCTAGGTTAATTTTAGCTGAACACTGAAAACAAGTTCAAAGATAAGAGAGTCAAGTTGCACAAATAAATAATCTTCGCCCGTTAGAAACTGGGAGCAAGGGAATGTCAAAGGCTTCAGGAGGATGGCTCATGCTTTCAAATGGAATGCAAGCAATTTATTGGCATTATTTTCCACAGGATATCAGCAAGACAAAAGTGACTTGTTGAGGATTCTCTTCAAAGATAAGAGTTAAACTGCATGAAAACTGGCTCAGTTAATGGTACACACCGACAGTATTTCCTTCCTTTCATCCTATTGGAATACTTTATTATTGACAGGTAAGCACTAGTGTATCATTTATTGTTGGAGCTATAAAACAGCAGAAAAGTGTTTACAAAAGCATTCTGATTTTCACTAGTGAGTAACCACAACAAGCCCACACACATCTGGGATTCAGAGAAACTGAGGAGAGAGAATGACAACAACAGGGTTTCAATGCAGAGGATGTGAATTCAAAATTTGAGATGGGATGTGGATATTTTCATACCTGAAAAATGGGGGTGGGACAGGAAAGAGGTGGCTACCTTTTGCTTTTGGAACTGTGATGTGACACACCAAAAGAGTAATAGCTGTAAAAAAAAAACAACTTTCAAACTGACAACTATCACAGTATTCATGGCAACTCTGCAACTCATGCCCATATTGTTTATATCGTGTATAGCACCTCCATATGCAAAGTACCAATCAACACACTCCATCTCTCTGTCCAGAGCATTGCCAGTGAAGGTTGTACAAATAGCAAACAGTAGCACACCACTGTATGATACCATCAGCCTGTTTCCCTCAGTCACTAGTGTCATGCTTGGTAGCTGAAGACTTGAAGAATCAGGATAGCACTGTAGTGATATTAACTATTGCATTTATTCAGGATTCTAAGACACACAACAATCCCACAATAGTTAGAATCAACTCTGAGTTTCCCCCAGTTAAACAACACTTTAAAATCTTTTGTCCAGCCCCCCCCCATAGCCTGTACCATTTTCCCACTTCAAAGATGTTCTTTGAAGTTTGTCCTCCTCAATTTCTATCTCCCCGCCTTCACTCCAGAGAGGAAGGCACCATCGTAAATAGTTGTAAATAGTTAACAACCCAGTTCTCCTGTTTCAGTCACTTGCCTCCCAATCTACAATTCCCTTTGATTCCCATGTCTACAGTCATCACACTTTGTTGTCAAGTCCCTGTGAAAATCATAGGAACACGACAACTGGAAAGAAGTGTTGCAGAATGAAGCTCTGACTTCTTTTCAAGTAAATGACAACATAAGCCACTCATTGTATTGGCACTTCTCCATAGTTAATATTGTTCCACTGATGCAATCTTTCTGCAATAGAAAGAGCAAGGGCAAAGTATATCTGGCCCAATGTGGTAGATCAGTGATGAGGAAAGCAGCATTAAAAAGAAAAAAAAAACAAAAAACAAAGAGCATGACTTCAGTTATTAGAACAGAACAGAACAAGTTTTATTGATTAGTCATCTGACCATATCAACAATAGAATACAGTATTTCAAATACAAAATACAAATACAAAATACAGCGTATCAAAATACAAACAAATAGTAAAATAGCCCAGTCCTAAAACAAATGTAAGATTAAATGGGGTTAAAACATATTTGTTCAAATAAACAGCCAGATAAATAAAATGGTATACAAAATAAACTACCATTACAATATAAAATATAACAAGCTAAAACTGGGGGAAATGACTGAAAAACTAAGGAGTTTAAATAAGCTCATCACCATAACATGACACTCCATGATGAATAATGAATTGCTCTCTCAAATGAGCAGCTTTTATAAGAAATTTTGCTGTACATCTCACTAAATGTAAGTTCTCACCAGCGAGAAAATAAGATAATTTAGTAATGTGCTCACAATTATTTGTTCTAGCCAGGTAAGATTGTAAAAAGTGAGATCTCTCCTTAACTTATATACTACATTCCAACAGGATATGTATAGTGTCCTCTACAATGGAGGCACCACAAATACATGTTCTTTCGTGATAAGGTATTTTTCGGAATCGATCTGATCTGACCATAGATTTTAATTGCTCACATCTAGCTCTTGTGAAAGCTGTTCTCTGGCTTTGTGTTAGCTGTAGTCTAAGATATTTTTCTAAGCCAAAAAAAGTTTTATTTTTGGCTAGCCATTTTAAAGATTCTCGGTCTTTTGGCTAAGATCAAGTGTAGACTTCAGTTATTAATTCAGCTAGATGCTCATCTAGTTACAGGTTATTTATATCAATCCAAATATACACTTGTTTCCTATCCTATCTTAGACTGTTGCCTTGAATTGAAAGAAGCAACAGGAGGAGGAAGAGAGGGTAAAATCCAGTCCCCCCTCCACCAAGTCACTTTGCAAATTATTGTCATAGACAGCTGGCACAGTACTCCCCCATGCAAATCTTATAGAAGCTTAGCTTCCGTGCCCTGAACTGCAAGGCATGTTGTGTACTTGGAGGATATCTCATTTGATTGCAAGTGTGAGATGTGTCAAGCTTGGCAGCTGGAAACTGGAAGAACCAGGACAGCATTTTAGTGACAATTAACTATTGCTTTATTCTGGATTCTAAGACACAGAAAGCTACTCCACATTGGCTAGAATCAACTCTGAATTTCCCCAAGTTAGACAACATTTTAAAAATCTTTTGTCCAACCTCCTCCCCACACTTATAACCAGCACCATTTGTCCACTTCAAAGGTGCGCTTTGAAGTTTGCCCCTTCTTAATTCCTGTCTCCCCGCCATCTACCAGGGAAGGAAGACACCATCATAAATAGTTATAAACAAACCAGTTTTCCTGTTTCAATCACTTGCCCCCCCATCTACAATTTCCTTTTATTCCCCCCTTCTACATCTATCACATTTTGTTGTCAGATTCCTATGAGAATCATAGGAACATGACAAGATGAAGGGTACAGCTGCATTCATCTCCTGTCCCTGTGGGCTTCCAAGTTCCCGTACCCTACTGACTGGCAATTGTGTGAACAAGATGTTGGACTAGATTGGCCTTTGGATTGATCCAATATGGCTCTTCTTATGTTCTTATGAAACAAAGTGTAGGAAATAGTCACACACCAACTGGGTGCATAAAAAGTGCTCATCACACTTTTTGGTATTTTGGAGACAATAAAATACAAAATATTTTGGTATTTTGGAGACAATATTTTTATAGGGCTGAGCACCTTCAGTGTATCATTGAAGTGTGAGAGTGCTGTGAAAGTATTTAAACAACAATACAATGAAAAATAAAGAGTGGTATGCACCAGCAAAACATCCTCTTGTAGCAGTGGCTTTTTAATTCTGTGAATGTTTCCCTATTTTTTATTATTTTGAAGTCAATGTTGAATGCCTCCCTCACTCCAGAATAGCACCACAGCTCACCTCAGTGTTTAAGCAGAAAAATGTTGGGTGAGTGTGGGGGTGAGAAGAAAATAGACTGTTCAATTTCACTTCCCTATGTTTACCAAAATGAATGAAACTGACAAGTGTGCTCCCAATCTCTTAATTCCCATTTAGGGATAAGACAAACTTCTCTGAAGGTCACACAAAAGGGAAGATTTGCAAGATTACCTATGCATGCCCTTAAAAATTATGTTCCAGTAGCCTTTGCAAGAACAGCTGTAATTAAGAGCATTTACTTGCACAAAATATGCCACCAGAACCTGGCACCAAAAATAACATCTCCTTATCAAATACTCACATTTTAAAAGAGTGTTTTCCTTTTTCAAAAAAAAAGCTCATTTAAAAAGTGGCCCACTGGGAAATGGTAAGTTCAGGGTTTTTTCTCATGATAAACTTGTATTGTTAGAGTGTGGCATTCAAAAATGTAATTTGACAAGGCCAACCTTGTCAACTAAAATGTCACTCTAGCTGTCTGGCATTGCAGAAACAGAGCTTCATTATCATAATGATGAAGGCCATATAACAGAGTTAACATTGCCTTTTTAAATGGCGGTGGACAGGCATGTGAGATTTTAATGATAATAAAGGTTGTTCTCTATTTAGAGTATGACTTGTTGGCAATGCTTGGGTGCAGATCTGTCATATTCTATTATATGCTTCACTTCCTGTTTTTCAAGCTCAGTCATAAAATATTTTCTCAGAGCAGAATCTTTATACGTACATTTGTAGGTCAGGAAAGAATGATAAAACAGAATCCTGGCATCCAAGACAGTGGCCATTCATGAGCCCCAACCAGCAGCAAGGGCATTTTTATATGGCCATGGGCAGGCCTACCAAATTTTAAACAAAGTTTCTCTACCTTCCTCCCTCTGCCTAAAATTCCAGCTGGTATCAGTTACAGTTTCAATTACTTTCCAGAGATATTCCACATTTTGATGTTCTTTGGCTCTCTGGGTTTCATTGTAATGGTCTGGATGAAAGCTGCTCAGAGACTTCATTACAGAACCTTATGATCCATGAAGGAGGTGAGTTTGTGTTTCAGCCCAACAGTATTTCTTATCCCTGCCCTATAGTAAAAAAGAAAAAGGAAAAAAAGGGAAGGAAGGGAAAGGGAGCATATAAACATAGTAATACTAGGTCTGAGTGAGATAAAAAGGGACAGGAATGTCAGAAATTTTTTGACCCAGAGTGTGTAAAATGTCTCAGGTGCATGCAATGGGTTAAAAAAGAAATGTTGTCTCAGAGGAAGCTGATGTAATTTGAGCATAGAGTCATAGCAGGTCCAAACTGCACTGTCACTGTGGGCATATGACAGGAAGCTGATGAAGCATTAGCAGGGAATTGGATCAGAATCCTAGCTGTGTTTGTGTATATAAGGATAAATGTGCCTCTGTGACATGTGGTGTGTGGATGTCAGTTGATGGCGGAGCATTATTGTTGAAATTGGATGAGTTATGATGAGCTCCATGTAGGAGGCAGTCTATATAGAAATTTACCAGCACGCAGGCAGTTTTAGCAAGCCTCTAGTCTTTATTATAAAATAGCATAGTCAAAGTAAAACTACAAAGTCCAGTAAAATATCACTTTAGCCAAGTTGGCTAACAGGAACAAAACTATAAATCCTTAATGCTACATTGTGAAAAATTAGTCAAGCTATAGCTTTTGTAAAAATAAAGTTAAGCTAAACCATACTGTTGAAAGGTTAGAACAGACTGACTTCTTTCCCTAAAACACAATTCCCAGCCCACCTTTTCTCCACCTCTTTGGGTGGCACCTTCCAGGCTAATTGGTTGAATTTTACATGACGTGTGTTAACCAAACCCCTTGTTGTTCATCTCCTACCATGTGACTTATTTTCTCAAAACAACTTTTGTTATTAAACCCACTCTATAAACAAGAACTCTTTCTCACGTATTCTAGCTTGTTAACTTGCTTTGTTATGACTCTCAAACACCTGGACTGGGATGTTGTGAATTTAGGCCCTAGAAGCAGTTTATTCATCATGGAAAAATACAGACACACATCTTTACATTTCAACATTAACTATATATCCCATCAAAATCCTGACAATTATGTCAGTTGGTGTAAATATTGTTGTATCATGTTTATAAATACTTTGCTGCAACAAAGAGCCTTTGCAGACTGCCAGAAATAGTGCACATTAAATTGAGGCACTGCCCTGGCTCAGTGCTAGGGAATCATGGGAACTGTATTTTTTTCTGAGACATTGAGCCTTCTCTGTCAGAGAGCTCTGGTGCCACAATAAATTACAGTTCCCATGATTCCCTAGCACTGAGCCAGGTCAGTGCCTCAATTTAATGTGCACTATTTCTGGCAGTCTGCAAAGGCCCTAAGATTAAAAAGCCTCTTCAGAAGAACCCAGCAGTCTTGAGTGACTTTCCAGACTTGACAGTGGCATCTGTTTCCTAGCTGGCAGCCTTCAGCATATGGACTCAATTTCCCCTCTGTGCTAACAAGGGTTATGGGCCCAGTTAGCCACTAGAACAACGCTCAGAGTTCTGAGTAAGTTCACCGGTTGTGAAGGTAAAGCCAAAGTTCTCAAGCAGCTGGAGAATTTGGCAGAAAAATATTTAAAGACTGAGTGCCTGTTTGCTAGTCTTTATCCATGAGGTGTGGTTTGGAGGTTTGCCAAAAGACTGTGTCCTGGGCAAGTTGCAAAGCAAAAGCAAAACATAGAGTGGAGCCTCTGTTTTGAGAAATTAAGAGCTGAGAATTATTCTTCCTGGTCAGCTTACACTGAAGCCTTGCTAATCAGAGAAGGTTTATAGGGAGTTGTGCAGGCACACATGGCAGCTAAAGAGGCAGAAGAGGACAAGAGGGTGAGAGCAACTCGTTTGCTTACATTAGAGCCATCTCAGTTGATCCACAGGAGA
>CM034701.1:206252915-206264719 GCA_020142125.1 Phrynosoma platyrhinos
AAAAAAAAAAAAGTAGAGGATTCATATTATTGAAAGCAGACACCATGGTGAAGAAATAGCAGTGCTACCAAAAGTGCATTTTTCTGAATTTTGGTGTGTGCATCAATTCCACATGACCCCAGATGTACGCTGCAATGAACCCCAAGTGCCACCAAGGCAAGGCAGGCAGGTCACGCCTAGGTCACCAAGACTGGAAAATCCTCAATCCTCATAGCCAGGCAGATAGTGTGGGAGTTGCAAATGGACCATTATCACCTCCATAATCAGAAGGATGGGACATAATGGCCTAGATGCCTCACCTGGTGGGCCTGCTAACAACTTAATCCTCTGCCATTCACCTTGAATATTGCCAGACTGGATTGCCTCACCAATGCAATCTCACACCTTTGCCCTGCAGCTAGTTTTATCCCTTAAAAACCCCTGGATTTCTCCCCTCAGTGTTGCTAGTTGGAGGTCATGGGGATCCTGTGTCACTGTGTTCTCTGATCTAGTTACCAGCACCTTCATTCAAACCTGTGCTCTCAGAATGATTGTGTCTCATGTCACTTCACCCAATTGGATCCCGGAGGATCTGTAGTAAGTATCACCTATAGTTCTGCCTCAATATCTTTTCCAAGCTAACCCCTGATTTCCTGAGTCTTGAATAAGTGTGTGCGTGTATGTGAATTGCTATGTGATTTCCCCCTTTTTAATAAATAGTACTTTAATTGGAGAATTCTGTCTCTGCATCAACTCTTAGATTTCCTCAGACTCTTGGTATACACATGGGAGATGGCCTCACAGGGTCCTTCTAGCCGATCCCCTCTCGATTTGAGCTAAATAAAATTCCCCTTAATAGACTTTTGGCTACAGCAGGGAAGGCGAAGGTGGGAAAATTGGAAATTACTGCCAAGACAAATGTTTGAAACTGTTCTTCCACTGAACTTTATTCTGGCCACCTCAAGTAATAATTTTGACTGTCCCCAATATTCCCCATAGATACCTTTTGAAGAACAATCCATTTTTATTATTTACTATAAAATTCTGCTGTCACTAGAATCTGTAAGTTTTTATGATAAAACTTGGTTGCTGTTGGAATCTTTATTGCCATCTTCTGGAGCTTTTGAAAAATGCAAAAGTGTTTTTTCCTCATTGGTTATTCTTCTGTTACTATTTCAGTAGGATAATATTAAGACACTTTATATTGATGGTAACAAGTTACATCCTTTTATTAATTTTAATATAAACTTGAAGTTTGAAAAGGGTCACTAATGCCTGCCTTTACAGATTTTATTATTTTATAGCTTTCATGCAGACATAGTAGCTCTTACCATGGTCTGATAGTAAGCTCCAGATACCATCTGTTCAGTAACATAAATTATTACTCTCTGTGGGTAACACATATGAATTTTAATAATAGTGAGGACACAACACCAGACTACATTCCTTGTGAATCTGCTGTTCTTAAAGCCACTTCTCAAGTTTTCTAAAAAGGTAAAGTTATAAAGTTCAGGGTGCTAACCTGATTGGCCAGTAGATCCATTGCCCTAGGATTGTGATTCCATTCTTGATTTTGCTACCATTCCTCCTGCAGTTTCTTCAAGTGGGACAAGAGCTATGCCTGTGCTGGACCCTCTCACTGCAGAGGTTTGGCACAAGAAGAACTCCTATGCACATCCTTGGCAGAAGATATATCAGATGCCACTGCTCTGCATCTTTATTGCTGGCATCCTATTAGTGGCATTTTTGTTGTTGTTAACTGCACTCAAGTTGATCTCGACCCATGATGACCCTGCTTATGATATATCTCCAAGACCCCCTGTCATCCACTGCTTTGCCTAGCTCCTGCAAACCCATACTCATGATATCTTCAATAGAGTCCATCCATCTAGCATTCCTATCTTTCTACTTCCCTGGCATTATTGATTCATGTCTTCTCATGATGTGTCCAAAGTACAACAGCCTAAGCTTTGCTATCTTAGCTTCCAGTGCTGTATGACCCATTTGCTTGTCTTTTTGATTGTCCATGGGATCCTCAGCACTCTTCTCCAGCACCACATCTTGAATGAATTGATTTTGTCCAGCTCTCACATCCATACATTGTAATGGGGAATACAATGGCTTGTATGATTCTAACTTTTGTGCTGAGCAGTGTATCTTTGCATTTTAGGATCTTTTCTAGTTCTTTCAAAGCTTCCCTCCCCATTTTTAGGGCCTCTACAGGCAGCGCTTTGCCCCATCTTGGAGGCAGGGAAGGGGAGGCACAGCCACACACCGGGCGACCCAACCCCTCCCTGAGGATGTCATGATGGTGCATGCCATTATGCATGGCGTGCACCATCAAGACGTCCTTTTGGCACAGTGTCTTGATGCGCTGCACTAGAAGAGACACAGAAGAGCTGCGTGGCGGCTCTTGATGTGTCCCTTCTGCTGGCTCCAAAAGGAGCGGCATTTTAGCACTTCTTTCAGGGCCGGCAGAAGGGAAGATTGGGGCTGAGGTGTGGGGCAGCCTCAGCCCCAATCCTCCACTACCCAGGGCAGCCCACAGCCACCCATCTGCATCCCCCCTAAATCTTCTTCTGATTTCCTGGCTGCAGTCCCCATTTCTATCAATGTTTGATCCCAGGTATGGGAATTCTTTTACTATTTCTATTTCTTCATTGTCTAGTTCAAATTTATGTAGGTTCTCCATAGTCATTATTTTTGTTTTATTTATGTTCAACAGTAAGCCTGCCTTTGCACTTTCTTCCTTGATCTTCCTTAGTAGTGTTTGAGGTCTGTGAGGTTTTCTGCACATATTATGGTGTCATCTACATATCTCAGATTGTTGATACTCCTTCCTCCTATTTTCACTCCCCCTTCTTTTGTGTCCAAGTCTGCTCTTCTTTCACTATGTTCTGCATATAAGTCGAACAAGTAAGGTGGTAAGATGTAGCCTTTTCTGACCCCTTTGCCAATTGAGAGTCATTCTGTTTCTCCATGTTCCTTTCTGACAGTAACCTCTTGTCCTGAGTACTATCAGATGTGTTGGCACTCCCATGTCCTTAAGGGCATTCCATAGCCTTTCATGATCTATCCAGTCAAGGGCTTTTGCTATCTGCAGGTATAAGTCAAGCTTATACCTGCATGTACATGTGGGTTTTTTTTGTTATTGTGGAGGTTGACTCTTCCTTCCTTCCTTCCTTCCTTCCTTCCTTCCTTCCTTCCTTCCTTCCTTCCTTCCTTCCTTCCTTCCTTCCTCCCTCCCTCCCTCCCACTCTCCACAATTACCAAAGCCACCCCCAGGACCTACTGTTGATCCACTGCAATGCTTCTCTCCCTCCCCCAGCCCCAATAACCATTCTGTGTCTGCTAAAAATTAGGGGGAGATCAAAATGATTACATTATCTGTGAAATAATTCCACAATCTCCTGAGATCCAAGGACTCCATGAGACTGGATGATGTAATTATTTTGTGTCTGGCTAGAGGGACATAACCAGACATTTCCCAAATCCCGCTCTACTCTCCAGGCACAGTATAGTCATGTGGACAGGGCTAAAATGGTCTTACTGCAAGTTTGGGGTGGGTTAATGACCAGCTATGTGTATGACAAAAGAGAAATGAAAACTTGGGCGGTGTTTGACTTCATGCTCAAGAAGCAGCTAGCACAAGTGGGAAAGTCTTTGGTGTGACTGTTCACCAGGAAGCATCACAGCTAGAATTTCTTTCACCAGTGTATCCCTGCTTGCAGTCCCACCCTCCTGTATTTCAGATGAGAACAGACATGTCTGGGAACCATCACATCCAGTCTGGCTCTCACAAAACCATAAGGTGGATGCAAAATGAACAAAGTTGAGCAATCTATCCATTAAGCCCAATGCTTTAAGCTGTCTGTGTGTGTGTGTGTGTGTAGCCAACATGAGGAGGAAGATAAAAATCCAGGCAAGCAACTTCATTTCCCACTAGTTAAAGATTCCTGGTTCACACCTAGGATAGTAACAGAATACTTCACTATATAGCCATTGCACTGATGAAGTTAACACAAAAGCTAACAACACAAATTCTGCCACAAACATCAGTGAAGGTCCTGATCTTTTCTTCATTATGCATTTAAAGAGTATTTCATCACATGTCTCTCTAAAGTCCAAATCCCCATTGTGCTATGAAATCTGCCTGTCCCTTTTCTAAGCCTTGAATGTTTCCATAGCAACGCAGGAAAAAACATGGCTGTGTACATTGGGAGGTGTTGGAGTCAGTTCCATAAAAAGATACTGTCAGACTAAGCAATGGCACTGAAGATTTCGACAGCTAAAACGCTGGCATATCTGGCGCCTCAACAGTACTAGTGAAATCTCCATAAAATCATCCACAGCTCATATAAATGAACTCATGAATGTTGAAGATAAATGCACATGCAGATAACCTTCAACCTCAAAGTAAATTCAAAAGTGAATATTTGTTATTGCTGTTGTTACGGGTACTGTTGTGTAATGAATCCATATTAAATGAGTTTTTAACTCCATGCAAAATAAGCAATGAAATGCATCCTGCTGTTATTTATTGAGATAAAGAC
Source organism: Phrynosoma platyrhinos (assembly GCA_020142125.1). Lineage (NCBI taxonomy): Eukaryota > Metazoa > Chordata > Lepidosauria > Squamata > Phrynosomatidae > Phrynosoma > Phrynosoma platyrhinos. The sequence goes on from CM034701.1 coordinate 206,257,448, forward strand.
ATGAAAAACCCAAAGAAGAGCCAGGATCAATCAGGCCAAAGGCCCAATGACTTTAATATCTTGTTTCCAGAACTGGTCTTTGAGAAGACCGTGTCTGACTCCTTTTTGGCATATAAGGGTCAGATTGTTGGTCTCAACTATAAATCCAAGCTGTTACCACAGGGGTAGGCAATCTTTCCCCTTTAATCCCAGGAGCTATTGGCCAACATGGGACTATTGGCCAACATGGCTGAGGCTTCTTGGAGCTGAAGTCCCTCGGCCCTTAAAGGGGAAAGGTTGCCTACCCCTGTGTTACCATAACATAAAAATGCTACATGGAAAGCAGTAGCATCACCCACCATTGACCTTCACTTGTACCACACCATACCAAATCCTTAGTAATATTTTTGTACAAATGTTACTCATCAATCGTAATTCCCATATATCACTGAATGCAAAGGCAAAAGTTGGGAGATAAACAACTAGCAAAATTAAAATTATATCTTTAAATGACAATATCATATGCACATCCTAAATGTATTTACATATACATAGTGTCATGTGCTTAAAGTGAAAATTTGGTAAGATGGGATGTTTTTAAATAAATTTTTAAAATAATATTTTTAATTTTTTTTAAAAAAAATATTTTTAAAAAACCCTGAGGCCTCTACTTTTTTTCTCATTGAACCTTTCCCCACTCACACCATCTCTTCTCCTGAGCTCCAGTATTTTAAAGAAATGAAGGCAAATGCGACACCCTGTTTCTACCAAAAGGCAGATATTTAGGGAGCAGTGGTGTCACACACCCCTTAGGGCAGGGGTAGCAATCTTTCCCCTTTAAGGGCCGAGGGACTTCAGCTCCCAGAATCCCAGGAGCTATTGGCCAACATGGAACTATTGGCCAACATGGCTGAGGCTTCTGGGAGCTGAAGTCCCTCAGCCCTTAAAGGGGAAAGGTTGCCTATCCCTGCCTTAGGGTTTCACCTGGTGTGGTTCGCACTCCCTGCATCCTCTTAGTGATGCCCTTGACTGAGGGTACACAACTAACAAGTAATATGTACAACTAACTGTAATTTGAGCTTTACACAGTACATGTTCAGTTTGCAGTGCAGAACAGATAATCAAAAGCACTGAGGCTCATAACTGTCTCAATCATCCTGGTGTTTAAAATATAGTCAGGTCATTTGAAACCCAGGGTGAATACATTCAGACAGCTCTCAGCATTACCAGTCAAAATCTCTGCGCAGCTAGTCCATTTTTTTCCAGCTCAATTGATCTCCTGTGGTATAGAAAAAGATGAAGTGGTGAGAAAATGCAAGATGGTCAAAAATGGAAAGCAATGATCAGACCTCTTTTCAAAATGTCTAAAAGTGGTACAATAAGCCCCTCAATCTTGAAGCATATTATAGTTCCTCAAATCTCAAAATATACATTCAAAGGGCTAAACATTCTTCACTATGTCTTGAAGCTGGCAGTTTCACCTGGATTATTAGATTGTAAAAAATATTACATTCCCAAATAGGAATCCACAGGAAACACAGCAGGCTCATAATGATGTACCACTGTCATCAATTAAGAAATAAAGATGTAAGGATAAAAGGGGGGTTGTGTTTTAAAATAAGAGCTCTCTGTGTTTAAGCTTGTTTGGAGGCCATTTCCCCTGGCCTCAAAGCCTCTCTCTAATCCTATTTATACTGTGTGAGAAAGGTAAAGGATTGGTTGTGACTCCTCAGTTTATTAATTTGTATTGATTGATTAAATTTATGGCCTACCTTTTCCCCAAAATGGGATTCCAGGTGGTGAAAAAAAAACCTGAGCCCATATTAGCAGATTCCTTATTTATGTTGCAACTTATATTTATTTATTTATTTATTTATTTCATAACCTTGGATAGTCATATGATCCAATGCTGTGGAACATACCGTATTCAAGGAGTAAACCTTGGTGACCTGTGGTTTACAGGAGGCCATATCTGGATTTTTGTTCTGCTTTAAGGATATTCAGCATACTCTATTGGAGCAGGCTGACAAAGATAAAGTGGACATCTCTTCTGTCTAAACAAAGCATTTTTTGCTCCTTGAAGTACATGTAACTGAAAAATTGTGAGATTGTACTAGAAAATTGCTTTCCAAGTGCTTATTTCCTTTAAGAAAAAGTGTTAATTGAATGCAGATTAAGTGCTATCATTAAAGGTAATTTGCAATCACAAACAGCAAAAATAGCAGCAAACTATTCTGCCTGTAGCCAATCTCATTCTCCCATATATATATATATATATATATATATATATATATATATATATATTCCATGTAATTTTGCATTTCACCAGGAAAATGAAATATATTTCAGAGTGCAAGTCTAATTTGAGATGGGGGGGGGGAGAGAAAATTATGCTGTCAACATGCAGTTACTATGGCAGCATTTTTTTTTATTTTTTTATTTTTTGCTTCTCTGGTTTAGACATTACAGGGCAGAGTGTCTGCTGGATTCAAGCACACACACATAGACATTTAAATGCTAATGTGCAGTTCAACCTTCTCTTCATAACCTTGAGGCAACAGAAGGATCCGGCTTCAGAAAAGATTTTTTTGTTCCCATAAATATGTCAGCTGGAAGGGATTCCCCCAAATTCCACTTAGAAGCTAAACCTGAAGATTATTTTTTGCGTTTATTATCCTGTGATCTATCAATCATTTATATATGGGTGACTTTTAAAAAAAATGTTGTACTTTCACTTTCTTCATTTGTTTCCTCTTTGCAGTTCCTGTAAATTTGTCCTTTGTTTAGATCTTTCCTCACTCCACAAGCAAGAATATCCCATATATAAACTACACAGAAACAAACACTTTGATGTCCCAAAATCACCTGTAGAGATACACAAATTGAAGGGCTCACCTTTGATGACACAGTTGCTCTAATTGCTTTATAATATAAACATGATAGGTTTTTAAATGATAATGTAGTTTATGATGCAATGTTGCTAGTAGCAACAGGCACTGATCACTTAATACTTAAATAAATCCACTAATATAAAAGAAAGCAAACAAAACAGGCCTCATTCTGGTAAGAGGCCAAGTAAAACAAAAATGCTTTTATTAGTCTCCAAAGGTGACAGCAATAGGGCCAAAGACGTTTCCTGAGGAGCACAACCTGCAGTAATACAAAAGCCAGGAAAAAAGTGATGTTCCCAATGGATGCTCATGTAATGTTCAGGGTTCCAGTCAATGTTTTTCATAACACATCAGAAAAAAAGTTGTGTTGTTACAAAAACAACCTTGGTATTACAGAAGTACCTTATAATGAGATGTACTATGGTTTAAACTTGGATGGGGAACTGCCAATAAATACCAGGTGCTATAGACTATTTTTCTGAGGAAGGAACTGTCCAAACCACCTCTGAGTATTCATTGCCTAAGGAAACCTTTTGAAATTCATGGGGTCACCATAAGCTGACAGATGACTAGAAGGCACAAGTAAACACACATCAGAATCTCTTGGCACTGTCTGACCAGATGTAGCTTGTGCAGAGGCAGTTTGAACTCTAGAGAGAGTTGTTGTTGTTGTTGTTGTAATAAAACTACACTTTGTTCATCTCTCTGTGGCCTCCAATGTTCTTTAAGATCTTATAGCTATTTTTGCACCTGCAGATGCAAACACAAGGACTCAGAAAGCATTAAAGAAGTTGAGATGAGTGTTTAGAGCAGGGAGGGCAACCTCTTGCCTATATGCCAAATTTTGCCCATCAAGCCAGCATATCAAGCCCCACAGTACCTTGGGAACATGCCTCTACCCCCTCCTGCTAAGGAAAAAGGGTGAAGGTGGAGCAAAGTCCAGTGCACTCAGCTGGCACTTCATCAAGACTCATCCATCTGTCTCCAGAAGTGCTTCCTGAAGACACCTCTCATATAGAGAAGGTGAAAGCAGGATGAAGCCAGGCATACACAGCTGGCAACTTATCCTGAGGTTGGGATGCAGCCAGTTCCTCAAATCCTGGCTGAGTTTTGCTCCTTCACAAGAAAAGTGAAAAAGCTACCCAACTGTCTATCTAGCTAAAATAGGTGGCACCCTCAAATGATATTTGGATTTTAGAAAATCATGAATCACTTGCTTATCAGCATTATTTTAAAAGCTGGTGAAAAGTTCACAAAATGGTGGGAATCTTTTAGAGCAGGCATTACTAACTTGGGGCCCAGGGGTTCATAAAGAGGAGAGAAGGGATGGTATATGTGAAAGGATTATGGAAGAGAAGAATAGATGAGTGTTATCTTTGCCAATATACAAAAAGAAAAAAAAAATGATTGAGAAACAATGTTTGTGGATAAAGGTGTGAGTGTATATGATTATGATTATATGAATAAGATATTTTAAATATGTCATTTTTAATGAATAATAAAATTTAATAACAAAATAAAAATAAAGAGGAGTCCATGAAGCAGGGGTGAAAAAAAAAAAGAAATGAACAGACAGAAATAGAAATGTGTTTCTTTGATTACTTTCCTGTTACCTAGAAAATTATGCTTATGTACTGGGGGGGGGGGGCTTCCATAGCTTTCATCAGATTCTCAAAGGAGTTCATGACCCCAAAAAAGTTAACAACCATGTTTATGCAGGCCTGGGGAACATGTGATCTGAGTTTACATGCTGCTGGACTGGAATTCCCAGCAGTCCTAGCCGGCATAGCTAATTGTAATGGAGTTGCATTCCAACAACATTTGTAGAGTCCCTGTTGATGCAAACGTATCTGAGAAGATGGTAAGAACTGTCTCCTGACTGCTTATGCCATTCAAGTTACTGAAAACTCTGCAAAGGAGAGAGTATTTGTGCTATCCTCCTGTACATATATACATTTAGCAAAGCTGCTGTTAAATGCACCAATGTTCCTCAAGGTTGTATTCCTATTATTTGTCTCTCTCTCATGCATACACACATACACACACACACACTTTGGAGAAAAAATGCTTAGAAGAAGCCATGTTCTTTTCATGATGATAGTCACTGAGGCTGTCCCTTTCATTGTAGATCTGAAACAGATCATCAACATAAACCTCTTCAGGGGTGGGGGACTGATTAGGATGGTCTGCTTTAGGAGGCTCTTGGGGAGTTTCCTGTCACTTCACCAGGTGATTCTGCTGAAGTCCTGGCTGACCTTTGGAATGGGGAAACAGCCAGGGCTGTGAACACACTCACTCCTGAGTGTCCCCTCTTATAGAATGGAGCCAAACTGGCCCCCTGGTTCTCCAGAGAACTGATGGTGATGAAGCAAATAAGATGGAGATTAGACTGAGATTGGCAGAGGACTGGAAGTGAATCTAACTAAACATGGGCTAGAGCCTATTTGAAGGACTATTCCATGGAAGTGCAGGCAGCAAAGAAATTATTTTTTGCCGCCAGCATTGTATCTGCACAAAGTCATCCAGCAGAGCTGTTCCAAGTAGTCAGTAGTCTCTTACACACTCACCCTCAATTAGAAAATGCAGACCACTCGGAGGCCCGCTGTGAAGAATTTGCATGGCATTTCACAGATAAAGCCACTTAGATCCACTCCAACCCAGATGCTACAGTTGATACAGTGCCAGTGAATGTAACCTTGGCACCTGTCTGTCCAGTGTTAATGGATACTTTTCAACTTGTCCAGCCTGATCATGTGGACAGGATTCTTGAGCCTCATTCTTTACAAATAAATCAGTTTGTGATCCGAATCAATGGATTGGTTTGACAGCGGAGCATGGTTCACACTACCTTTGCCCCAATTGCATTTTCTTGTTGTAAAATAACCCACTTGTCATTCACATTGACTAATGAATTGATTCAAAATTGACTCTCTTCAGCAGGTCACTGATCGCTGATCACATGTATCTGTACCTTGTTCACACTTGTGCTGAATCAATTTACTGCAAAAGACGCAGAAAAAATGAGTGTCAAAAAGACACATATTAAATGGGTCTAGCGCAGGGCCCCTCTCTCTAAACTGCTTCAGTGATTCGGATCAAGTGCGAACAAGGTTCATTTAAACCACTTCAGACCAGTTACCAAAAAGGTTTATAACATAGTGGAAGTGAGGCCCTAAAGAGGTAAAAGCCACCACATGTGTCTTGGATCCTTGTCCTACTTGGCTTATTAAATAGGCCAGAGGGGGACTGACTGAGTGGGTAGACAATGCATCCCTACAACAAGGCAGAGTTCCATCTTGACTAAAGGAGGCAGTTGTGAGGCCTTTGTTTAAAAAGTCATCCCTGAATCCCACAATAATGAATAATTATCAGCCAGTGTCCAACCTACCATTTTTTGGGAAAAGTTTTAGAACGTGTGGTGGCTTCCCAACTCCAGGGGTTTCTGGATTAAATGGATTATCTAGATCCATTTCAATCTGGTTTCAGGCCTGGCTATGGAACAGAGACATCCTTGGTCACCTTGGTGGACGACTTATGCAGGGAAGTAGACAGGGGGAGTGTGTTCCTATTGGTTCTGCTGGATCTCTCAGCGGCTCAGCGGCTTTCAATACCATCAGTCATGGTATCCTTCTGGACTGCCTCTCTGGGATGGGCTTGGACGTACTGTTTTACCTGGAGGAGATGAACCCAGAAGGGGGTGCTACAGGACTCCTGCTCAACCCTCTGGCCTGTGGGGTCCCTTAGGGTTCAATGTTGTCCCTTATGCTATTTAACATATACAGGAAGGCACTGGGAGAATTTTGGGATGCAATGTCATCAATATGCCAATGACACCCAACTCTACTACTGCTTTCCACCTCAATCCAAGGAGGCTGTCTTTGTCCTAAAATAGTGTCTGTCATTAGTAATGAACTGGATGAGGACAAGTTTAAACTTAATCCATACAAGACAAGAGTGCTCCTGGTCAGTCAGAAGGCAGATCAGGGAATAAGGATTCAGTCCATGTTAGATGGGGTCACACTCCCTCTGAAGATGCAAGTTCACAGTTTGGGAGTACTCCTGGACTCATCTTTGAACCTGGAGGCCCAAGTCTCTTCAGTGACCAGAAATGCTTTTGCACATTTAAAACTTGTGTGCCAACTGTGCCCATCCCTTGAGATGTCAGATCTGGCCTCAATGGTACATGCCTTGGTTACATCCCGTTGGACTACTGTTATACATTCCACTTGAGGCTGTCTTTGAAGAGTGTTTGGAAACTTCAGCTGGTTCAAAGAGCAGCAGCCAGGCTGCTAACAGGGACAGGTTACAGAGATCATACAACAGCTTGTTGAAACAGCTCCACTTGCTGCCAGTTTGTTTCCAGACACAATTCAAAGTGCTGGTGATGACCTATAAAGCCCTA
>CM034701.1:206290378-206312083 GCA_020142125.1 Phrynosoma platyrhinos
CTGATGGGGGGGGGCGGGGTTTGTGCAGAATTGACGCGTATAAAAATACATGTATATTGCTTAATGATGGCTCTTTGAAGCCTTTGTGGAAACTGTTTTGCAGTCTTACAACAGACCTCTCTCCAAGGCAATTTATGGTCTGGCATTGTGTAGGGTTCTGACCGAGAGCAACAAAAATGTATGAAATTGGTGAAAGAAATGATGCAATACTACTTCCTGGAGTGATTTGTGTGTTTTGCAAGAAACTGCTCCCTGCCCTTGGGTATGAGGATGTACACACAGTGGGTTACCCAAAGGTGGAGACTGGCCTTTGCTCTTTTAATGAGATTTTTTTAAAAAAAAATGGGTAAAAAGGACAGATGCCCCTTTGGGTATGCCAAGTGTGTGGCATCCATGGGTTCCTATATATTAAAAGAGAATTCTATTTAATGGTGGTGTGCTGATACACTTGAATTTTAAAATCTGAGCTGCTTGGAACCTTTCAGCTGCTGCCTGGTGCTGCATTCTAAGCATTATCGTAGAAGAAAATGTGGTTCTGGTTTTCATGACCAATCCACACAGTGTAGCAATAACCAGGGAAACATTTTTGTTTAATCATAGCTTCCTGCTGTAACATTCAAGTGCAGGCATACTTTGTTGAATCTAATCAGATTGAAATAATCTGCATTTTCATTTCATTTCTGTGTCATTCTGATGGTTTTCAAGGACCAGAGGCCCATCTCACTGCAGCAGTCAGAAAGCCATAAGGAGAAACCCAGTCAGACTTTTGGCTGACAATCTGGTGTGTGAAGAATAGAGAAGGCTCCTATGCCTCAGTGTTGTGTCTGTCAAGAGTAAAGTAAAAGTAAAATGTAGTTGTCCTCCACCCCATTAGAATTCACATTGCTTTGGTAGCACAGGAGAAGTATCATGTTGCAGCACTAACAGTGCAAATCCTTCACATGCCAACTTAGCAGTAAGCCCCATTGCTTTCAATGGGGTTTACTGTCACCTAAGCCTAAGCCTGCAATCTTATATATGTGCTTACCTAGCAGTAAGCCCCATGGGATTTAATTGGACTCAGTTGTGAATAAGCATGTGTAGGATTGTGCTGTAAGGCTGCAGTCTATACATACAGGTTTAGTCTCCCTTATCTGAAATGCTTGGGACCAGAAGTGTTTCAGATTTTGGAATATTTGCATATATATAATGAAATATTTTGGAGATGGGATCCAAGTCTAAACATGAAATTCATTTGTGTTTCATATACGCCTTACAAATGGCCTGAAGGTAATTTTATACGTAATATTTTAATAATTTTGTGCATGAAACAAAGTTTGTGTATACTGAACCATCAGAAAACAAAGGTGTCACTGCCTCAGCCACACATGTTGACAGTTTTGGGTTTTTTTAGTTTTTTGGATTTCAGAATTCTAGATAAGGGAGGACCAAAGCACACTGCAGAAATAATCCACTTTGAGACTGCTTTAACTGCCCTGGCTCTGTGCAAGGGCATCCTGGGAATTGTAGTTTATTGTGGCACCAGAGCTCTCTGACAAAAAACTACAGTTCACAGAATTCCCTAGCACTGAGCCAGGCAGTTAAAGCAGTTTCAAACTGGATTATTTCTGTAGTGTGTTTTGGACTGGAGACTCAGATGGCACTTGTATTTACAAGTTGTATTTAATTCAGTGGCATTTACTTCTGAGTAAGCATGCACAGGATCAGATTGTAACACTAAAATCCTGTGCATACTTCCTTGGGAGCGAGCCCCACAGAACACAGATTTCCGTCTGAGTGAATATGCAAAGGATTAGGCTCTGTGGCCAACAATGATACTGGATTCCTCAGAGGAAAAGCAGGGTACAAATGAAAAAAAATAATTTAAATGGAATCCATTTGCATATAGTAAGTGCACAAGGAATGTGATTTCACAAGAGAGAAAATTCTGAGGAAAAGGACTGAATACCTTTCCCAGAACACCTATAATAAGCTTTGATTTACAAACTCTTTAGTGAATTGAAAAGTCAGCTGGAAATAGGTATATATCCCACATGAAAATGTCACACTTATGGATGACCTGATCTTTATTCACACAAAATTGTGGAATTTGGATTATCAGCTTCCTGCTAAGAAAATCTGAATTCTGGAAATGAACAGAAAAGACTGGCAAAAATAAGTGGCTTTAAAAAAAATCCCTGGGCTAAAATCCATGTGCAAATTGTTAAGTTCATCAAAATTAATCATTATGTCAAATGGGCAACTTGGTGGGAATGGGGGAGTGCACACTGTTCCTCTTCAGGGACCAGACTGCCTCTGGATGTTATATCTGTGTTGCTTGCAATATTTTTGCAAAAGCCATCAAAACAGCAGCAACTGTGGTACAAGAGGAGTTAAGAGCATAGATAAGGGAGGACCAAAACCTGTGTTACACCAGGCCAGAGCATCCTCTTCACTTCCTGAAGTGACAAGAAGGAAAGCTGTTACAGTTTTGATGGTGGTAGCTAATTCTGCAGCAGCAAGGGTCAGGGGCAAAGTGGGCTACAAAACAGATGGGGGGGGGGAGTCCATTAGCTGCATTTTCCCCCACTCCTTATGGTAAATAACATAGGGGGTGTGGAAGTGGCTGATGTTCAAGATATGGATCAATGGCCTCAATACCCAGGGGAGCCTAATGACAGTGTTTGCAGCTCCCACAAGACAGCAAAGAGTCCTGCACAACAGACTAACAGGGCTTTGGAAATGGTTGAGATGGAATTAATCAGATATAGACACCAACCTCTTTTATCCTCTTTGCCAACATCCCCCTGTGCTTTGGTTATCTTCTGGCCCAATGAAGAGTAGTGCAGAATGCAAAACCTTATGCAGTATTTGGTGACCTTTCAGTTGGCTTATTAAATGTACTACACTAGAATGAAATTTAGCAGTTTTCTTTTAGAAAACTTGACCAAGGGATAGGAGGGGGGAGAGAGCAAGATCCAGACCATTAATTTAACCTTTCAGTGATGAACTTTCCCAATAGATATTTAGGAATCCCCTTTTTAAGAATTCATAAGAATTGTCATTATGTTTTTCTGGAAGGAGCCCTTAATCTTTTTTGTGACTGCATATTGGGTAAATATTTGTTTTAAAAATACAGATGTTATTTCCCCTTCTCCATTGCTGCAGTTTCATGCTAGAAAAAGCCTTTCCTCTTGTTTGTTTGTTTGGCATGCACTTGTTAAACACATAGGAGCCCTGCCATTAATGGCCACTGTTTGCAAGCAAGTATTATTTACTTGCCTGGAGAATTCTAGTGACATGAATGGAAACTTGTTGATCTACAGAGCGGGCTGGTCCCATTGTTTTAAACTGCTTTATCACTGTTTTTGTTTTAATTGTTATTATTTTTTTCCACTCATGACTCTCTCTCAAGCACATTTCTTACCTCATAACTGAGAGAGACAGAATATATTTACTTTGACACAATATGAAAGCCAAATCCTGTAATTTTTTTAAAACACTGTTTATGAATTAGAAAAATACTCTTCAGATCAAACACACTGTGCTGTAAAACTAATGTGCATTTGGATTCATTTTGTCACTGACACAAACTGGCTTCTTGCAAACTTAGGGGGGTTGCAGACTGCCAGAAATAGTGCAAATTGAGTCCACTTTTAGGGTTAGGATTAGAGTTAGGGAATCATGGGAACTGTATTTTATTGTGGCATGAGAGCTCTCTGACAGAGAAGGCTCAATGTCTCAGAACAAAAACAATTCCCATGATTCCCTAGCACTAACCCTAACCCTAAAAGTGGACTCAATTTGCACTATTTCTGGCAGTCTGCAACCCCCCATACATAGTAATTGTTATATCAGTGTTATCACCTACTGTGCTTCCCAGATCGAGTTGCATAGGTGCTAAGTGACTGGAAATTAGGCCCTTCACTGGCCCCAGTTGAGCAACAGACACAGTATTAAATATACCACTCTCCCAAATGGTTCAACTTTGGTTGCTACAGGAGTATTGAACAATGTTCCTCATCAGGCAGAATGGAGAGGAAATGGATCTGCTTCATTTTTTAAAAAAAAATCTGAATAATCCTAAAAGGTCTTGCACATTTTCTAGAATATGCGTGGGAGCTGCCTGTTTCACTTACAGTACAGCTTCAAAGCATATTCATGGAAGCATCAGCAACTCTAAGACCTACCCTTCCTCTATAGGTGAATGGAAAACTGAATGCCAAAACAGTACTGTGGCTTTTCCATCCACTGCTTCTGACAGTCAATTTTCCCTGTTACAAGTCTAAAGCCTTCACTCTGTCCAAAAGCAGACCTGACCCAGCCTCTTCATCAATAAATTATCTGAGTAAAGGAGAAAGCCTGGAAAAATAGGATAGCTAAAAATATTGATACTAAAGCTCTCTATGATTCTCCCTTGAGATCATATGCTTTCCACTCCCAGGTATTTTGCCCTGTTAGCATTTCAAGATTTCTTAACCGATGTTGTAATATACCAGTCACATTTAGGATTTTTTCTTCACAATGCACCAATTAAAGTATTCTAGCAAACCTGACTGACTCATGTGATGTTTTCCAGTTGTACTATCTGGATTTTGTTTGCTTTATAGGCAAAACACTACCACACAAAATAATTTTATGTGATGAAGAAATAGGATGGGTAGAGAGGCAGGGAGAAGCCCAGACTTTTGTCTTAAGCCAGGAGTTCTCAAGATATGGAGGAAGCTCCTCTGCAAATCATTTCTGTTTGTTTGGGAAGTTGGCTTTTAAAACTGTAGAACTGGTTTGCAAAAACATTCAGGTTGCCCTTTGGAGAAAAGGTTCTGGACTTCAGAGTCACTTCACAAAATGGCACCCTGCATCATGTATGCAGTCTCTTCATGCAAGTCATAGCAAAAAATGGAGAAAGTCAGCTTTTTGATTTATTGCTTTCAAAATTCCCCAGCCAGAATAGGCTCTGGGAGTTGTGAGCTGTGATATGGCACTTTTCCAATTTTGGTATCATGACATTTTATTGGGCATGTGGGGAACCTTTTCTGCCAGAAGGGACAATGAAGAAAAAAGCCTGCTCCTCAATAGTATTTCCAACACTTGTCCATTCAGTGACATGCATGGGCAGAAAACTATAGGTTTTTGAGAGCTGGTGTGCAGGGTGCATGTTCATTCCTACATGGATCTACATTTTTTTACTACAGAACAGCTCTGTTTCTTCCTTGGATAAATTTCAAGGCACTGGTTCTCTCTTAAATAGGATTGGTAGTGAGGGGTGAAGTACACCTTACAATTAAAAGCTGTATTGAAGCAAAAGCAGCTTCATTTATATACCGCTTCATATCATGCTATGGGATGTCTAAGCGGTTTACAACTGTGAGCTGATTGCCCCCCAACAGCTGGGTACTCATTTTAGCGACCTCGGAAGGATGTTATTTTTTAAAAAAAGATGAAAAACTGGGGAGGGAACAAGTTTGAACAAAAAAGTGGGAAAAGAAACAGAATCTTCCCCCCATCTATACTATTTTGGCTTAAAATCATTGGCCTGAGCACTTTTCCTACTGTGAGGTTGACAGATTTATGCTTCTGGATATGTTTTTAACATGAGCATTTCCCCTAATCTCTGATTACTTAGAGACGTGACGCCATGGTGAAAGTATCAGGAGCAAAGCAGTGTGTGCAGAAAATGGATATGTCTCAATACATCTCTCTTTCATCCAATGATAAATGTGAATGTAAACCAAAGAGAATTGTTATCTCTGGTATGCAGTGATGGGAAAAGAACTGTGTGACCTGTGAATGACCAGAGATGATCAGCAATGAGGTACCATTTAAACTCCCCAGAATTCTTTGTTGATGTCTCAGAAAATGTGAGATAAAACAATTTCTAAATCTTAAGACTGTATATAAAAGCAAGTAGCCCTCTTTTATCTCAATCCAGAAGTACCTTTTCTTTAAAGCAACTGCTGGATACAGACACATTTTGCATGTGGGGTATTTTCCTCTCCAGGCAGCTATTTCTCTTAGGCCAGAACCCTGGCTGTAAGAAAAGGAGGCAGCTTTGTTTTGATGTTATGAAAAAGTGGCATATAGTTATTTTGCATTATTATATTCCACCAGGGAAGGGTAGAAGTAGTACAGGATTTTCTGACTTTACACAATAACCTAGTTCACATTGGTACTATGATAATTAATTCACAAGAAGAGGTACTGTTTCTTGTTTTACCTCCGGTGCCAAACTATTGTGGTCCTGCCTTTAGCAACTTGTCTGTCTACTCGCTGCATCTGCACTGCAGAAATAATCCAGTTTGATACCATTTTAACTGCTATGGCTGAATGCTATGGAATTCTGTGAGTTGTAGTTTGTTGTGGCACCAGAGCTCACTGACAGGGAAGGCTAAAGGTTTCACAAAAGTATAGTTCCCAGAATTCCATAGCATTAAGCCAAGGCACTTAAAGTGGTATCAAACTGGAGTATTTCTGCAGTGCAGTTGCAGCCTAGTGAAGCCTTTTGCTGCCTAGCAGAATGGAATAGAATAGTTCTAGTTAGGAGATGTATATACCTATATGGCTAAGGCCCAGGTTATTGAAAGGATCAAATTCTCCCATACAAACCTGCCCATGTTTTGAGATCTTCTGGGGAGGCCCTTCTTGGTGGCCTCTTCCAGGCTCAGGAACTCTCTTTGCCAGAGTGGTTGGAATGGCATCCTCCTTGCTATCTTTCCACAAACAGATAAAGACCTTTTTGTTTTGGCAGGAATTTGAGGGCTGATTGCTTAGGGGGAATGTGTCTTGCACAATGTGCTGGAAACTGTCTATTTGTTGTTTTCTTTTTAATTGCTTTTAGATTTATTTAACTGGTTTTAATTTTTTTTATAGTTTAATTACATGTTTAATTTTTGTATGCTTTGAATTTTTAGCTACATTTCTTTTAAATGTTGTATGCTGCCTTGAGTCCCAAAAATGGGGAAAACTCAAGATGATAACTGGGGTGAGAGAAAGTGGACAATAGAAGCCATGCAATTATGTGTTCAATGCAAAAAAATAGAAAAGACAAAGCTTCAGACAGGTATTTGCTGTGTATATGGTCCATGTGAAAAACTTGCAACATATGAATAGAAAACAGCATTCTTATGCTGTATTTGATTTGTAAGACTGTATCAAACTTTGTCTAGTAATTACATTCTTTTATTGTTCTTAATATGCTGCCAAGTTGGTTTCAATTTATGAAGAGCTTATGAATGAGAGACCTCCAAGAGACCATTATTAACAACCTTGCTCTGGTCTTGCAAACTCAGGAATGTAATGTGTTTTTCCTCTTTGCCTTTTGCATTCAACTTTTCTCATCATTATTGTCTTTTCCAGTGAGTCTTCTTGTCTCATGATATGCCCAAAGTACAAAAGCCTCAGTCATTTTGGCTACTAGTGAGCTTGATTTGTTTTCAGACTCTTTGATTTGTCTTTTTAGTGGCCTATGTTATCTGTAGGGCTATCCTCCAGCACCACATTTTAACTGAATTGTTTTCTAGTTAGCTTTCTTCACTGTCTAGCTTTCACACATATACACAGAAATTGGAAACATTATGGCATGCATGATCCTGACTTCAGTATTCAGTGATACATCTTTACAGTTGAGGATCTTATCTAGTTCCTTCATAACTTTCCTTCCAGGTTTTTAACCATAGGTTTTCCTGTCTAAGCTGTGCTGATATTGACCTATAATAAATCACAGAAATGGAGCATGGCCACAAGAACCTTTTTCTGTCTATGAGTTTAACAGATAACATAGATGTTGATTTAAGGTCAACTCTGAATCAACTGCAAAAAGATATTAGGATGGTATGTGGCTTCAGAAACTTACTACTGTTAATACACTCAGCCCTCTATGGCTTGAAAATATTTGTAAAATATAAAAATTCCAAAAAGCAAAGCTTGATTTTGCCATAAGGGACATAATTTTACTATATGTCGTGCAGCCTCTATAAGGTTACCCCAAGTCAATGCACCCCTTACAACAGGGGTAGGCAACCTTTCCTCTTTAAGGGCCAAGGGACTTCAGCCCCAGAAGCCTCAGCCATGTTGGCCAATAGTCCCATGTTGGCCAATAGCTCCTGGGATTCTGGGAGCTAAAGGCCCTCAGCCCTTAAAGGGGAAAGGTTGCCTACCCCTGCCTTACAAGAACAGGGTTCCCTATCTTTGCTCTGTGCAGTTCGCCTTCAGGCTCTACTGGCCACATAGGCAATGAGGGTTGCCTAAGTATCTGTAGCATGGCTTCTTTTTTTAAAAAAAGTTCCTTTATCTTTGACACTTAAGTTTCTGCCACCTCTTTCCAAGCCCCTGCCAGTCACTGAAGCTCATTTTCACTAGATGGCATGAACAATGACTAGAACATGTCAGGGTAAAATGAAGGGAGAGGATGCAGTCAGGGAAATTTCCATTGATCTCAGAACCTTACTGACCTAACCACTGAGAAAGAACAATTAGTTCCCACAGATCTGGGATTAGAAAAATGATAGGTACTGACATGTTGTTAGCCTGGAGCTGCAGAATCCCTAATTTTAGAAACTGAAGCATCATCTATTCTAGAGGCTTCTCCCTGACTCCTTGAAGCTGTTCTTAAGCCTGGATACCTTTTGCTTATATTCACAATCTGGCCTTAAAACTATCTATGCACTACAGTGATAATCCCCCCCTGCCATCTTTCCCCTTTATCAGTATAATTCATATTGTTATTGCATCCATCCATCCACCTGTTCCCGATACATATTTCTCTTCATGCAACATTTTTAAGACATATGTTGGCACGCTCATAACGACTGTGTTAAATCCAGTGACCATTCAAAGTGCTGGTCATTACTGAATGTTTTGTTGTATATATTTGACAGTGTTCTTATGCAGAGAATTTTATTTAACACATTTTGTTTTTAATTGTTTGAAGCACAGAATTTTAGAAAGATTTCATCAGACAGAAAGAGTTTGTTTCCAGAAAGCATTTTGTAAAAAGAAAGAAGGTAAGAGAAGAAAGGAAAAGAAAAAAGAAAAAGCAGTCATAAGTAGGGAAAAAATGAAGTCTCGTGGCAGTCAATTTTAAACATTTATTCCTGGGTGATATCAGTTGTTCCTGTAATGAGGAATGCCAAGAAAATGGAAAGTTATACTGAATTGTGAATCTTTTGAAAGTGGTGACTTTTACATGCATGAGTGTGACCATCTTATTAAAGTGGGGCAAGCACTGCTCCCTTCATTTCCTCTCACATTACTAGAGAGAACTAAAAGCCTGTTGCCTCTTCTGGGTGCACCCTGTCTGACCTGAATTTCATGTCAAGCTTTCAATGGGGGGACGTCTTGAGCAAACATAATGCCCCTTTTATCTTTGCTTTCTTGCTAAGCTAAATCCTTTTTGCTTTTTTTTAAAATGGGATTTTGTTCTCAAGAAAGCATCCTGTTTAAATGGATCATCCAGCTAATACCCAGATTCCATATAGTGTGTAGGGGGCAGGGGACTACATTGCTCAAGGTGTAGATTCCTACACAGAAAAAGTGTTCTCATGAAAGAAGGTGCAATGTACTAGATCTTTGGATGAAGACAATGTATAGAAACAGTTAAAATCCATGCTGTTAAAACTTGCTCTGTTTATTCAGATTATGTACTTTGCCAGATGACGTTTTGTTTTGTTTTACCACCTAGCTACTTTTATATACAGAATAAATTACCAATGATTTTCTAGCAACAACCACATCCGAATAATTTTAAACACCAGGCCTATCAGATTCACTCATCTAGGCTTTGCCACCTATTACATTTTTTTTCAAGTTTACCTAAACAGTTTCTATGTTTCCAGTTTGATTTTTTTTAAAAAAACTCTTTAATATAACTGTTTCTACAGCACATGCTTTCTCCTTCAAGTAATGCCAAAGATGTTGAAACCCTTTTATATGAGAGGGGCAAATGTGTATATCCGCCAAAGTGAAAAACTGGACTTGTTTGCATGACATGAAAAGCTCGATTTGGGTAGGAACTTTGACTAATAATGAGTAAGTAACTCCAATTTCTGTGTATGGTTGTGAAAGTGGACAGAGAAGAAAGCTGACAGGAAGTAAATAAACTAATTTGAAATGCGTTGCTAGAAGAGAGTTCTATGGATATTGCTGATTGCTAAAAAGATGAATGGTCAAATCAAGCATGAACTCTTATTAGAAGCAAAGATGACTAAAATGGGGCTGTCATACTTTGGATATATCATAAAATGATGTGACTCACTGATCTCACTGATGATAATGCTTGGCAAAGTGGAAGGCAGTAGGAAAAGAGGGAGACCACACTACAGATGGATTGATTCAAACAAAAATACCATGGCTCTGAGTTTGCAAAACCTGAGCAGGGCTGGTGATGACTGAAAATGCTGGGGGTGTTTCATTCATAATGTCCCCATATGTCAAAATAAGCTTGACAGCAAATAAAAACAGAAAAGCATGCTAGTGTGCCCTGCACGATCTCACACACACATGTACTGGGAACAACCTTTTCTTTTATAGTAGAACATTTCTCCTAAGAAATCAGAAAAAGAATTCAGGGTTTGTTCTTGGCTTCTGTGTAAAAAAAAAAAATATATTCATAAACACATCTCATACAAATTCTGTGGAGACAATAGTTTGATAAATACAGTGTGAATGAAATCCCAATAGGTACTGTAAAACAACCTTTACTGTAAAACAATCCTTCTTATGTTTTTTTTCTTCTTTTGTGCATTCATTTTTAAAAGAAGAGTGTTGTAAGATGTAATTGGGAATATTTACACTCTGCTCTTCTCCCAAAGAACTCAGAGGAGCCTCTATATAATTCTCTGGAAGTGTCTTACTGAGTCATCTTCCAAAGCCAAGGGTGCTTTATTTCAGCCTCAGACCTGAAGCAGGAAAAGTCTTCAGGCCAACTCCTTCACCTCAGATGTATAATTATAATGTGATGGATTATAATGTGATGTGCTAGATGTATGTAGTATTAGCACATGTTCAGTGATTTGAAGCCTTAGATTCTTGTGCCCATCCTAGCTAACCCATGTCAGCCTGCTCACCAGGACTTAGGGTTCCAAGTTTCTATTATTCTCCTACACTATGCTTAGGGGCAAGGGAGAAACTGTCAGGGTCAGGGGTGAGAATCAAAGGTGACAGACTGATTTTCTGCTTCATTTCTTTAGAGCCTTTGCTGTTTGATCCAGAGCTCCATACCTGTCACATTTTGCCAAAAACAGACACCAAGCTCTCCCTAAGAGCTTCTAGAAACTGTCTCCAGCACCACTACTGAATTCTCTTCCATTCTGCCAGATTGCATCCCCTCATTTGCCAGGCAAAAGCCCTAAGTTCACACACACACACACTGACTCAAAGAAGCAGAACCTCTATAGATTTTTCAACCTTACCATCTTGAAGCCAGTTTCAGGAATAACAGAAGATGATGACAGCTATTAAAGTCAACATTGGTTAATTATAAATTAGATGAGCAAACACATGAAACAGGTGCTCTTTGTTCATTTTTTGGCTTAATGGTGAACCACTGAAAAGATTGTTGCTCAAGGAACCAAACTTTCCAGAATATCGAATCTGACTGCTCAGGAGGGTTGGGTATCTTTTGGTGCAGATTTGGTGGAGTGGGGTTCCACTGATGGAAACCTTCCATGGACAGAAGGAAGTTAGTTGGTTTCTCCCCACTGAATACAGAACTGAGCGTTACAGGAAAAGTCAGAAAAGAAAGATCCACTCTACTTGGCAAAATTGATGCAATCTAATATTCTGTAACTTCCTGTCCCATTACTAGTAAAATCATGTATGAAAAGGATAAAAGCTAAAGGAGAAGTAATTTGAGGTGAAATTCAAAAGAACGGAGCATATTAATAGAGAAAGCGCTAACAATTTCCAATTTTTCAGAAAGATGTAAGAAAGGAACAAAATTCACCTTGTACTCTGGAAATAGGAAAGAAATGAGGGTAAGCACTAAGAAGGTGCTTATATCACAGACTTTATGAAATGGTTTCCAGGATGAACAGTCTGCATCCAGCTTCCTGATTTGAAAACTCAAGTTATCCAAGGAGCAGCCAACTGATTAATGGGAGAAACCTGAGCCCACTGCTATTTCGCTAAGGCAAGGGACCCTCCAAACCAGTTTGGCTAGTTCCACAGGTGGGACATATGTATTCATTTTGTATAAACCGGTGGTGCAGCTGACAGGGTGTGTATGTCCCCACATCCAAAAAGGTGAATGGAAAGGATTGACTGGTGTAAAGCAAAAAGCAGATGGTGGGACTCTGATTATCCTGGGACTCTTGCTCTCTGGAATGAGTTATGCCTCTGCCACCAAACAGATGTGTTTTAGAGTCCTTGATAGCATCATGTTTTGTTTTACAGCTGTTTTTTGGAATGTATTTTGTTGTGCAATAGCCATTTTAATCTTGCATTAGTTTAATTTAGTTTTAAGGGGGGGGGTTAGGGATTGGGTTGAAGGAGTGTTTTAAGTTGTTATCTGTTTTAATCTTGTTGTATGCCACCCAGTTGCTGAGCAGAGGGGCGGGTTAAAAATAAAAATTATTATTATTATTATTAAATATTAACAACTGGCCAGCAGTGCACAAAAGGTTAATTTGTATTAGTGATTTCAGTCGATACATGCTTGCAGGACCAAATAGTTTCCCAGTTTGAGGCTGGGAAAGATATGAATGTTAGGAAAGGACCAGGGGAGCATTTTTTCCCCTGTGTTGCTAACCTACCTTCACAGTTCTCAAAGGGAAGAGAGATGGGTCATGTTTGCAGACTTTGATTTTCTTTACTTCTGAACAGTAGACCCCTTTGGAGTCTATTCTCCATGGGCCTGGCCCCCATCAGCAAAAGGACTAGAGTGCTTCTCTGCTGCACACCATGTGCTCCATCATTTTACCAGCAATAAATCTTATCTAGAAGCAGTAGATGTGTCCCTGTTTTGGCACCAAACAAGTCTTGGAGAGTCCTGTTCTAGAACAGAACACTCTTTATCAGTCCTCTCAGCTTGCCAGTTATTAAACCAACCCATTTTCAACAAGCACACTTGTGTCCAATCTAATGTGTCCAGGAAAGATGATAGTTGGTAATTAACAGCTGAGCCTGCGCAAAGGAGCAGTTATTGTAATTTAAAATGCCTGCACACTCCTGGGCCATAAATGGTTTAATCATAGAGCATATCCTTACCCTATTTCTATTTATATGATGCTAAAAGTGTGCCAGGAGCTGTAAAGAACACAGAACAAATAAGATAAGGAAAGATGTTTAGGGACTGTCAATAAGTAGAGGGACATTGTGAGCTTTGGGATATTTGGCATCAGAGATCCAATGTATCTGATAAAGTGATTTAGGACTTAGGAGCACACAAGGCTGTGAAGAAACCACAATCGTGTTAGAAAACATACCAGTTTGAGGACAGTCATTTTCACACAGCTCTTCAAAAATGCCATGGTGTTGCTATAGTCCTGGGCTCTGTCTTTTACACATTGGCCTTCATAACCCCACTTTCTTGCTCTAGTCCCTTCCCAGTATGCCTTTTTATTTTTAGTGTTGTTGTTGTTTAAAAAACTATTTTGAATTGGCAGTCACAGCAATTAAGTAAAGAAGAATAAGTAAAGAAAGAAAAGAAAGAAATAGTGAGAGGGAACAGTGAGAGGGAAGGGGAAAGGTACATAATCACAATCACATCCACTTGCATCACGTGACTGCCTGCATATCAGAACTGCAGTAAAAATAGAAGGAACTTATCACATGTGAATCAATAGGGAAAAGGCAGGATGATTGGGATGAAACAGATCAGGGAACAGATGGGAGATGAAGCAGATACAAAATAGACATGACATCATGTGATAAGGTACAGCCACAGACTCTACTATTCTGATGTAATTTTGCTTTGGCAGCCTCATGTGATAAAGCTCATAGAATATGAAAGCTTATGCTACTGACTTCTTTCTATCAATTTCAAAGTGCTACAAGATCCCCTTGGCAACAAAGAAACAGATAAAGTGTGACAAGAAATTGTTCAAGAAAAGATTTACTAAAGATGGATCTTAAAAATGCCAGTATGGATAACATATTGAATGTTTAAATTTACATTGAAAACAATAATTTTTAAAGGGGGGGAGCTCGCTGACCTTGCCTTTCTGATACATATCTATGTTTCAGCAGATACCTTGGGAAATTTATACTACAGAAATATAACACTATAATCCCACTTTAACCACCAATGGCAAAACTGTATGAAATCCAGGAAAGTTTAAGGAAGGGCCTTTCAACCAGAGAGCTTTAATGCTCAGTGATGTAAACATGAGTCAGTTGACTCGGACTTGACTTGGAATCAAGTTGCTTCAATGGACTCAACTTGGCAATAAATGATGCACTGACTTGACTTGACTTGTGACTTGTACATTTTTGGCAACTGACTTGCAGATGTCATTTACTTCAAGGAGCAGGCAAGACTGGGGTGTGGGGCACATTTCTTGGAGGAGAACAACAAAGGATCCTTCCAAATCTTTTGAAAAGCTTTAGAAGTCTCCTCCGATCAGCAGTTGGGAGAGACTGCCAAGCTGATCTTCCTTACCCCAAGCCCATTGCCTAACTAGAATGAAACAAATAAAGCATTTGCTGTTCCCCCTCTGAGAAATATGCCCCACCTAGAGCCTTTTCTGTTAAAGTTGGCTCACAGACTTGAGACTCAGCTTGACATTTGAAGGTGGAGACTTGATACATGACTTGAGACTTGGAGTAAAAGATTTGAATACATCACTGTTACAGCCTCATAAAACTACAGATCCTAGTATTTCATAGAATATATTCATGGCAGTTAACATATAATCACAGTGCTCTAATTGTGTAGTGTGAACAGGCCTAATGTAATAAGGGACATAATTTCCCATCTGTAGAAGGGTACTGTTCTTTATAAGTTGATGCCAGCTATTTCTGTAAGTAGGAATGGGTAAGAAATTTGTTTGATTCACATTTTTTACACCCAATTTGCATCCCCTGCAACCAGAGTTGGCCAGAGCTTTCTCTACCAGTTGTTCTGTGAAAGTATAGGAGCGTATAGGAGCCCTGGTGGTGCAGTAGTTAAATGCCTATACTGCAGCCACTCACTTACAAACCACAAGGTTGTGAGTTCAATACCAGCCAGGGGCCCAGGCTTGACTCAGCCTTGCATCCTTCTGATGTCACTAAAATGAGGGCAGTTGTTGAGGGCAATTGGCTTACACATTGTAAACTGCTTAGGGAGTTCTCAAGTTCACTTATAAGAAGTATGGAAATGTACTTGTTATTGTTATTGCTACTCTAGATCCAGAACTTTGGAGAGCTCCTTTAAAGTCTGGACTATAACTCAAAGTTCTTTTAATTGTTCTTTTAATATTTTATATTTGTTATACATAGATTTTAATCTTATTAGGTTTAATACTGTTTTAAGGGGGAGGGTAGTGGGTGGAGGGAATAAGAATTTGGATTTTAATTGTTGTATTTTATGTTGTTGTACGCCGCCCCGATTGCTCTGCAGAGGGGCGGGTTACAAATAAAATTTATTATTATTATTATTATTATTATTATTATTATTATTATTATTATTATTAAGTGGCTTGATCACACCACTGACATGGAAATATCTGACTGCCCTATCTGAAAACTGAACATAAACCCAAACACAATTTGCAATCAGATGCATTTGTGAACTTACAATGCAATTTGTACTTGATTCTTTTTTTTTCCTTTGTGTAAAAATGTACTTTTGAAGAACACACAGAGACACGCTTTACTCAAATGCACACAAAAATGCATACATTAATAATGCACACAAAATTCCATACAAGGGAGAATTCTCTTGCAGTCTGATAGAGACACATGTTGGAAAAAGGGTTTGTGATGGTAATTAGAAAATATCAGTTAGCTTGAGCTTGTCAGATATTGCACACACTAATTTTTAAATAATGCTGCCTTGAATCCCATTTTGGGAGAAAGGTGGGATATAAATCCAACAAACAAACAAACACTTGGTTCAGTGTTAGTGTAAGAACTTGTAGTAAAAACATTTTAAATGATTTTCAGTTTGTTCCCAGATTTATCAGGCTCATGTTTTAAAAAGTTAATCAAATTAACCATATCAAGGGAATGTTTCTGCCTGAGACTTTATGAAGAATTTAAAAAGGGTGTGGGAAATGTTTATGAGGGAGGGTCTCTTTCAGGCTAACGTGGAGGCATGGATGGAATGTTACTTTCTGAACTGTGTCTTCAGTTTTATGAATGGGATTCCTAAGGGCAACCTGTTTGGGAGCTCATTTTGCTTTTTAAAAACACCTTTAAGCTGGTCTTATTGTAGCAGGCACTTCAAAGAGCAGAAGGCACAGACTGCCAATAGCCTGAAGTAATGTGGTTTGGGTGGGTGAGGTTTCCTTTGAGGTAATGATCTGTTCAAATTTCCACTTACTTATTCTGATCTCTGGACAGAACTAAGAGCAAGACACCAAAACACATTCCCTTTCCATATTTAAAAATAACAGGTTTCAACTTTAGCACTGAAAAGTGAAGTCATTCTTCATAATTTCACAATTTCTCTGAAAAGTATAACATAACCAGGTTACAGTGAATAGACTGTAGAAGAGTGTTTTTCTTTGAACAAGTTAATCTTTAAACAACCATCCAGCCTCACCCTATATTTCACAATAGTTTAATTTTTATAAGGAAGTTATTTTTAGCTTCTAAAACCTAGCAGTCTCTTGGTCCTTTTAGTGTAGAGAAAAAGGAAGCAAGTGTGTACCAAGGGTGAGGACTGCTTGTAAGATAACACAGTTTAATGTTTCTTAAACTAGTTTTGAGAACCTATGACTTTCCCAGGCTTTAAGTATCAGAATACCCCAAAACAGACCTATGTTTCCAGGGGAGAAAATTCAGAATGTACTATATTTACTGATTAAATCCACCATTTGCACTCCTCCCTGCTCCCACACCATACTTTTTGGAGCTACCATTCTGAGAATGGCCACACTGGCTGGGGGTATTGTGGGATCCCCCCCAACATAAAATTTCCAAGTTTTGACTGAATGTAGCTTACTTCACCATATATTGCAACCCACCACAATAAACTTTGCTGCTGATTGCCTTCCTGCCAGACTGGGCAGACTGGGAAAGGGCCATCAAACACCTGGTAGTAGGTAGGAAAGATGTAGTTGGCTTGCTGTACTAACTATACCAGTTGATCTGTAGTGTTAAGAAAACTTTAAGCATTTTCTTGGGAGTAGCTCTTATTTTGAAAAAGGGCAACTATGCACAAATGATGGCATAAGTTGCTGATTAGCAGGCATGACAATATAAACATATCTACTGGAGAGTAATCCCCCATCATAAGGGAGTTTATTTCCCCCAAAATGTATATACAAGTACATCTAAGGATGGTACATCTATAGCATAGTAGCTAACAGTGCAATCCGAGCTCACTGAGATGGCTGAAGGCCAGCTAAAGCTGTGTTGAAGCCAAACCCTTGCCTGGCTTTGTGTCAGCATTATGACTGCCTCTGTGGTCAGGAGGAGAGTTGGATCTTGCATAACTCAGCACCTCTTTTGCTCTGCATCTTCTCACCCCCTTTTTACTTTTTCTGCAGCTTGATGTCAGCCAGCTTAGCAGTTGTACCAACAAATCCTTCTGCCAGCATATCTTTGAGATAAGCCAACAGAAGAGAGTTATGTTAGCAAAATGGCAGTCCAGCCTAGAGAAGGACATTTCAGTTAGTGCAAGAGGTCGATGTCTTTTTCCTAACCTCCTATACCCAATACATCTTTGAGTTAGAACTGAATTCTAAGAGGCTGATTTTTCAATACAATCATAGAATCATAGATCACAGAGTTGGAAGAGACCACAAGGGCCATCCAGTCCAACCCCTTTCTGCCATGCAGGAATTTACAATCAAAGCACCCTCGGCAGATGGCTATTTAGCCTCTGTTTTTAAAAACCTCCAAAGAAGGAGACTCTACCATTCTCTTAGGGAGTGTGTTCCAGGTGGAATCTCTTTTCCTGGAGTTTGCATCCATTGTTCCAGGTCTTATTCTCCGGAGTAGCAGAAAACAAGCTTACTCCATCCTCAATATGACACCCTTTCAAATACTTAAACAGGACTTAACTGTCACTTCTCCAGGCTAAAAATACCCAGCTCCCTAATAGGAACTAGTCCTGCATATCAATCTTATCATTGTCATAAACTCACACGTGAGGCATAGGCAAACTGCTCTCTTTCATTCTAAGATTCCCATTTGTAATATGGAAGGTTGTTGTAAAGACCATAAGTTGAAACAAGGAGCCTCCAGCTCAACATCGAGCATCTGAATCAACTTGCTACATCATACAGCCCCTTGCTACTTCTATGCAGAGCTGTTACTGCTGTCTCTTGGGGTGCTGGCTGATAAAAGGCTTATAGGGAGGCTGTACCCCAGAGGAGGTGGGGAAAGATGTGAATGTAACTGCACTTTTAATTTGCTTTTATTGTGTTGTTGACTAGAAAGAAAGCAAAATACCAGATTCTTGGTTGTTTAATTTCAGTGTCAGACATCATGAAATGGCAAGCTATAAAATGAGTGAATTATATTGGACAAAATCTGGTCTGCTTCATACCTACCTACTTCTTTGAAGTTCACAAATATCCATTACAGGCTTGCTCAAGTTTGTTCATGTTTGGTGGCTTACACCATTTTTGGCAGGTTGTCTTTCAGTCTTGAGCAATGAGTACCCTAAGGGAACAGGAATTTCACCAGCTTATCATAAGTAGGCAGGCAAGTGCAAGCAGTGGCACAAACCAAAACCACAAAATCCTTCCTTTAGGATATGCTTGGGATTCGTAACATGTTGTAGACTTTGAAGTTGGGGAAGGGGAGGGGACCAAAGTCAAAATCAATTTCTCATATGCTTTCTCAACATTTCAGTCTGCTGTATTTCATTTCCATTGTGCAGGTCCCACAGCTGTACTTATAAATAAGGGATTTCAGAACAATCTAGTTTGTTTTTCCTAGGCCCAAGAGGCACATCAAATATACAGCTGAGACAATGCAGATTATTCCCAGAGAAAAATCAGCTTCCATTGGATTGCATGTTTTACACCTAAGGGCACTTTTGGAATAACGAGAAAAGCTTTAAGAAGCTGGTGCTGTATGGCTTCTTAGAATGTGCAAAGAGGATAAGATACTCCTGTACCAGTACATTTTGGGATCATCATCTGTCCCAGTAAACAGCACAACAAATACACCCTCTGTCCTCACTAGGGCTCCATTTCTTTCTTGTTGTGTGGCGACCCTAAGGCAAGCCCATCATGGGGTTCTCTTGGCAAGATTTGTTCAGAGGGGGTTTGCCTTTGCCACCTGCTGAAGTCGAGAGTGTATGACTTGTTGAAGGTTACTCAATGGATTTCCATGGCTGAGTGGGGATTCAAACTCAGTCTAAAGTTCAAACCACTCTGCTACACAGGCTGTGCTCCATTTCTCTGCTCCAAATTTAGTACACTTCTATCTGCAATGTAAGCAACACCTTACAACATTACTTTCTGGCCAGTGTGCATCTGTCTTGTATCTCCTTTTCTTCAGAATTTCTTTTTATAATCCTGAGGATGGCTCGGAAAGAATGTGTTTAGGCTGCTTTGGACAGAAATGTCTTTTTGATTATTCATAACTGCAGAGTGTTCCGGATAAACATTTGCCCATCCATGGCAACTCAGTAACTCCAACAATGAATGTAAGGAAGTAAAACCGCTTATTAATTCCTACTGTCATCATTTCATCTGGCAGTTATATGCCTGGGATGAGCACAATAAGAACCGAGGTTTGTTCAAGTCCTGTTAAAGAATGTTTATTATGACAAGCTGAAGTGTGCCAGAGGAAGTGCTGCAGCTTCCTCAGGTCAGAAAACCCCAAAAACTAGACAGCTGTCTTGATAAATGCTGCTATATCCACAAAATGGGGGGAGTATTGATTTAATGATCCATTTTAGGTTAGTTATGCTTCCTATCTAGATTGTGCTTCCACTCTCCAAACTAGGAGTATACTTGCATATAGAGTGGGAAAAGAAAAAGAATGTTTCTCAGCAGTTGCAGATGTCCCAAAAACAATAGCATGAAATTTCTGGCTGCTAGAGCTGAACATAGAAAACTAACATAACCCAAGAGTGAACATGACAGCATGTATCATGGCCAAAGTGACTAAGAACATAAGAAGAGCCATGTTTCATCAGAACAAAGGTCTATCACACTCACAATTCTGTTTCTACTGGGATCAACTAAAGATTTCGCAATGATCAACTGGTTGTATATGCTTGGGCATTTTTAGAATAGAATTCACATATTGAAGTGCCAGACACACAGTACATCAGCTAGCTTCACAAACCTAACAGAGTGGATCTGCTACACTCTAAATTGTAAAGTCCATGTTCTGAATGAGGTTCATCCTCCATCACTGCCCCCTCCTAAATAGACGGGGGGGGATGCAGCCTAAAATAGATAGCTGTGCCCCAAGTTTCTGGGAGATGTGCTAGACCATTTTAGCTCTATTTTGCTGCATTGTTTGGAGGCTTGAAATAGCCTTTATTCAAAATCACAGGTGACATTCTGGTTTTGACAAAAGGGAGTTGTGCATCTCATGGATGCCTGGGGAATCATAGAATGATCCCCATAGACCACTTATAGTTGTTCACCATGTACTGTATACAGTCAGGAAGTGTGGGAGAGTAAAAAAAAAAGGAACTCAGAAGACTACAGCTTATATGAGATTTTTTAAAATGTAAAGTTGTCATGCTCATGAATGTGAAACATCTGATTCTTGATTTCTGATCAGGTTCTAAGAGTTGCACTAAATGGATGACAGGCAATTGACCTTCAAATATCCCATACCAAGTTCATATCTACTTACTTGCTTTTGCAGCTACAGCCTCCCCTGGTCATTTTACTATAAGATGAACCTATCCTGGGTTTTCTTGGCAAAATTTGTTCAAAGGTGATTTGCCTTTGCCAGTCTCTGAAGCTGAGAAAGTGTGACTTGCCCAAGGTCACCCAGTGGGTGTTGATGTTAAAGAAGTTTTATCATCTTTGCAGATAAAATCTCTCAGATAAGAGTTGACCTGGATGCCGCAGTTGTAGCAGAATTGATTGTTGAGGTGCCCAGCAACTCCATTGATGAGATCATACTAGATCAGTTTGAATCTGTGATTACCAATGACATGGACAAGCTCCTTGGCAGAGTGAGGAAAACAACTTGCCTTCTTGATCATTGCCCTTCGTGGCTGGCCATCCAGGGGGGTGATGCCTTGAGGGTGTTCCTGAGAGACATCATCAATGCATCCCTTAGTCATGCTCCATCCTGCTTGAAGGAAGCAGCGGTTAGGCCACTTCTGAAAAGATCTTCCATGGATCCCTTGGACATGAATAGCTATAGGCCAGTTTATTTATTACCTTTTCTGAGCAAAGTGATTGAGAGGGCAGTTGCTCTTCAACTCCAAGCTGTCTTGGGAGAAACCAATTATCTAGATCCATTTCAAACTGGCTTTAGTACAGGATATGGAGTTGAGACTGCCATGATCACCTTAGCTGATGACCTTCATCTGGGCATCGACAGGGGTAGTGTGACCCTGTTGGTGCTATTGGACTTCTCATCGGCTTTTGATACAATAGATCTTGACATCCTCTTGGAATGCCTGAGAGAATTAGGAATTGGAGGCATTGC
>CM034701.1:206320855-206345333 GCA_020142125.1 Phrynosoma platyrhinos
TAAAAAAAAAAAAAAGCAAAGTGTTGATTTTTATATTATAAAAACCTATAAAGAACAGCCGAGATTGCTAGATTGTTCTTGAATTAAACATCTTGAAGCTGAAGGTGAGAAGACTCACATGACTGAATGCATCTAGAAGAAGAGTTCTCAGTGCTCTCCTTGATGTACTAGATTGAATGTGCAGTATTTTTCTTCTTCATGAGGAAGCATTTAACTTTCAAGAGTATTTTAAAGTGGAATATTCATGGGCCCATTCACACTATAGTGCTGTGATTCCACTTCAACTGCCATGGCAACTGCCCAAAGAACCCTGGGATTTACAGTTGAGGGAGGGGTTGTATAGTCCTCCTCTGGGGCCTTTGACGAAACTATACAAACTCCAGAAGGACTCCATGGGAGTTAAAGTAGAATCATAGCACTATAACTGCATAATGAGAAAGAGCTGCAGATATGGTTCTGCCCCTTCATTTATATCTTTGTCTTAAATAAGACCCAGCAGTGTGAAATTCCAGTCCATCCTATGAAACTGCCCCTGAGGTCAATTCACCCATGAAGTCTTATTATCTCACAACAGCCTAGTTGTGAAGTGGAGCCAATGCATTGGAGACACAACTGTAGTCTCAAGCAAAGCCAATATGTTGTTATTCAATTTGAGTATGACAGTATTCTAGGCAACATATCCATATCCACTCTTTTCTTCAACTGGTCCTTTTTGCAGGCAGGGTCTGATCCCCAGGGTAAGCCCCTTGGCAGAGCTCACCCTCCAAAGCTTAAAATAAAGCTGCTGAAAAGTTCAGCTGCACTTGCTTTATCCTTTCATCACAATTCTTGTTGGAATTCACAGATAGAAGAACACATTACATATTTTAAAGAACTGCCAGTTTGTTTGTCTTTTTTAAAAAATCTGGGTAGCTGTGATACTATAACAGAGGGGTAAGCTATTTTAGAAGGTAATTACAAAGGATGTCTACAAAGCTCAACTTTATAACATTTGCAAAAAAATGTTCAAGGAATTTGATTAAAGAATCTTTAGAGTAAATTATAAGGCTGCCTTTACCAGGCTACTGCAAATTTAAAGCCATGTCAGTGGCAGTTAGTCACTTTGGGATACTTACTGACAGGTAATTATGGTCATAGGAAACCTCACCCTACCACTTTCTTATACATCTTTCTCCCATTGAAATGGTTTGACCCTACATCATCTGGTTTTCTTACAAAATCCCGACAAAACAAAGATCTCTTTGTAGTATGTTTCGTTAGAAAACTGGGCAAGCACCCATATGATGCCATGAAGACAGGATTCCCTGGCCTCACACAGCAGCTCCCTTCCTCAGCTCCTCAGTGTCTGCCACTGCATTTACTCAATGAGCCACTGCCAGGACTGTGACTAAGATCCTATTTGTTTGGGTAGGTCCACCCATGTACTTCTGTGTCCTCCCAGCACTTGCCAGCTGTCATGCCTTCCCAGAGGGGCCCTGCCACTGTTGCTTACCAGTGGGAAAGAGAGGGAGGGGGAAGTGATTCGGACCACACAGAAGCAGCTGATCTTGACTTGGGAGGGCAGAAATGAATATGCACTCTCAAATGGAGTCCCCCCCCTTTTTTTTCTTCCCTCAGGAGATCAGAGCAGCAGGGTCCAAATCACCTCCCCCTTCCCTTTCCTCCCCGTCCCTTCCGAAGGAAGGAGCAGCAGTGCCCCTCCTCAGTGTATGATGCTGCAAAGGCTCAGTTGATCACCCCCCTGATGATTTCTCACCCACCTGCAAAGACCTTTCTATATAAGCAGGCTTTTGTTTGTTTTTAGCAGATTAATCAATTAAACAAACTTTTTCCTTCTACTGATTTTGCTGTCTGTAGTTCCCAGCCTTTGTTACCTCAAATAAAAGGTGGCCTGCTTTGTCAATCTTTCCTCAAATATGATGGAGATGGAGGAGATGGTTAGATGTGGAGAGGGAACAGATGAAATGAGAGGGGGACAGTCCTGTCTGCTTGTTTTTCCTTGCCAGAGAGCAGGGGTGCAGGTGGGGAACAGCTGACAGCAGCTGAATGAAAGGAGGGGGAAACGAGTCCAGATCCTTACAGCAAGATGTAGAGCAGAGGTGGACAAAGTGTGGCCTGTGACCAAAATGTGGCTGAGCTTCCTTCCAAGCTTCTGGAGGCCTCCTGCAAAAGTTGAGATACCTTCATTACCTGAAATAGCAAGCATTGCTCGTGGTACCTTAGAGTACCTCCACTGCTTGTCAAATACTGTTCTACACTGTTATAGTGCTATTACTCCACTTTTACTGTGATGGCTGATTCTTGTGGCATTCTAGGAATCAGTAGTTCAGTGAGGCCTAAGAGCTCTCAGGCAAATAATGCTAAATTGTTGTTAACTAATCTTGATCGACCTTGATTCATGGCAATCCTGTGGATGAGACATCTCCAAGACTCCTTGTGTTACACTGCTTTGTTCAGGTCCTATAGATTCATGATTCTAGCCATCTGCCATGCTGTCTTCCTCTCTCTACTACCCTCAGCCTTTCCCAACATTATTGTCTTTTCTAATGAGTTGTGCCAAAGTATGACAGCCTCCCCTCCCTACACTGCAAATCCCAGAATTCCACAGGAGGCAACCATAGCAGTAAAAGTGGAATAATAGCACTATAACAGTGTAGTGTGGCATTGTCAGATGTTTCCACACCTTCACACCCCTTCCTTCAACACTCTCACTCTTGTTCCCGCTTGACGCCTTTGGGTCCTATCCTACCTTGGTTCCTGGCAATCATCTTGTCAGTCCCTCCAAATGTTCCCAGCCCTCCATCCACCCCTCTTGTTTGACTCCCTGCTTTAAATCTCTTTGTTCAGCTCCCTTCAACTGAAATTTTTATCAGTCACTTCCAAACACTCCCTCTCCTCCTTCCATCCCTGCTTCCTTGAATTGTACTTTAAATCCTTTTTACTCAACTCCCTTCAACAGAAATCTTTTCAGTCCCTCCAAACTTTTCCACCACACCTTCCTGAAAAGATAACAAACAGATCATTTGTTTTAGAACATTTTTTAATGTGTGACCTTCAAGTAGTCCCACATGCCTGAATGTCCCTACCCTGCTGCAGTTGTCCACCTCTGGTGTACCGGGAATGAAAAGACATTTTGCACTGCAAACTTCCTAAGAGCAGAGCTTGGAAAAATCATGTTTTGGATGACAACTCTCACAGCATGGATGGTGGCAGTGGGATTCTAGGGGTTTTAGTCCCCAAAAGTAATTTTCCCAAGCTCTGCCTATGGCCTACTCCCATCAACCAGCAAATAGTACAGTTCCCAAGGAGGATGAGAGGCTTTAGCAAGAGAAACTGGGTGGCACCCCTTCCAATCTCCTGGTCCTTTTCCTTTTTCCATTTCTTGTTTTATTAAAGATCAGATAGTCATCCTTGGATCTCTATACCAGGTAGGATTCCTAGAGTGAAAATTAGATGGAGGGGACTCCCACACCTTTAATGGTTGTGCAGAAGAGGGAATTTCAACAGGGATGGCTTATTACTAGGTTGCATGACAAACCACACCTGCTGAAACATGCGCACACCCTTTTATGCAACCATTAATTGAAGGTACAGGAGTCCTCTCCAGATTTCAAGCTGGAAACCCTAGTTGTTTCACAAAGAAGTTAGTAGCAGTATCTATCTTTCTTTAAAAAATATTAATTAGCTCTGGCATAATTAAAAACAGTATATTTCAAATCCTAGAGGAGTATAAAAATGTGGTGAAATTGACCATCACACTTCCTAGCTGGCAATCTTTTTTAAAAATTAGGGAAACGCCCCCCTTCCAAACACCCCATCCTCACTCTACACACTTCT
This sequence comes from Phrynosoma platyrhinos, assembly GCA_020142125.1. Classification (NCBI taxonomy): domain Eukaryota; kingdom Metazoa; phylum Chordata; class Lepidosauria; order Squamata; family Phrynosomatidae; genus Phrynosoma; species Phrynosoma platyrhinos. The sequence continues at coordinate 206,324,693 of CM034701.1, forward strand.
TAAACAAAGACATACATGTCTTTCTTTTTATCACAGACATTTCTCCAGCTGAAATGGAAATGGAAATCTATAGGTATTTTTAAATCAATTTGTTTTTGGATAGCTATGTTTCCTCTACTAAATTTGATATGTGCCACTTAACACATTGTAAAACCAAATATTAGAATAGATGTCAAAACCTCTTGATGTGCCCAGCCGAGCAGAAAATTATCCAACAGTTTTGACAGGTTTGCTTCTGGCCCACATGGCTGTTACTTTCTTTCCTCAATTACCATGTTTTTGACCTCTGACTACATGACACTCAAAGCCATCATTTTCCCTCAGTCAGCTGAAAAAATTTAACCTCTTTCCCCTATGTGTCAGCTGTAGTCAGTCTCATCCACTTTTGCATTAGGTGTGCCTGCATAATCCTACAGATTACCAGGACCATTTTTTCTCTAAAGCCTTACTCAATGGTTATTTAAGGGTGTTGTGTTTGCATGCTAGGAGGAAAGCATACAAGTCCTGAGCCCTTTGTCTTTATTTCCATCATTTTTCAATATGTGGAGGAGGATGGGTCTGAATTGGAGAGCTGGGAAGTCAGGGTTCCTGTTCATGAGGAAGAGGCTCAGTAAACAGTGGAGACTGTCAGTTTCAGAGCTGTCATAAGTCAACAGCTTGAGGATGGAAGTGACAACAGAGTGAGGATAGTGTGCCCTTCTCTGTATTTGACCCATTCATTTATTTACAAATGCAAGTTTCTAGCAGTTGTGGTCATACAGCAAGATATGTCTGTATGGGCAGCCAACATCTATCTTTAGCTTTATTTTTTAAGGGAACTGCTGCATCCTACACAAGTATACAGTTGATCTTCCATGTCCATTGATTCCTTATGCATGGACTCAACTCTCCACAGCTTGAAAATATTTTTTAAAAGATGAATTCCAAAAAGCAAAGCTTGATCTTGCCATTTTATCTAAGGGGCACCATTTTACTTCTCCATTGTATATAATGGGACTTGAGCAGTCATAGATTTTGGAATCCATGGGGAGTCCTGAAACCAAACCCCAACAGATACTAATGGCCCAGTGTATTTTTTAATTCCTGTACCAAATATATCTTAACTTGCCATTTTTCAGTTCTCTTTCTCTCTCCTGTATCTCTGCCACCCTTTGCCAAAGGTTACCCTTTCTGCAAAGGCTCAAATATTCGTGTCCTGCTATGCAAACCAAGCTTGCTACATGACAAAAGTATTGTAAAGTTTTAATTTTACATATTGCATAATCACAGCACATATTATGAACAGCCTAGTGCTGGAACAGTATAGTCAAAGGAGAATGGCATGTATATTCATGTTTATCTGACAATCATCTCCCTTCACAATGTTTAAGGATTTGGTAACACCAATCTCAGAAAACTGTTTAACAACAAAGAAAAATAGTAGTCCACACTGACCTATCTATCATGTCTCTTAACAAGTACTATCTTTTTCACCCCATCATGAGCAAGAAAGTCATCTCATTTTTATGTGGCAAATATGTGGCCATTTTTATGTGGCTATAACTCTTTTCTCAGTTATTAAAATAATTCCTTAAGAACTATGCTATTAAGGCCATATTTTTTATTTTTCTAAAACTTGTTAGATTTGGGCTGGATGAGCAGACCAGCTAATTTTAACATCATACATGAGAAGACTAATCTAAAGAATTCAGACTTGGAAGGATTATGTGAGAGTTTCATAGCATGCATAATTAATACAAAATCTCAGCCTGGATTTAAGCACATCATACAGTAGTACACTGCATATAATTTGATGAAGAAGTGGTCCAAGATACAGCAATTCACACCAGATGCTGCCAGCTACTGAAATAATCATTAGGCTTGTGGGCTGGAGGAGTTTTTGTGGAAGGATCCATTTCATGGCATGGCATTCAGCTGTTGACCCTCCCCACACAAAAAACCTAGAATAATGCTAATGTGTTCTAACAGAATTTCTCAACAAACACATGCCCCATTTGTTGTATGAACAAATATGGTTGTTATTGTTGTTGTTGTTATGTGCCTGCAGGTCATTTCTGACTCATGGCGAACCTAAGGCAAACCTATCATGGAGCTTTGTTTCTTTCTTTCTTGAATTTTTATGCTGCCTTTTGCCTGGAACCACACACATAAAAACATTTTTAAAAACTTTACAATAATTTTTAAAAACAATTAAAACATAAAATAAAAACAGTATTAAATTACATACAATACACACTCCATATAACAAACACCCCCATATAAAAGTCATCCCATATATTAAAAGCCTGACTGAATAAAATCGTTTTTTCTTGCTGACTAAAGGAAAGCAGGGAGGGGACCAGCCTAGCCTCCTGTGGAAGAGCAAATCTTGGCAAGATTTGTTCAGAAGGGGTTAGCTGTTATGATCCTCTGAGAGAGTGTGATTTGCCTGAGGTCACCCAGTGGATTTCTATGGCTGAGCAGGACTTTGAATCCTGTTCTCCAGAGTCATAATCCAATGCTCAAACCACTACACCACACTCGCTCTCTATGGTCCTTCTAGGTATGACAAATCTTTATAGAAGCCTTGTGACTTCTAGCTTGATTTAAACCATAGCTAAATGAACTCCTTTTTTATTACAATGGTAGGATTATCACATGTCACTGGGCCTTTACACTTAGTACTTGGCTTAATCCTGCTTCTTAATACCACAGGCCAGCACTGAAATCTCTGCTGGAACTGAATTCTAAATGTTCTACACTCCATCCATCACTGAGATTTTGAGAATCCTATGCTTTAAGAGTTTTAATCTGAGCTGCTCAGGGACACACTAATCATTTGGGTTTAGCTTGACATACAGCAGCTAACAGTAGCATTGCCTCCTCCCATGTGCTGAATGGGACATACGAAAATAGTATGTTTGAGAATAGCAATAGCACTTTACATTTCTATACCACTTAATAGTGAACTCAGCACCCTCTTAGTGGTTTATAATCTGTAAGCCAATTGCCCCCAACAAGTTGGGTACTCATTTTACTGACCTATGAAAGGATGGAAGGCTGAGTCTACCTTGGAGCCCCCTGGGATCAAACTCACAATATTTTGGCTGCAATACTGGCATTTAACCACTGTGCCACCAGGGCTCCTTTTTGACCTTACAAAGTGCTAGGGCCAGCTGCACCCCCAACAAAACAATGAGGCATCTGGAAACAATACAAAACAACATGGTCTCAACCATATACACACCTACCAAATGTATACTATGAGCTTTTGTTCATATTTATAGCAGTCCCCCTATGAGCACCGAAGAAATAGCACACGGAGCAAAAATTGTGACTTGTGACTGAGGCTACTCTCAGGATGATGAGGACCCTGTGAGAAGAGGACCTTCCACACTACACAGTGATAGTGCTATGATTTCACTTTAAAGCCATGGCAACATCCTGTGTAGTCCTGGAATTGTCTATTGAGGGAGGGGCTGCTGAAATCCTCTGGCAGAAAATCCTCCTCTTGGGTCACCATTCAAACTATACAAACCTCAGCAGGACTCCATAAGGTGAGGCAGTGGAATGAGAGTGCTATAATTCATGTAGTGTAAAAGGACTCAAGAACTAGCAGCTGGGAAGAGGAAAGGAAGGTTTCACATGTTTGTGTGTTGCAGTTGTGCTGTCCCACTTGCACCAATTATGCATTTGTCAGTATTATGTAAATTAAGTTCTCAAGCCATCAATGGAAAATTGTACTGGTTTGGGAATGTTACATTATTTGAACTAGCTGATATTTTAGCCTTCAATCTGCATGGAATTGAACTGTCAAAGCAAAAAGCCTCTAGCCATCCTTAGCTCTCAGAGTAATAATCTAAAATTTTAATTATCTCATTTATTGCATCAGTCATACAGTGCTACTGTGAAAATGTGGACAGGTGTCCATTTAATCAAAGTTCAAAATAAAGAAACCACTAATGATTGCTACAAGTTCTTCTATTTCTTTGTCTCTTACATAAGATCCATATCACAGGTCAGACGAGAAACAAAATTAATTATATATAACAAAAATATATTTTATTCTGTTGTCTGCATAGTTTAGTGGCTAAGAAATTGGCCTCCTTTAGATTTCACTCCTGCTATAAATTCAGCACATGACCTTCAGGCAAGCTACTCTTTCTTTCCATTAGAAAATAATACTTGTGGCAAGTGGTCCATATGGGGGAGGGGGGGTTCTTCAAGGTGAGCTCCTTATTTGCTTGGATCATGAGCCACACTAGAGACATTACTACACATGTCTTTTAAACCATGATTACACTGGGATAGAAGTGACTTTGGTGATACTCAACATATGACAATACCTCCAATCTGCAGCTGCCCTGTCTCAATCCATCCCTTTTCACTGATGGGGGAAACCCATGATTGACTTAGCAATCGTGCAAGTCCCCAGGTGTGAAATGTGCAATTGCCAGTCACATGGCTTCAGTGTCCTCCCTCCCCACTCCCCCTCACTATTCCAGTGCCCAGATTACCTTTCTTTGTTTTTTTCTATTTATTTTCTTTCTTTCTTTTTACTTTTAAAGATTTCAAACACAGCAGCAGAGCTCCAGAATAGCATGAAAAAATGAAATAAATCAAATTAAAAACCCTAAAGGCATGCTGAGTAGGCCATAAGACAGAGAGGTAGGATTCAGGGAGACTCAGGAAGAAAGTGCAATAGGAAAAGAAGCCCCAGTCACACAACTGAGATAGGTGTAGGGGTAGTCCCCTTGAAAGCAGTATGTTTCCACTTTATGTTTACTAGTGTGACTGCTGCAAGAATGGAGCTTGTGTGGAAAAATCCAAGGTTTGCTATTTGGAATTTATATCTTTTTCAATCCATGGATGCTTGAACCCATGGATAAAAAAATCTGTGGATATGGAGGGCTGACTTTACCATAGAGTCAAAAGCAGGGGTGTCCTTTCTTTAATAAAGTGAGACAATTAAAGAAGAAATCCACATCTCCCCCACATGCTCTCCATCATTTTATGAGGCAATCTTTTAAGTTATTTTCAGGTACTCCCCCCATTTACACATAAATCAAATATACCTTGTGAGACACATGTCTCAGATGGATTGAGCAGAAAGAGAGAGGAGGATGCACTTGTGATAAAATACTCTTTCTTAACCACAAACACAGTGATCAGCTAGTTTTTTTATATATATGAAAAAGAAATTTCACTGTTGAGTGGACTGAAGAAGCAAGACCAAGTTTAGGGACTAAAATTAGGACCACAATCACCTTCATTCACATGGGATCTACAATAATTCTACACCACCACCCTACACACAGTCCCTGCCTTTAAGCAATTCTTCCTTCTATCATTCTCCTTCAGGTGAACCCTCCTTCCACTCAAGGTCCGGGATTAGTAAAAAGACTGACCCATTCCTTTCATCGCAGCACATTCTCCAACATTTTATAGATGAAAACTGGGACACACGTGGCCAACTGACATTATAGTGTGGTCAAGATGGCAAAAGTTATTAATGAAGAAGAGCAGAGAAGATGGGAGCAACATCTTGTAATTTTGCCAAGAGCCTATAGAACTTTGGATGGAAAGGGTGAAAGGCTGCATTTTTATCAGGGTTGATAAAAGAGCAGTCCAGGATATGTGTGGTTCTCAAAGCTCTTTTTGTGGTCCCTATTCTGGCCAAAAGAAAGGGCCCAGTTGTCTTGCCTGGAAGCCCCTGGGAGTGGCAATTTAACCTTTTAAATAGGCTGCAGAAGCCTGCAACATTTTTTTTTTAAAAAAAAACTTTAAAAACCAGAAGTGAATTTCTGACCACTTCTGGGGAAGGGGGTATTTTTATTTCTTAGCCTTTTGTGGCAGTCCATGCACCTCCTGGAGAGTTCAGAATAATTGCCCCCCCCCCCGGCCTGACACATTTTTCCACTCCTGTTATAAATATTTCATTTAACTTTGTGGGATTCACTTCAAAGTAGGTACAGATAGGGCCCCAAATCCCCTTTCCCCCCTTTCCCAAAGATGTTGATTTTTATGTCCATCCTTCTTCCTGAAGCGGTTCTCATTATCTACAAGTTTAAGAGGTCAGACCAGGCCTTCAATCTCAGAAGTTGTTTTGTTTGCATTCTCTAGTGACATCTGCTCAGGGGAAGCTCAGCTGCATGCCTCAGCAACCAGAAAGGGCATTTTTAGAGAGAAGGGATAAAACCTCCGGAGGCATTCTGTTAATCTCAGAAATCTTGTTTGCTAGTACATCAGAGCAGAGATTAGCTTTGTTTACTCAAGAAACAAAACATTCTATAGCAGAAGTTCCTGGCTGGTGTTTCTGGCTTTATATCCTTTTTACAAAATAAAAATTACATTTTGTTTGGTCACAGTATGTCATATGTAGATTTTGAAGAGACTGAAATGGGAATAAATTACCGAAGTGTGACCCATCTTCTACTCTTGCCAAGCTGGCTTTTTAGCTATTGCTGTCACTATCCCTTCCTTAAGGTCTTTTTTCCCTTTCTTAAATCCTCTCATAATGTTACTCAAAGAACAGGTGAGGTGACTGGGAGTCCCTACCAGCTGTCAGTGATACTTCAAATGTTGGGGAAATTAGCTTTGCAAGCAACTTGGGTAACATTTAGACCAGGGAGCACCAATATATACCAATACAGTCTGCCCATCCAACCATGGGCTTGCCATCTGTGGATCTGAACATCCACCAAGGGCCCTCTCGCATTGTCCCATATTATATAAGGGACAGCATTTTATGATGCCATTATATTTAAGGGGATTTAAGCATCCATTAATTTTGGTATCCACAGAGGGTCTTTGAACAAAATCAAACAAAATGGACAGATTTCATCGGCTATTTACAAATGTATATTTTAAAAAGTTACTACATTATTAAATCCTGAATTCTAGTCAGCTGTGCCTGTTTCTCTTTAGGTTCTGAGCTCAAGAGATACCTCCATTCTCTGGGGGAGGGGAAAATCCAAGGTTGTTTTTTTTTATGCAGAACTTATAAAAAGTGATTGTTGGTGTCAGATGAACATAAAATTGAATGACATACACACAATGCTTGAAAGAATGTTTTAAAAAACAGAGTGCTGGCCCAGAATTGGTACTCAGATGGGGCCCTGCCAAGAAGTACCAGATACTCTACACTATAGTTCAGAGCAAAGCAATGATAAACCACTTCTGAGTGTCTGGGCTGAAGCACATGAATGGTAAAGAGAAACCAGAGGCTGCTCCAACAGTGATCAGGCTGGGATAGTGGCAACCTCATGGCTCACTTCCAAAGTGTTGAGCTACCATGGTCCCAAACAGGTGCCGCCCAGAATCAGATTATATCCACTCCTTTTTGATCCAGTCCAAAGGACCAGATTGCAGCACCAGAGCAACTTCCTGCCACTTTGGGGTGTGTGTCATCTGAACACCATGTCCGCAAAGTAGCTGGAAGCTGCCTTATATGGCCCATGTGTTTTTGGCCAATGTCTGATGTTGTGTAAATCTAAGTCCATATACTATATTGGCTAAGAACACCCCCCCCAAAAAAAATCCCAGTTTGAACTTCACCTCTAATCAATTGAACAGGTAGTCTTTGGCAAATCATTCTCTTTTAGCATGGATGATTCTAGGAACTATAACAAAAAAAAATTAAAAATTCAAGCTCTGCACATTTTGTTCTTAAAAATGGGCACCATTTCAATCACACTTTAGTCATGAATTCACCATGTATGGAAGTAAACATCCCTTCTTCACAGCTCCTTTATGTCTATCTCAGTTCTGTGACTGCATGTCCAAACCTACACATTTCCTTAAGGGAAAGTGAAACTTTTAAAAAGTTTCTTTTAAAATGTTACTTCTGGGCATCTGGGTAAGAGTAGTAATTGCACAGTATCTGGGCCAAACTGCTTTAAGAACCAACTCCAGAAGGACAGCAATTTGACTCATATATAAAGTAGCTCCAGTAGCTATTATAATGGCCCCTTGGTATCTGCTGAGGTTTGGTCCCAGAACCTCACCATGGATACCAAAATCCGTGGATGCTCAAGTCCTATTATATACAATGGCATAGTAAAATGGTGTCCTTTACATAAAATGGGAAAAACAAGCTTTGCTTTTAGGAGTTTACATTTTTTAAATATTTTCAAGCCATGGGTGGTTGAATCTGTTTATAAAGAATTCATGGAGGGCTAAATGTATTGTCTTGCTAAAAGGAAGATACCCTCTTTCTTAACTCTGTTCTGGAATTCCCATTTTCATCTCCGATAACAGATTTTTCAACATCCTGGTGATGGAATTCACACACACACACACACCACTAGTGGGAATGTGTATGTATAATTGCATTTGGAGTGCTTGGAACACCTATCAGTCTTGAAGAAAGGATGAAGGTAGTGGCTCATAAGCTTCAGAATGTGCCATTCTATAGTCCCTGTAGGAGAGAAGTGGCAAGAAAAAAAATACTCATTTTGTTTTACTTTGAAAGAGCTGGGAAATCCAAGCCAGGTATTTTTTGTTTGCTTTTCTTTTTCTTTTTCTTTTTGATTTATCAAGTATACATCCACACGGCACACTTCTGAACCACCTTATCGGATGTTTTATCTTCCATGAAAAGTGTTCTGGGTAAAACTTGAAAAGTTATTTTTAGGGAGAACAAATACTCTGACATGCTAAAGCCATGCATTACTGAGCAGTGGTAGAATGATGCTCTCAATGCCCACATCTTCTGGAGCATCATTCTTCCACTACTTTATGGATGGGTTTAACATCTCATTATATTCATCCTTCTTAAAAGGAACTTCCCAAGCTCTCAAAGTTAATTCTCAGGAACTATATGTATTTCAAGATCTCATGTTAAATGCAAACCCACCTTTATCGAATCATATAAGTTTATTGCACGGTGTTCTCGTAATGTACTGGGTACATAATGTGAACAGAATGGAACAAATTTTATCACACAGTATGATCCTTGTCGAGTTCCCCTTCCATGCTCTGACAGTTCCTAGCCTGTTCCAATGGGAGAACTGTACAAATGCTTCCTCAGCCAACAGGAACACTAACAGACTGTTCCAGATGATATGTCTGTGATAATACTACCCTGTCTCAATCTATCCTATTATTCTGATTGGCCAGGATAATCTCCTCCCCTCCCATCCTAGAACATCCACAAACTCAACTCTTCTTCTGGTGTTGACACAAGGAGGGTGCCACAGTAATTTTAAAAATATTTTCTTTTATTTTTATAGATGGAATTGCATCGTGTTTATAAGGGGGGGGGGAAACCCAATGAATGCTCACAACCTAAACCTCCTCATAGCATTCTTTCCAATGCAGACATAGGGGGTTTCTCCATACATTATAAAAAAAATTTACATACAACCTTGCCACAACAGTATGTGTGAACCAAAGAAGGACAGCTGGGGAACAACCTGAGTGCCAGTACCAGTACAACAATAAATGCAGTGTGATAATATGTGTTCTCATAACATTATCATCGCGTTATCACTAGTCTAATGCTGCAACACCATTCCCATATTGTTAATTTGCAGGACTCAGTGGGAACATTACAGGTACTGGTGCAATAAACTTAATAGGCTAGATTTGCCCTCAGTGACCTTTCATGGTTTCCAATGAAGAGCAGTGGTTAAATGCCTGTACTGCAGCCACTCACTCATAGACCACAAGGTTGCGAGTTCAATACTAGCCAGGGCTCAGGCTAGACTCAGGCCTGCATCCTTCTGAGGTCGCTAAAATGAGTACCCAGCTGTTGGAGGGCAATGAGCTTACAGTTGTAAACCTCTTAGACATCCCATAGCGTGATATGAAGCGGTATATAAATGAAGCTGCATGTTCATGTGAACTGTGTAAATATATACACTGTGAACAATATTATACTCAATCCTCCCAATGAAGGGGAGAAACGAAGCAAAGAACAGTTATGATGGAACAATTATAAAACCCAGCTTTTTATTCAGCCATTTTTGTGGGGTCAAGGCTACCCAAGAAATGGCACAATTTATAAAGAGTCTGTTTGGGCTGGGAGATAATCTTGAAAGTCCTAAGATGAGATATTTGCTTCCGAGGCTTTCTGTAATAAAGATAAGAAAAGCATTCCACTGCTGTTCAAAAAGCCATGTCTGCCCAGGTGCTTATCTTGAAGTGGAACTGCCAAGATCCAGCTAAAAAGCAAACCTTGAGCTATCTCCAAGAACAATGACTGAAGGATGAAGAACATCTTCAAATATCAGAAGGAAATGAGTACAGGCCACACAGTTCTATTGGGAAAATGAGAATAAGGAAACCAGCAACCAAATATACAACAGAAAGAAAGAGCAGAAATGTATCCAGCAGGGTGATTTGGGACTGAATTTGACAATTCAGGTTGGGACCCCATTTGATTCAGATCCAGTCTGACACACTTCAGATCCTGAATCTCAAATGAGATTACCAAATCTTTGTTCTCCTGTTGACTTCCAGTAGGAAATTAAATTGCTAGATTTTAATTTTAAAAATAGAAGTACATTAAATGTTAAGACATTGTAATGCTTTTAGAACAAACAGTTCCTCCTAAATTGCAAATAGATATAGAGGTATAATGGTTTGCTTGTTGACTCTGAGATCACAACTGACTCTGTAGATCACAGTTCGATTCTCTGTTCAGTCATGGAAATCCACTGAGTGACCTTGGGCAAGTCACACACTCTCAGCCCCAGAAAACCCCATGATAGGGTTAGGGTTGCCATATGTTGGAAACTAATTGAAGGCACACAACAACAACAACAACAACAACAAGGTTCCAGGAGTGTTTGCTTGTTTGTTTGTTTGTTTTTGTTGTTTGTTTGTATCAGCCAAAAAATTGAAATGCATTTTTGGGCATGTACATTCAACTGAGTGCTCTGTCCTGCCAGCTCATGCTGCTTTCTGTACTCTGCTGTCCAGTTATGTCTGCTGCTTATACAATTAGAGGCTTATTCTCTGTATATGTAGTTATTGCACACATGCAAGGTAGAGACAAATGCAATAACAAAACAAACAAACAAACAAAAAACTAAAGAAGAAATGGGGAAAATACAGCATTCTTTCCAGGCAAGCATGCACACACACAGGCACAGTACTGGAGCTTGTAACAAATATCCAGGGCTCAGAGTGCCAGTACAGATTACAACCAAAGACCAAAGTGATGTTCAAAATTCATATGAGAGATGGTGTGATAGACACTGAGTGGGCTGGTAGGCAACTAAATAAACTAAAAGCTGTTTGCTGCCCACTGCCGCCCTCCCAATAAGTCTAAATAGTTTCAGACTGGGCCAATACATTCCAGAGCTAAACTGGGCAGATCTAACCTACTTTGGGACCAATCTGAATTAACCCAATTTGTTTTGGAACTGAGGATATGTCCTTAGCAGTTGTACAGCCCTATTAAACACTAATGGAATGAAAATGCAATTTATTTTCAACAAGTGAATATTGGTTTGGTTCCTTTTGTGTTTCATTGTGCTAATGATCAGGAAGGTAACAGTCCCCTAGAGGCACTAGATCCTATCTGATTTTGGAGGCTAACTGGGTCAACCCTAGTTATTACTTGTATTGGAGACCACCAAGGAATACCAGGTGCTGTAAGCTATATTACAGAGGAAGGAACTGGCAAAAACACCTCTGAGGGCCTAAGAAAATCTTATAAAGTGTGTGGGGTAACCATAAGTTGACAGGTGACTTGAAGGCACATGTACCCACAAGACTTGCTTGTTTAGTTCTTGGCTAAGCGCTAGGAGATTCAAAGGAAAAACTAGCGTGATCAGGTCCCAGGAATATTTGAAGACACGTTCCTTCTTTTTTCCTCATCTTTCTTCATTCTCCTCCTTTTGCAATACATATCTTGCCTCTCCTCCATCTCTGCCAAAACTGTGACCTTTAACTGAACCTAACAGACTGTTATCAGAAAAATAAATAGTTCTTCCTATGGCCTGATTATAAAGGCGAGGCACTTGCATCAGATCTATTCTAAAGACAAGGACTCTTCCTTAAAAAGCCCAGTTATTATTATTATTTAAATCCAAAACTCAGGCAAATACACAAGGTAGATTCATAAAGAAAACTCAGCCTGCATATATTATCCTGGGTTATCATTACACATTCATAGAAAAAAAGTAACTCTGGATAATAGGATATTTCAATCTGACCTGAACTGGACCATTCAGAACCTTCTTGGATGAATGGGGTACCCTGCCATCTTATGACTCATTGTCATTTATTCTAAGGTCATCTGGTGAACAGCTAGATACAGCTGGAAATAGGACTAATGTGGTGTTGGCCTGGCTACTAAATCTTCTCAGATATTTCCAGAAAACTAGAGTTTCCATGTCCTGATTTCTCCTTCCAGATAAAGTCTAAAAATGGGGGGGAGGAGGACATCTGTCCTACTGGGAAATGATTAAGAAATGTTGTTTTGGTGACTGAGGGGCTATGCAGAAGGGCAGCTCTGGGCCGCCCCTGCTAGCCACGGATCAGGGCTGCAGAAACCACACACCGTGGCCCCAATCCTCCCTTTTGCTGCCCCTAAAAGAGTGGCAAAATGCCACTCCTTTTAGAGGTGGCAAAAGGCCGCCGTAAGAGTGGGCGCCATGGCTCTTCTGTGCCCTTTCGGCATAGTGTGTTTGTACACTGTGCCAGGAAGGCGTCCTGACACTGCATGCTGTGCAAATGGGTGTGCAGTGTCAGGACAGCATCGGGGTGGGGTTGGGGCAGTTGGTGTGCAGCTGCTCTGCTCCAACTCTACCCCCAGGCTGGCCCTTTGGACCAGTCTTTAACACCCCTGAGACCCTGCCTGCTTAGACCAAATAATGTTCCCCTCCCCATCCTCTCAACAAGGTGTCTAAATGATGCATGGCCCAAATCGTGGTTCTGGTGCCAACAGTCTGGATGATGTATGACCTGTTCAGCATCAAACTCAGACTATGCACCCCTTATAATGGAATTCTAAAGCTCAAATTTTGCCCTGGATCTTCCCGGAAGATCTGGAGTCATCTGTTGTGACACTGGGTGCCTATTTACAATGCATCTTGCTGCCACCACAGCATCAAAAGTTTGGAAGCACTGCACAAAAAGAGGGGTGCTAATTGTGAGGCCCATGGGCCACCTGCAGACCAGCAGCTTCTGGACATCCCTCCAGCCCCTTCCAAAATACCCATTTTTTGGGGGGGGGGACCTTCTGTTGAAACTGAATGCAATTTTTAGCCAAAAAGAATAAAGCCTTTGTGGCTGAAGTCCTGTGTTTAAAGGCTGATTGATCAGCCCAACCCTAATCAGGAAAATCTTTAAAAAATGATTGCAATTAACTGAAACACTATTTCAGGTTCTGGGAAAATGTCTCTGTGTTGCCTGCATGGAATCAAGGGCACCCTGAAATAGCCCTCTGACCCTCCACATGTACTCACTCCTGCTAAACAACAACAACAACAACAACAACAACAACAAAAACAGGTAGCAGATTATCTGGTTGTCTTTTTCCGTTAGTAGCACATTGCTAATGAATGCAACTTTTTAGTTACAAGTAATAAAGTAACACATTATAAACACATTGCTTTCTTTTAGAAAAAGAAAGGAGCCCTGGTGGCACAGTGGTTAAATGCCCGTACTTCACCCACTTACTCACTAACCAAATATAGTGAGTTCAAACCTAGCCAGGGGCTCAAGGTCCACTCAGCTTTACATCCTTCCAAGGTTGCTAAAATGAGTACCCAGTTTGACAGGGGCAATTAGCTTACAGTTGTAAACCACTTAGAGACTGCTCAATGCAGTATGAAGTTGTATATAAATCAAGCTGCTATTGCTAATAATAATAATAATAATAATAATAACTGAAAATGGCCAACCACCCATCTTCTCACTATTTTTTTTAAATTTTAATTCAGGTGGTGGGGGAACTCTTCAACATTCTTGTTCAGATGCTTAAAAATAACCATATAGTCCCTTATTCCTCAAAAGAGTAATGTGCTACAAGAAACATAATTACTTTTGATATGTTGCTTTCAGCCTCTGAGCAACTTTTTAAAGGAATGTTTAGTCATCTTTTTAGCAGAAACAAAGACATGAAGCAGGTACTGAAAAAGGTCAAGGAGGAAGGTGCCAAGGTAGGCTCGATGCTCAACACTAGAAAACAAAAAGAAGACTATGGAAGAGCTACAAGAATTTATTATAGACAATTGGAATGGAAAAATTGAAATAGTCAAAGAGTTCCCATACCTTGGATGAAATATTAATCAGAAAAGAGACTGCAGTCAAGAAATCAGAAGAAGAACAGGAAGGGCAGCTATGAAAGAACTGGACAAGATCCTCAAGTGTAAAGATTCTGAATACTAAGAATCTTCCAAGCCATAATATTCCTCATCATAATAATGGATGTGAGAGCTGGACAGTGAAGAAAGCAGATAAGAAGAACATAAATTCATTTGAGATGTGGTATTGGAAAAGAGTGCTAAGGATACAATGGATGGCCAAGACAAACAAATGGATTCTAAAATAGATCAGGCCTGAACTCTCCCTGGTAGCCAAGATCACTTTTAATTGAGGCAGTCATACTTTGGTCACATTGTAAGAAGACATGACTCATTAGAAAAGACACCAATACTAGAAAGGTGGAAAACAGCAGAAAGAGAGGAAGACCACAGGCCAGATGGATGGACCCAATTAGAGATGCCATGGGCCTGAGACTGCAGGGCCTGAGTAGAGCAGTGGAGGATGGAAGATCTTGGAGATGTCTCATCCACAGGGTTGCCATGAATTGAGGTCAACTCAAAGCCAGTTTACAACAATAGCCATCTTTGCCTGAGATTTATTAAAACCACTTCAGTCTCAGGAGATCACATTGATGGGACAATGGCCACATTCTACAAAAGTAATTATTTGCATCTTATGCTGTCCCACAGCAGTGATTTGTTTATGTGTTTAGTGTTTCTGTATAGATGAAAATGTGTTAGTGGTGTAAGATATGGGTCATCTGACTCAGGGCTAGTCTACACATAAGTGTATTATGGAAATTGCTATGGATTTTTGCATATTTACATTGACATCTAATTGTTTTCACTTTTCTGTACAAGTTCACATTTATTTGCTCTCCCTCTGCTGAAAATGCACAGCCATTCAAATCCATGCAAAGCAGGCAGATTGCTACATGTTTGATAATGTGCATCCTCAAGGATACTTATGGTTGTTGTTGTTGTTGTTGTAGTGTTCCTCCAAGTCATTTTTTTTACTTATGATGACCCTAGGGCAACCATATCATAGGGTTTTCTTGGCAAGTTTCTTCAGAAGAAGTTTGCCATTGCTATCTTCTGAGGCTGAGAGAGTGTGATTTGCCCAAGGTCACCCAGTTGATTTTTATTCTTGAATGGGGATTTGAACTCTGGGTCTAAGATCACATTCCAGTGCTCAAACCACTACACCATTCTCCCATAAGAACTGCAAAGCCTTTTTAACTAAACAGCACATCATGATCCAGAGTCCTGATAAATTTCCTGAATGGCCACCTGTCTCTCATGCTGAAATTAAAAATCTGATCTCTACACTTCAGTGTGGTAAGGCTCCTGGAGAAAATATGATTCTCCCCCCCAAGGTGTCCAAACTAGATATCGAGTGCTGGTCACCTATTCTTACCAAACTATTTACATACATTAATTCAACTGGTAATTTCCCCCGGGTGGCAATCGAGTATTGTTGTACCAATCTACTAGAAAGGGGACACAATAGACCCTTCTAACTATAGACCCTCAGTCTTTTGGATGTAGCTTCTAAACTTTATACCCACTATCTTTCAAATAAACATCTAAACTTTATACCCACTATCTTTCAAATAAAACACATAGCGAATCTCCATTTTGTATTAATGGGATTCAAGTGCAGATCTTAAAGGATATTCCAGTTTGAATTTTGAGAAGGAGAAAGGAATACGCCTTCCTAACAGTTTTTTTAAGACAGCATAATGTCCCTTATAGGTGGGGTTCCCCAGAGGGAATGGTTTTTTGGTGGAGGAGGAGAAGAGTGGTCATTAGAAATATAGAGGAAGCACGTAAATTTTGGGATCTGGAAGAAAAGAGGAAAAAAACGAAGGAGAAAACGCATCCAGAACAAGGAGGCGATTTACAAAATAATCAAATTCCAGGTGACAGTGAGACAGAGAGAGGAAAGGGAATAGGCAGAGAGGATAGCTTGGACAAGCTTGAATTAGAAAAGTGGTGAAGAAAGAGAGAGGAGGGTGAATCTGAAGATCAATCGCTAAGCGAGCCGGAAGGGGACATATACAACCAGGAAGAGAACTTGGATGGAGAGGGAAATAGAGAACTAACAGAGATATAGAATGTAAGTACTATTCCCTTATTAACAAATTGGATCCCTCTGGGTTTATTCTCAGTAGTTAGTGTTCACTGGCTTTTCCCTTTGGACAATGGAACATCTTAAATTCCTAACATGGAACGTAAGGGGATTAAACACCCCCCCAAAAAGGAAAAAAATCTACCATTATCTCCAGAAAGTGAAGGCTGATATAGTGTGTCTTCAAGAGACGCATATTAGACTTAAAGATGTCAAGTATCTTGAATATAAAAAAATTGGCAAAGAATTTATTGCAGCAGCCAAGAATAAAAAAAGGGAGTTGTAGTTTATGTGTCTACAAAATTCGAATCAAATTTAATATATTCAGACCCGAACAGTCAGTACGTTTTAGTAGAACTTAATTTAAGAGGGGAAAAGATACTCTTGGTTGGAGTATATGCTCCCTTGTTAAATAAAAAAATTTTTTTTTGATCAGTTATTAGATACAATCCAATCTAAAAATAATGATTTAATTATAGCAATGGGCGATTGGAAAGGGGTAACTGACCCACAAGTTGATAGATCCCAGAGTAATATCAGGAAGAGAAAAAATCAGGGTAAACTTCTGCAAAGTTTTTTCGAGCTCCAGGAAATCTTGACTTTAAAAGATGTGTGGAGAATACTTTATACTGACGCTAAAGATTATACTTATTTTTCCCAGGTTCATGCAACCTGGTCATGAATAGATATGTTTTTAGTTTCTCCCCAATTATGTAATCGGATTGTAAAAATTGATACATTACCTGCCATCTGGTCTGACCACAACCCACTGATTATAAAAATGAAATATAAAGCTAGAGAATATAAATGGAGGCTAAATGAACATTTATTAAAAAATGAGAAGATCCTTAAGGAAGCCCAAGATAATCTGCAACTATTTTTTAAGGAAAACACAAATGATGAAACCCCTATCAACATGGTATGGGACACCTCTAAGGCGTATATGAGAGGGTTCTTTATGAAGAAAAACTGGGAAAGGAAAAAATAAAAGAAAAAAAGGTTAAAGAGTTAGAAGAGGAACTTAAAAAATATGAGGACCAATTGAAAAAGAACCCCAAAGGTAAAGAAATAAAAGAGAATATTCATAGAATTCATAGTCAAATTTCCATGTTATCTATGGAGGAAATACACAACAAAATAAAATTTGTTAAACAAAAGTATTTTGAGTCTTCAAATAAACCAGGTAAATTATTGGCTTCATTAGTGAAAAAGGAAAGAGAGAAACAGATTATAGTGGCTCTAAAAGAAGGTGAACAACTATTTTCATCCCAATCTCATATGAAAAATATTACATTTAATTATTTTTTGAATTTATACAAGGAGACGAGTGATAACCCCAAGGTTATCAAAGAATATCTAGAGAATCAACCATTGCTGAAGCTTACGAAAGAATTTAAGGATCAGTTGAGTAAAAAAATAGAAATGCAGGAAGTATTGGATGCGATTAAAAGTTTGAAACTAGGTAAATCTCCTGGCCCAGATGGGTTTATTACTGAATATTACAAAAAATGTAAGGATCAACTAGCTGCTCCTCTTTTGCAAACAATGAATGCTATGCTGGATGGATTGATTCTGAAAACTTGGTTAGAAGCAACTATTATACTTATACCTAAAGAGAAAAAAGATAAAACAAACCCCAAAAACTACAGGCCAATCTCGTTATTAAATAACAATTATAAAATTTTTGCAATGGTTTTAGCAAGTAGAATCAAGAAATGGCTGTCAACTTGGATTCATGACGATCAAGCGGGTTTTTTGCCTGGACGCATGATTAAAGATAATGTACGACATTTGATTAATTTAATTTAATTCCATAATAAAATGATTAATAATAAAGTGGCCCTAATATTTTTCGACATCGAGAAGGCCTTTGATAATTTGAATTGGGCTTTTATGTTTTCAGTATTGGAAAAATTAGACCCTGGGGAAAACTTGTTGAAATGGATAAAAGCTATTTATCATCACCAGGAAGCCAGAATTATGGTCAATAGAGAATTGACAAAATCATTTAAGATTGAGAAAGGGGTGAGAAAAGGTTGCCCTCTCTCCCCCCTTTTATTTATCCTAAATTTTGAGATTCTAATGAATAATATCAGAAAATTCAGGTTATTAGAATGGAGTAACTTATAAAGTGAAGGCCTTTGCAGATGATCTAATGTTTTCTCTTTCTCTTTCAGATCCGTGTGGAGACATTAAAGGAAATTTATAAATTTGGGACAGTAACAGGCCTTAAAATTAATAAAGATAAAACTGAAATGTTATTAATGAACTTAACTCCCAAAGAGAAAGAGGAATTAAAAATGAACTCTAAATTACAAGAAGCAAAAATGGTTAAATATCTAGGAATAAATTTTACAACTAGAAATAGTGACCTTCTCAAAAATAATTATGAAAAAAATGGGCAGAAATAAAAGAAGACTTAAAGAGATGGAATAAGTTAAAAATCTCATGGATGGGCCGAATTTCAACAATTAAAATGTGTGTCCTTCCAAAAATAATGTATTTGTTCCAGAATATTCCAGTAATCATAAATGATAAGCTTTTTGACAAATGGAATAAAGGAGTTTCTAAATTTTTATGGTTGGGAAAGAAACCAAGGATTAAATTTAAACTATTGCAAGACTCAACTGATAGAGGCGGTTTGGGTATGCCAAACTTCAAAAATTATTATTATGCAAGTACATTATTCTGGCTCATTGACTGGTTTAAATTGAAAAATGAAAAAATCTTAAATTGGAAGGTTATGACAATGTTTATGGATGGCATGCCTACTTGTTTTATGATAAGATAAAGTGTCATAGAAACTTTAACGATCGCATTATACGAAGGTCCCTTTTGAGAATTTGGAATAAAGTTAAAAAAATTGGCAAGATATTTTACCCAGATGGACTGTAATTGGGGAAGTTGTCACTAGAGATAATAAATTTGGAAAAAGCAAATGGCTAACTTATGAGGAACTACTTATAAAGGAGGGAAGTAGTTGGGAAATGAAGACGCAAAAACAATTAAATATAGAGGGGTTTAATTGCAATTGGTTCTCATATAGACAGCTAAAGGAACATTTTTGGATTGACAAGAAGACTCGGCTGATAGGGATAATGGACAAACATTTTGAAAATGTAATATGGTCAAGGGAAAAACATCAGATTTCTGAATTTTATAAGATATTGCAAAGTATCGAAATGGAATTGGAAATCATTAAGCCCTCTATGATTAAGTGGGCTCAGAATTTTGGGCATGCAATTGAGCTATCCCAATGGGAAAAGTGTTGGGTAAAGAGAATAAAATATACTTTGAACTATGGATTAAAGGAAAATTTTTACAAAATGATGTATCGCTGGTACCTTACGCCGGCGCACTTAGTTAAAATGCATAAATCATATTCAAACATATGCTGGAAATGCAACGAGAAAATTGGTTCATTATACCACCAGTGGTGGAATTGTAAAAAAGCAAAAATGTATTGGGAAGTTATAAGATCTGCTCTTAATGAGATTTTGGACTATAATCTTAGCTTAGACCCTCAACTTTTTCTACTAGGGATATGTTCAGATGAAATGTTAGAAAAGAAGTTTGGAAAACTAATTTTTTATTCTTTGTCTGCTGCTAGGCTGTTATATGCTGTAAGGTGGAACACGAAAGAAATCCCACTTTTGAATGATTGGATTACAAAAATGTTTGAATTGATGGAATTGGACAAACTTACGGGGATGATTAGAGGAGCAAATCAAGAGACATTTAAAAGAGACTGGGAACCCTTGATTAGGTTGCTTACTTCGAGAGGTATTAGGATGAAAGTTTAGTAGAGGCTGGAATAAATGTATTAGATTGGGTTTTTCTTTTCCTTTAGATGTTAAAAATAAAGTAAAAACGGGAACTAAGTAACAAAATAATGCTACTTAAAAAGTTTGATAGTAGTACTTAGTCCTGAGGGATAAATTGTTAACTTATACTGAATGACGGGTTCGTATTCTACTTTTGTTTTCTATTTAATAGTAACGCGTATAGAAGTCATATTTATAAGGCTGAATGGCAAACTGTACTAAATGTGGAAGTCTGTTTTTTATTTGCAGAGTATTTCGATAATTGTATTCTATTGTATTTTTTGTGATATTATTGTATACAAATCATAGACAAGTTTATAAGTGTCTAATATAGGATTCTAAATGTATTGATTGTAGAACATCAAGAAAACAAGCCAAATGAATGTTTATAACGGTTTTTATTAGAGTAGTGAGCGAAATGAAATGTATACAATATAGGTTATTATGATATATGTACATATATATATATATATATATATATATAT
>CM034701.1:206345559-206373039 GCA_020142125.1 Phrynosoma platyrhinos
AACATCTGGAATGGGATAGTAAACAATCTATTATCCATGAGGCGCAAACAAGATTTAGGAGAGGTAGAAGCACTCTGGACCAAGCCTTTATTTTTCAACTTCTTATATGTTAATTTTGCAGTGTTCCAAATAAGTTTATTTATACAGCATTTGTAGATTTTTCATCTGCATTCAATTTGGTAGACAGGCAGTGTCTATGGCAAAAATTGTCAAAAACAAACATTGATAACAGACTCTTGTGGCTTATAACAGACTCTTGTGGCTTATAACAGCTGTTACATCAAGTTATTTCTCTGCAGGTCAGAACGGGTTCAAATGGTGCTTTAACACAATCTATTCCTATTGAATGGGGAGTGAACCCAGGACTGTATTCTGGCACCTTTTATATGCCAGAAAGAGTGCAAATTGAGTCCACTTTAAGGATTAGGGTTAGTGCTAGGGAATAATGGGAATTGTTGTTGTTGTTTTCCCCTGGGGCATTGAGCCTTCTCTGTCAGAGAGCTCTGGTGCCACAATAAAATACAGTTCCCATGATTCCCTAACCCTAACCCTTAAAGTGGACTCAATTTGCACTATTTCTACCAGTCTGCAAAGGCCTGCATCAATGATTTGATATCAGAAATGGCCTCTCCCTCATTCTTTCCCTCAGCTATTAGCAATTGCGAGATTTCAATTTTGTTTTATGCTGATGACATGATTTTGCTTTCTTTAAACAAAATTGGCCTTAGAAGGATATTAGCCAAATTTGGGAGGCTTTGTAGGAACAATTCATTGTTAACTATTCTAAAATCAAGATCATGGTTTTTGGGAGGAGAAGCCTAAGAGCACATGGATACTAGATGGACATAATTTAGAACAGGTGCATTCCTTTAAATACCTGGGGCTGTACATTGATGAAAAATGTACTTGGAAACAACATCTGAAAGCCACTAAAATCTCAAGTGCCAGATCTACTGGGCAACTTAAAAGATTTTTCTACTCCAGCAGGGGGGGGGGGCAGTTAACACATCTTACCCTAAAGGCTTTTGCAGGCAAAATTATTGTGCAAATGCTGTATGGGGCAGAAATCTGGAGTAAAAATGCCAAATCCATTCTGGAAATTTTGCAAAACAAATATATGTGACAGATCTTGGGACTTCCTCCAGGGGTTCCAGTGGCTCACCTTAGGGCTGAGTTGGGCCTCCCCTCAATAGCAGCTAGAATTGATTTGTCTTATTTGAGATTCTGGCTCAGACTAAATAGACTGGAAGACCACTCCCTCAGCAAACTCTGTTGGTTGGAGGAACTTAGGGTTGATGGATGGGCACAACTGTGCCAAGAAAAATTAAATGTTTATAACCTCAACATACAAAAGTATCTCAGGCTTAATCCTTGTGACCTTAAGAACTTGGTATTTGATTATGATGCTAACCTAGATAGAGCAACCATAGTTGAGGCATCATTCTTTATTTGATACCAACAGATACAAATCAACCATGAAAAGTCACAATACTTTGAAACCCTGACTTTTCCCCAGCTTTGAAGGGCTTTCACAGAACTATGATTTCAGCAGATGTGCTCTGCTTATCCTGAAGGGAGATATAGAGGCACCCCAATTATAGACAGAAAATATGTATTCTGTTTTAATCAGATAGAAGATATTGTTCATTATTTGATGTTCTTCCCTCTTTACTTCTCACCTAGACAAAGATTTGTGTCACCCATTATTCAGTCATATAGAGATTGCACACCTCAGGAAATAGTTGTGGAGCTCTTACCTAATATTCAGCTATTTGTTACATGCTCAGTAGCCCAATTTGCACTGGCTGCCAAGAAACTGCATGTTCATCTTATTAAAGAACATACAATAATGTAGATATGAATCTAACACTTTTGATTTGCTGGTTGAGTAGGGTTTCGTTAAAATAGTTTTAAAGTTATGTATAACATTCTTAAAACTACGATTTTAATCTTGTATATATTTCGTTTCTATATATTTTATTTTTATGTATTGTAAAGGCCATTGGCTATAAATACAATAAAGTTCCTTTCTTTCTGTGGAGTTCTGAGCCTGAATCATGTGTGGCAGGATCACATTCTTTTCTTAGAATGAGGAGTATTTTAATTGTGTAGACCAGCTCCTAAGCATCCTGTATTATCCGTACATGTGTCTTTTACTCCAGCAGCATGTATTCTAACAAGGGGGAAGAGGGGCTTTTCATTAGCCACTCCCTTGGTAATGTATGAATTTGACTTAAGAGCACAAAACATTAGATTTTCAGTCACCCATTCACACAGTTTTCTTTTTAATGCTGCTTTTCTTGAAAATGCAGTCACTTGTACCTTCTAATATTTCTACTCCTTCTTTCACATCAAATTTTATGTCTCATTCAAGTTTCTGCTCCTCTTACTCTCACTCTTATTTTATATCTTAGCCTTACCATTCAAAAACATTGGAACTTTCTAGTATAGGGTTCCTTGTGAAGCACATTGCATCAAAGGACATGACACATCATCATCACCATCACCATCACCATCACCATCACCATCACCATCACCATCACCATCACCATCACCATCACCATCACCATCATCGCTGTTATTATTATGACTATTACTATTGCTATTGCTATTATTTTAAAAGTTTTACATTGTTTTCAAATTTCAGGGGACAAGAAACACAGGAAAACTAAATGGAGGAGAGGGAATACAAGAAAAAGAGGTACAATTAGAGCTACAAAAGGCATGAAAATTACATCAAGAAAGATACTTGAAGCCTGCAAGCACCTAATAAGCATAATATTAACCAAAATTACTACACATGAATAATTCACACATAATCGTTAGTAACAATATGTCTGCCTTTTCTTGAGAAATGTTAATCAGCTCTGGAGTAATATATATAGATGTAAATATATATTTCAATATACCTATATATTGTCTATAACAAGGGCCACAATTGGTCTGTTCTTCAGATGTTTGTTGTTGTTGTTGTTAGTTGCCTTAGAGTCAACCTTGACCTCATCCCCACTACATTATAAACCAGTACTCTAACCAGTTTGAAGTGGTTTAAATGACCCTGGTTCACACTTGAGCCAAATCACTGAAGTGGTTTGGCAAGGCCCCCCCCCCCACTAGACCCATTTAATATGTGTCTTTTTGACACTCATTTTTCCTGCGTCTTTTGCAATAAATCAATTCAGTGCAAGTGAGAATGAGATGAAGATTGAATCAATTGAAATGTGCCCTTTAAATTTGCCAACTGGCTGAAGAGGGTCCATTTTGAATCAATTCATTAGTCAATGTGAATGACAAGTGGGTTATTTTACCACAAGAAAACATGATCTGAGCAAATGTACTGTGAACCATGCTCCACTGTAGAACCAATCCATTGATTCAGGTTGCAAGTTGATTTATTTGTAAGTGGGAATTAGGCCCTTTTCTCATGGCAGCTCTATGAATGAGATGACTCCAACCCCCCCCCCATCTCGTTCCCTCTACTCAGGTCCTGTATGTTCAGGCCCATGGTATCCATGATTAGGGGCCCCTACAGACAGGCGCCTGAGGCTGCCCCACTCTTCAGCCCAATCCATTCATTGAGTGGCCCTGGAAGGAGCGCTAAAATAGCACTTCTTCCTCAAGCCACAGAAAGGGTGCTGGAAGAGGTGGCCCGTGCCTCTTCCATTGCAGCATTTCTGGACGCTATGACGGAAGGACGTCATCAGAGCTCCCACCATGTGCAATGGTGGGCACTCTGATGATGTCCTCAGGAAGGGGTTGGGGTGCCCAGCATCCAGCTGCCCTCCTCTTTCCTGTCTGCAAAGCCCCTAAGTCTATCCATCTGGCATGTGGTTTTCCATTCTTCCTACTACCCTCTACTTTCCCCAGCATCATTGTCTTTCCTAATGAGTTGTGCCTTCTCATGATGTGGCCAAAGTATGACAGTCTCAGTACAATTTCTATGAACTCTAGCCCGTGTAGCCAATATTGAGGGATATTAGTCATTGCCTTAAATAAGAAAGTCTCACATTTGTCATCCTTGGCTTATAGAGTCTATATCCAATAGATTTTATCAGAGCTTTGTTCAACATCATGGGCCCAAATACTCAAATCATGGTCAACAGCTTACCTCTCAAAGACTAGAAAACAGAAACTGGGGAGAAATAGCCAATTTCAGGCCTGAGACAGCAGATAATACAAAGGCATTTTTTAAAATAAAAAAATCCTTAACTTGCTTTTACCTTTAGGTAAGAAGTGTGGCTAAACAGGTTATCGCTGCATAGCTTCCTGTCAAAGTGGAATTTCCATCCCAGGGAAGAGAGATGAGTTAGGCAGAAAGGAATGTAATGATCTGCTTGCTTTCCCCCCTACACCTCCCAGCCTTGCTAAGTGCAGGCTTAAAGGATAAAAGGGGGAAGGGTTGCTGTGAATGGTGGCACTTCAGTATCTTCCATCGCCCCCCTCCTTCCCCCTTCAATATTTAGAAAAGAGTACAAGCCCAGATGAAGGTGTTTAAATTATGCCTGTCCAGACTAAAGAGCTGCTATCTCCCTCCAGAGTGCAAATACCAGCTGTCCCAGAGATAGGTAGGAGAAGGCTTGGATTTTTTAATAACACAGCAATATGTATGATACTAGGCTTCACTGGCATGCCTTTGTGTATGTGTGTGTATATATGTGAATGCCTACAAATTGCCCGTCGACTTATGGCAACCCCATAAATTTCATAAGGTTTTCTTAGGCAAGGAATATTCAGATGTGGTTTGTCCAGTTCCTTCCTATAAAACAGTGGTGGCAAATATGACATGCATGCCAGAGGGGGCACTCAGAGCCCTCTCTGTGGGCACGCACACTGTTTCCCCAGCACAGAGTTCTCCAGAGTTAATTACTAGAAAGCCAGAGGGATGCATCACTTTGAGATAAATAAGTGGGTTTTGAGTTGCAGTTTGAGCACTCCGTCACTAAAGGTTCACCATCACTGCTCTAAAATATAGCCTACAGCACTGGTCTTCCTTGGTGTAGCAGTTAGGGTTTGAATCCTCGCTCAGCCACAGAAATCCACTGTATGACTTTGGGCAAGTCACAGACCCTTAGCCTCTGAGGCAGGCAAGGAAAAAGCCCTCCAAACAAATTCTGGCAAGAAAAACCTATGCCTTAGGGTTGCTGTAAGTCATAAATGTATTGAAAGCACACAGAAACAACAGCAACAGCTTGTATATTCATTGGTGATCTCTCATCCAAGTACTAACCAGGGTTGATACTGCTTAGCCTCCAAAATCTGATAGAATCTGATGGGTATTTAGATATTAATTCCACCCCTCCTCCTTCTGTTGACATATGGTGATGCGATTCTCTCCAATATAATTAACTTTTTAGTCCCTGCGGTAGACTTTTGAATCTACTATACATGCCAATTTTAAATGAAGGGGTAACAAACAGAATTTGAAAAATGGAAGCTTGGAAGCCTTGTCACGAATCTCCTTGAAACTTGATCCCCATGAGCTCCTGGGAGCTCAGGCACTTCAGGCTGAGCTGCTCTGTAGCACAGCATTGAGCAAAGGGACTCACATTTGTCACATGTGATTTGTTCTTACTCATCTTTCTCCCTGGAGGATAGAACTGCATGCATTGAAGTGCACTGCTTAGCTTGCAATTAGTTTTAAAATGCCATTAATTAAAAAGTCAGCAAAGCTGGGTTGAGCCAAGGTCTTATTGCAAAGCCTGTCTGGCCATTGTCTTTGGTCTGTGATTACTCCACAATAAAATGATCTGAAGGAAAGAAAGGAGGCAGCCTCAAAAGGAAAAGGGCATTCCAGCCAGAGGCACCCTGTTGAGCTTTGGCCTTTGATGCTCCAGAAGCCAAGTCTTTCAGCAAACACAACAGGCGACTGGCTAGGTGATCAGCTTAATTTTAGGGCTAGAGCATTTCAGCAGGC
Organism: Phrynosoma platyrhinos; assembly: GCA_020142125.1. Classification (NCBI taxonomy): domain Eukaryota; kingdom Metazoa; phylum Chordata; class Lepidosauria; order Squamata; family Phrynosomatidae; genus Phrynosoma; species Phrynosoma platyrhinos. The sequence goes on from CM034701.1 coordinate 206,351,474, forward strand.
TAACTTTTCCCTGGGGGAAAAAAAAGAAAGGATGGATGAACCAGGGACCAGGAGAGGCAGAGAAGAGCAGCACTTTCTTGGGCTTGCTATCATGCAATACCTGATTAAATTTAAAAATGTGATGGATAGGATACATTAAGTGCCTGAATGTAAACTTAATCATGGGAGGGAATTCTGTAAACAGCAATCAAAATCCCACAAGGCCTTAAAATGCCTGCTCTTCAGTATATGAAAAGGGAAGAAGACAATTGACAGGGTATGGGCATATCCAAGTTAAAACCCAAGGAAGGCAGGATGCGGCTCTGACAAAGTCCCCCTGGAGCTTTTTCTTTTTCATTTCACACATTATTGTTTGGATTCTACTTTAAGGCAGACTGACTGACTCTTGACAATGTTGTTGAAGCAGAACTCTACATGTTTAAATGAACAATCATTTGCCTGTACCAATTTTCCAGACCAAATATAAAGTTTCAGTCAAGGATAGGGACACAACTAAAGCAGTATGTACCTAAATACATTTAGGATTGAGAAACAGCATGGTGTAGTGGTTTGAGTGTTCAACTACGACTCTAGAGACCAGGGTTTGAATCTCCACTCAGCAACAGAAACCCACTGGGTGACCTTAAGCAAGTTACACTTTCTCAGCCTCAGAAGCAATTCCCTCTAACAAACCTTACCAAGAAAACTCCATGATAGGTTCACCATGGGGTCACCATAAATCAGAAACAACATGAAGGCACACAGCAACAGCATACACATAGGATTTAACAGTTTCTCTGACTGAAGATTTATAGTCTGAGAATTGGCATGGTTATTGGCCTTCGGGTTTCAATCAAGCATTTGCTCTCCTACTGACATTTTCTAGAACAGTTTCATCAGAGAAGCTTATTTACTTTTATTTACACTCTTAGAGTTGAATTATGGAAAATGGGCATGGAGGTTTATTCTTCTGAGCTGAGGAGGAGTTTGCATGGCTTCTGCAATCACATTTCCCTTTGATAGCAGTGCTGTCCTCTACTCAGATTTGTTCCCTTCTCCCTCTTAGCCTCATGGCCTGTGATTTCAGGTCCATCAGAGAAGATTCACAGGCACAAGATGCGTGACCTTTTCAATGGTGGCACTATATGGAATTCCCATTGGTTCCCTCTTTTTAAACATGGATGTTCTGGTGTGTTTTTAGTTGAATAATGATGCCAATCTATATTTTACAAAAGTTTTAACTGTCACTAAAAATGTGTTTACTTATTCATTTGTTAATTCATTAATTTGTGGATTTTATCTTGCTTTTCTCTCATATGGGACCCAGAATGTCAAAATAAAATATTTTAAAATGTTAAATGCTAAATCAATCTGTAATATATATATATATATATATATATATATATATATATAATTACATAATAACCTGTTTTAAAACATTAATTTAAAAATACATTAAAATGCATTACATCTTGGATCCTTGAATCCCACTGTGGGAAAATCCAAAAACCTTGAATCTCATTGTAGGAGAAAGATGGGATATAAATCCTTGAAATAAATAAATAAATAAATAAATAAATAACGCATTAAGAAACATCATGCCCATTGCACTACCCCAACCAGTTCAATGCCGAAGACTTGCTTTAAAAAGAAGGTATTTGCTTGCTGGCCAAAAGAGAGCAGAGAGGGGACCAACTGAGCCTCTCTTGGAAGAGGATTCTATGGCCTGGGAGTAGCCACTGAAAAGGCGATCTCCTGAGTCATACTTGTGATGGTGATGGGACCTGAAAGAAAGTCATCCTCTGAAGATCTTAAAACTTGAGTAGGCTCGTCTTTCAAATATTCTGAACCAAAGCTGTACAAAGCTTTATAGATCAAAAGCAGCACTTTGAATTCTGCCCAAAAACAGACCCTTAGAAGTTGTTTCAGCAAGGCAGTTATATGCTCTCCATAACCAGATCTGGTCAGCAGTCTAGCTGCAGTATTTTGGATGCGCTGAAGTTTCTGAACAGTTTCCAAAGGCAACTCCACTTAGAATGCATTACAGTAATCAAAACAGGATGTAATCAAGGCATCTTTTGCCATGTCCAGATTTGACATCTCAAGGAATGGGCATAGCTGGCACACTAGTTTTAATTGTACAAACAAACTCTTGGCCACTGTTAAAAAGCTTGGTTTACAGGCTCATGGCTGAGTCCAAGAATAGACCCAAGCTACAAACCTGAGATTTCTTGGGGAGTGTAACCCCGTCCAGCACAGTCTGGATGCCTATTCCCAGATTCACTTTTCTATTGACCAGGAGCACCTCTATCTTTTCTGGATTAAGTTTGATTTTGTTTGCCCTCATCCAGTCCATTTCAGGCAGCAGACACTAATTGAGTACTGAAATAGCTTCCTTCCAGTTAGATGAAAGGAGAGATAGCACTGGATGTTATCAATATACTGATGACACCAACCCCCAAATTTACAGACCACCTCTTCCTACAGTTTGATGTAGATGTTAGACAGTATGGCAGACAGAACTGAACTCTGAAGGACACCACAAACCAATGGCCAGGATGTCAAAAATGATTCCCCCAGCACTACATTCTGATGTGTCTCTCCAGGAAGGTCTGAAGCCATTGTAAAACAATGCTTCCAAGTCCCATCCCAGAGAGGTGGCTCAATGGTATCAAAAGCCACTGAGATATCCAGAAGAACAAATATGGACACTGTCCAGTCCCCAGCATAAGTTACTCACTAAGGTGATTGAAGCTGTCTGTTGCATAGGCCTGAAGCCAGATTGAAATGGAGCTAGATAATCTGTTTCCTCAAGGAACCCCTGGAACTAGGAGGCCACAACACACCCCAGGACCTTGCTCAAAAAAGGATTATTGGGGACTGGTTGGTTTCCAGTCTAGTACAGTTATCTAGTATTAATTACTGAGAAGGTTTTTCCCCAATAATGGTTACACTGCAGCCTTTTTTAAGCAGTATGGAGCCCAGCCCTGCTGCACCAGTGTTCATCATTTAATAAGCCAAAAAGGGCAAGGATCCAATACACAGATGGTGGCTTTCACATCTCCAAGGATCCTGTCCACAGGTTGAACAAATTTATTATTTATTGTTTATTATTTATATGCCACTCTTCAGCCATGAAGGCTCCTAGAGCACCTGACTGTTATTTTGAAAATTCCCTGTCCTCAGATTTACTATCTAAAAAGATAGGACAAGCATGGAAAAGAGGATGGCAGTAGCTGAAAGGATTAAGTCCAGCAAATACTAGCTACTGGTCTCTCCCTCAGAGAGATGGTGATATCAGAGCAATGGCTCTTGGCATGTAGGCAAGGCTTTTTCTCTTGCTAGAATCAAGTCATGATGATATTGAAAGGTATCCAATATCCACAGTACAAGCAGGCACCAAGATTACACCCCCTGGATCTGTATTAAATACAGCATACAAGTCAGAGCAGATCTGAGCACTGTTATCTGCAAAGTATGTTGCAAATTACTCCCAACAATCAAGTGGGCTGAAGTTTGTTCTTGTGAAGCAGAGCACAGAAGACCAAAGACCACTCAAGACAGCTCCACTGGTCAACTCTATACAGATGCAGTGGTGGCTGAAAAATATGATTTCTTCGCTGCTACCGTCAATATGGAGTAGGTCTTCCAGTGGCTCTACCCTGTGTTTGGTTGGACCTGGTCTGAGTTTTCCCCTGTCAGCACTCTAGTTTCTATCCCACTTGTGTCATCGATGCCAGGGGTCCTAAATCTAGGGCCTTCTGCCACTGAGTTGTCTCCCATCCCTGTGCCTGGGCACCTATGCCATCTTTTACTGCTGCAAGGAGGCAGTCTTGACTCATTGCAATATTCTAGCATTGTGTGATCTTTTCACAGGCACAGTAACTTTCTTGGTTACCTTCTTACCATCACAGCTACTTTTCACATTGTTCACCTGTCATGAGCAGTTGCTTCCTCTTTGCATCTGGATGTGAGAAAACCACTTCCTTCATGTAATGTGAGGATTGGGCCCCTCACTCACATGATCAAATGATTAAAGAGTGCCCAAAGGCATAGTCCTTCTCCACTCAATTTTTTAAATGCATTGTTTCTAAGGTATGTTGATTAAATCTGCATTAACCATGATTATGAGGCAAAAAGTCAAAATAATTTTGTGAAGGCATTCTGAGATGCAACGATTCAGCTGATTGCATTCAAATTTTCCCAGTGGTGAAGTTTCATTCTCCTTGTATAATGCTACTCCTTTGCTTTTCACTATTTGTTTAAGGCTCATACTTTATTGTCTTTAAAGTCGTGAATGCTTCAGGGGGAAGGGGGGATATCACAGAACCTTCCTATCAAATTGTCTCACACACTGGTTGCCTATTATTATACTTTGGCTTCGACCTGCTGTCAAGATAATGGTGTTATATGTGCCTGGTCTCTTGCTTGCCACCAGATGAGGTCTCTCTGCTAAAAATACAACTGCGACTTTCATCATTCTCTTTGTTGAGCTCAGGCTCAATGCTTTTGGCCCAGGGCTCACTGTTGTGAAACAGCTGCTGCTCCTGTGGTTTGTCTGCGTGGCTGTCTTGCAGCTATTGTGAGACAAATGTAGGGCTTAAAGGAACAGAGACTAACACAAAGCACCAAGCCCTGTTTGTTTTGAATCAGATGGTCTGTCACATGAGCTCTGTAGTGCTGCTGCTTAATTTTATTTTATCACCTTTCAATTATCCACAGCTCCAGTCTCTGGGTCACCAGCTTCTGGTCTGGAACTCACACCCTACATGCTTTTATTTAGTTTTCTTGAGTATTTGTTCCCTTTCTGCCAGCCTGCATTAAGATATTTGTTGGGCTTGATTTTGCCACAATCTATATATCTAGCACTAGTGCTGGACTATGAGTTGACATCCCTTTTCTTCCAAGGAAACCCATAGGTTAGTGACCTTCAGCATCCTCTCAGTGGTACAGGAAGGTGATGGCAAAGTTCCTCTGGATAAACTAGAAAACAAGAAAACCTTACGACAGAGTCACCAGAAGCTGGAGTTAATTTGAAGGCATAAATCAACAACATATGTCTTGACACACTGGTAAGATTATAGCATTGAAGAAGAGAGGATGAATGTGCTTTCCCATTCTGATACATGTAGTATATGCCTGCTGTCAGCTGCTGAAGCCACTCAGAAAAAATTATTTTGGTATAGTGCTAGGATTCCTGTTTTTTCCTGGTAGAATTCCTTTGTCTTTAGTAGCTGTGGAAATCCATTAAGTAAAGCAATTCTCACCATTCCTTTTCCCTGTTGTGCTCAGCTGTCCCTGATGGATTTCTGCAGTCAAAAAAAAGAAAAAGGAGTGGCAGTAGCAGCTGGTAACTCTTATGTCAGTGGCACACAGAATCCACTCTGAGTTTGCTTCTCAACTTCAAAAGAGCTATCCAAGGTTCTGAACAGATTTTGAGGATGGGGTGAGCACTTTGGATAGCTCCTTTAATGTTTGGACTAGAACCCAGAATGTATTCCTCCCCCCACTGACATACCACTAGTCACCACTTTGCAGTGGCATCCAGGGAAACTGACAGATCCAGAAGCAGACCCATCTATATAGAACCACTTGACTCATCTCTCCCAGCCTACCAGCTTGGCCAATAATAGGTCCAACTTGCCAATATTGTTTTCACTTCTAGTCCTCTGCTTTTCAAACTGTTTGAACCATTTTGCTACTTCCTTCTATTCTAGAATTGTTGAATATTCTGGATTATTTGGGTTTTCTTTCCTCAAGTCAGCTTGCTCATGAAGGGTTGCTCATTCCCTCTCCCACTAAAAAATATGTGAAAGGTGATTCATATCCTACTCCTCCTGCCCCACATTCCTACATCTGGAGTGCTGTTGCACTTATCTGAAGCAGTTCACATTGCATCACAGATCCAGGCTAAGGACATTCAGACAGCAGCCTGATAGGATCATAGGACCCTGCAGTCTGTGAAACAGGCAGGGATGTTAGCTTAATCCTAAAAGTTCAGGGGAACCATGCATTTTGAAAGAAAAGCAGTACTTGATTTCCTCTGTTATTGTGCATTATATAATCCAGGCCTCCTGGATCTTGGTAAAGGGGCTTAAAATGTCCCTATAAAAGCCTATCCCACAAGGGAAGGACTAATCTGGACCTTCTACTCTGGACTGATAATTGTGCCTGCCTCCTTGGGGATGTATAAGCCTTGTATTCTTCAGCTTTGGTATACTTCTATGTGCTTGTGGATAATTACAACATCTGAACATGTAAATCAGTGACTGAATTGAAGTGGTATAGACTGCTTCTGGCTATCCTGACAGGGGGCAATTAGCATGAAGTATTCCAATGTTTTACTACTTCTTGTCTACCAGCTAAAGCATTGTCATGCTTTTTACAGCAACCCTGCCTGCTGCTGTGTGTATCATGTTAATTCAACACTGTTTTCTGCAACAAACACCATAAAGGCTGAGTTCCTACATTGCTTCAGTATAGCATAAATATCTGTCAGAGAAGTTAACATTATGCAACCTTATAGTGAATATCAATATAGCACAACATATGTGGATAAATGGTCATAGTATATGGCTGATAACCTGTTGTACAATTGAAACGTGCAATGTGCACAGGCAATATACATTTATACACTACTTTGTGTACTTTAATATGTTCCCATATGTGTGACAATCCCATATGTGTAAATCTACTTATACTCATTGTACATTATTTTTTTAAAAGAAGTCACTCTGAAGGCATAGTGCAACCTATTCCTGTACACTATATGTCACTAATGGTTGCCAGCCTATGTGTCAATTCCACTTTTCAGTATTCTTGCACACACATCCACAAATTATGAATGGAAATAGCATCCCTATGTTTCTGCATGTTTTCAAAGGTGCACATCTCATGTGTGTATGATGTGATCTGCACTTCATCTTCTTTCTGTGGAAGACACTAGCGACATTCACAAAAGCATGCTTGCCATATAAAGTACACTGACACTCTTCTAGCACAGAGAAAGCCTTGAGAAAAGAAATACTCAGACCATGTTGCTGTGTGCCTTCAAGTCATTTCCAACTTAAGATGAACCCAGTGGGTTTACATGGCCAAGCCAGGATTTGAATCTTGGTCTCCAGAGTCATATTCCAACAGTCAAGCCCCATGCTGGATCAGGACATAGTTGTGTGAAAAGGAAAAGGGACAGAGCTGGGTGTTGTTACCTGTACATTGATGCATCACTCTCATTACTAAACAGAAAGAACTGTCTTCATTTTTTCTCCTACTTTTAAATTTTTGATACATAATTCTGTTCATTTCACATTTTATCTTACTCTCTCTCTCTCTCACACACACACACCATCATGTGTTATTTTTCTTAATGACAGCACTGAGATCTACTGCTGGCCTGATCTAGACACACCTCAGCAGGTACATATATTCTTGACAGGTTTGGAGAATGCCTCATATGATACATATTCCATCCCTACACATATGTGACTTTGCTCTGTGTATCTTTCAATGAAAGATGGCATGTGCGTTTTCTGCTTTTTGTTAACATCAGGCATTTTAAATTGCTTACTCCTTGAAGTATCAAATTTCAAACCTTGAGATGTTGTTTCAAACTAGGTTGCTGTTGCCTATGACTGTAGCATTAGGATTTTATGGATCCATGGCCACACTGACTTTGCATGGTGAACAATTATGGTTGTAGTTTAAAAATGGCATGATGCCTATAACACTCCCACAAAAGAACATTTTATATATTCATAGTGTTATATTTAAATGGGAACTCTGTGTCGAAAGGCCTAATCAGACTGCCAGAAATAGTGCACATTAAATTCAGGCACTGCCTTGGCTCAGTGCTAGGGAATCATGGGAATTGTATTTTTTTCTGAGACATTGAGCCTTCTCTGTCAGAGAGCTCTGGTGCCACAATAAATTACAGTTCCCATGATTCCCTAGCACTGAGCCAGGGCAGTGCCTCAATTTAATGTGCACTATTTCTGGCAGTCTGCTAGGCCCTCTATCTCAGTCTTAGATCACACATTTTGCATACAGGAGATCCAAGGTCAGTCTCTGCTGTCTCCTGTTTTAAAAGGTCAGGCAGTGGGTAATCAGAAAGATCAGTCAGGATAAATAGCAGTGGGTATACTAGCTCAAAACATTTGGCTTCCTGAAGTGGAGTTCACTTGGGCCAACAAGTAACAAAGTCTGGTGAAGGTGTGTGCTGAAGTAGGCCACTTGGTAATCATGACATAGCTGACTCTGAATGTTGGGTTACATGGATAAATAATATAGCGTATTATAAGCCAGTGCCCTTATCACAGGTCTGTAACATCTTTACTTATTTTTACATCCTGAAATAATTTTAAGATCACCAGACTGGAAGCAGCTGAAACCATCTTTTGAACATGGCAGTATCGTTCTCATTAAACTAGAGTTAACAATCATAGAAGCAAAAAGAATATATCTTCCCAAGAGGGAAAATATTTGCTACTATTGTTTACAGACAGTTTCTATTGTATAGACACTTGCTGAGGGAAAAATTAAGGTTTCCTCATTATCTGTGCAGGGAATGTCAGAATATTTTTTGACTGATTGGCATCAGATGTATCTTGTCACTTGAAGTCTCCTTTGTAATTCTGCCACTGACAGTGGAGAAACAAAGCATAATCAGGTTTAGCCACAGAGAAACAACTAATAAGAAGTTCCCTTCATCAAGTGTTCTCAAAAGATAGGAGCTCACATTCACTAGTCCCATGGATTTTTACTTCTGTCATCAGAATGAATTGCTTTGCAAACCTCCAGTCAGAGGGCGTGATCGCAGTGCTCTGTTCATTTAACATCTCTGCAGCTCAGTGCCATGAAGCTGGGGTAAAGTTTCAGTTATTTCTGGCAGAACTGATTCCCATATATACAGCCAAGTACTATTGATTGTGTTTGTTAAGTGTAGAGAAAATTGCTGAGTAGCCTTCTGCTAGTGTAAAGGGCACTCATTTCTCTACAGTTATGGAATCTGAATCAACCATCATAAGTCAGCTCTCATTGGTTGCTGTATTGTGATTTCTTTACATCTATGGGTCAAAGAGTAGTTTTGGTCATGAGAACAGTCACTTGAGGTCTCCTTTGTAATCCTGCCACTGACAATGGAGAAACAAAGCATCTGCATTGTGGTGTATGACAATGCATACATTCTTGCGTGATATTAACTCTGCTGATAATACACCATTGTTTTACATATGTGGGCCTATGGGAAGTGAATCTTTCTACTAGTAGTTTAAATTATCTAGATGTTGCTAGATTGCACCTCCCAGCATCCTTAACTTTGGCTATGTTGTCTGGATCTGCTGGGAGTTGCAGACCAATGACATTTGGAGGACTACACAGTTCCCACGCCTGACTTATCTTGTGGCTTTAGTCACCAGATACATTACATTACTGTTTTATTTTTGCCATAGGAAAAAATGATTGTGACTTTATGAACTTTTGTTTGCTTTTGTAGTAGTAGTAGCAGCATTATCACTTTTTATATACTACTATTATTGACTGATGCTACAGTTCTGCCTCTCAAAGTTGCTTTCATAAGAAAGCTAGAAGAATCTACTTCTGCCTTTTACCCAAGTGGACAATCACAGGATGAAAATTGTGATTTTCTAATTCTTTCCTCCTTGATTAGTAATAGCCTTTGGTGGAACACTTCTTCCTGGAATATGTTTCCTGCTGTATGGAAATGATCAACATACTGGCATCTTATGGGGAGGACATTTATGACTAACACCAAATAGACCTTCACATGATTCTTGCATAGGAAGAGCTGAGAGCTATAGCCATTTCAACTGAGGCAGACCACAGAATGGCAACCACTACAAGCAAGCGTGTGCTGCATGTTAGAGAAGTCTGAAGCACACAGAAAAACACTGAACTTTTGGATGGGAAAGTTTGTCCAGAACAATTTATCTCTTAACTTTAGCAATTCAGTGCAGACCTTCTTTTTCTAACATGTATGTCTTCTTGTATTTCAAAGAGAAGGGAGATTGTACAATAGCAATATTGTTCATTGTTTAATGGTATTTTAAGGGGTGGGTGGGATTGTGGGATATGTACTGTATTTTTAATGTTATAAGCCGTCCTGGTTGCGTTACGCAGAGGGGCGGGATAAAAATAAATTTTATTATTATTGTGACAAGTGGTGTGCTGGGCACAATTGCCTTAGCAAGGGGTTGGTGCTGGGGCCAGTGGCTTCCTTACTGAGGCCAGACCCAAAATACATATGGCTCTGCTTGGAAGTGATGGGTGAGGGAGTGCCATTAGCTGCCTCATCTCATCTCTTGTACTGGATCTTTCAGTTGCTCTATCACCATGTCTGTATCCATTAAACAACTTACATCAACCAATGTTTGCCACACTGAAGGCATGCTTCACAATAGCTAGGATTCAACATGCATAGAATATAATACTTTTTGCAAACTTTACTCAGAATTTACTCTTAGGCAAGCACTCATATTTGTTTTTGTCATGGCATGACATGTATCAGCTCGATTCTTTTTAATTTAATCCCCCATCCACATCTGAATGTGTCCCTGTTGAGTTACCACATCCTGCACCACCTTCAGGACATGTTTTTTTTTATTTTAACACTTAATCAGAGTGATGTTATTGCTTTCTTTTAAAATGTGTACTTCAAGACTATCTGCTGAGCACTGCAAATTAAAAATACCCAGACAAGCAAGAAAAATACAATACAATATAATACAATAAAAACTGTTGTTCTTATCATGTCAGTGACATTCATAAGACTTACCATTTGAAAGTGACATCAATTTCTTTATGGATTCATCTTATCAATAAAAGGGGAAAAGACAAAATGCCCAAGGGCAAGGTTGTTGTTTCAGCTGCTGGCTGAGATGTGAAACCACCTTCTATTAACAGAAGACTCAGAACTTGGGAATTTCCTTTCAAAGATGGTTATAGTTGTGATTTCAACTGCTATAGATTCATAGAATCATAGAGTTGGAAGAGACCACAAGGGCCATCCAATCCAACCCCCTGCCATGCAGGAAGTCAAAATCAAATCATCCCCGACAGATGGCCATCCAGCCTTTGTTTAAAGTCCTCCAAAGAAGGAGACTTCACTACACTCTGAGGGAATATGTTCCACTGTCAAATAGCTCTCACTGTCAGGAAGTTCCTCCTAATATTGAGGTGGAATCTCTTTTCCTGCAGCTTGCATCCATTGTTCCGGGTCCTGTTCTCTGGGGCAGCAGAAAACAAGCTAGTGCCCTCCTCAATATGACATCCCTTCAAATATTTAAACAGGGCTATCATATCCCCTCTTAACCATCTCTTCTCTAGGCTAAACATACCCTGTTCCCTAAGTCATTCCTTATAGGGCATGGTTTCCAGACCCTTCACCATTTTAGTTGCCCTACTCTGGACACGCTCCAATTTTTCAACATCCTTTTTGAATTGTGATGCCCAGAACTGGACACAGTATTCCAGGTGGGGCCTGACCAAAGCAGAATACAGTGGCACTATTACTTCCCTTGATCTTGATACTATACTTCTACTGATGCAGCCTAAAATTGCATTAGTCTTTTTAGCTGTGGCATCACACTGTTGACTCATGTTCAACTTGTGGTCTACTAGGACTCCTAGATCCCTTTCACATGTAGTCTCATTATATCTATGCATTTCATTTTTTTTTTTTTTACCTAAGTGCAGTACCTTACATGTCTCTGTGTTGAAGTTCATTTTGTTAGCTTTGGCCCAGCTTTCTAATCTATTAAGATCATTTTGAATTTTCATCCTGCCCTCTGGGGTATTAGCTATTCCTCCTAATTTGGTGTCATCTGCAAATTTGAGAAGAAAATTTGCAGAAGAAAAACCTGCCAAGAAACCATCCCACCATTTGCACCCAATTGACCAGGTCATCACTGTTGGTTAGGATCAGATCTAAAATAGCTGACCCCCTTGTAGCCTCTTCCACTTTTGGACAAAGAAATTGTCTTCAAGGCAAGTGAGGAATTTGCTAGACCTTGAGGATTTTGCTGAATTTGAATTCCAGCAAATATCAGGATAGTTGAAGTTACCCATCACTACTACATCTCTCCTTTCTGAGTGTGTGGTCATCTGTTCTAGAAAGGCATCATCCAATTCCTCAGTATGACTTTGGGGTCTGTAGTAAATTCCCACAATAACATCCCTGTTGTTTCCTTCCCCCTTATTTTTTATCCAGGTGCTCTCCACCTGATTTCCAGGATTTAAGTCCTGGATCTCTTCACAGGTGTAAACATCCCTGACATATAATGCTATTCCTCCTCCTTTCCTGTTTGGCCTATTTCTCATAAAAAGGTTATACCCCTCTATTCCTACATTCCAATCATGAGACTCATCCCACCAGGTTTCATTGATGCCCATTATATCATATTTGCTTTGTTGTGCTAGGAGTTCAAGTTCATCTTGTTTATTTCCCATGCATTAGTGTAGAGATATCTAAGAGCATTTGTCCTTCCCACTTGCTGCCTGTGTGAGTTTTTTTCCCTTCCACTGCTGTGTCCTTGCATCATTTGCCTTGTTCTCTCTATAACACTTTTACTATTATCTCCAGCCATGTTGTACTCCTGCCTTCCAGATACCTTCCAAGATACTGTCTCTCTCCCCAACATGACTCAGTTTAAAGCCCTCCTGATCAAATGTTTGAGACTATTGGCAAAATCACTTCTCCCAACTGGTGTGAGATGCAGCCCATCTCTTGCTAGAAGTCCACCTTCATGGAACCGCAGCCCATGATCCAAGAATCCAAATCGTTCTTGGCGGCACCATCTACAAAGCCAGTTATTCACATCTGCTATCTTCCTCTCCCTTCTTGGACCACACCCTTCAACTGGGAGAAGAGATGAGATAACAATCTGTGCATCCAGCTCTTTCAGCTTCCTGCCCAAAGCCTCATAATTCTTTCTGATATTCTGAAGACCATGCCTTGCAGTATCACTGGTTCCCACATGGATCAAGAGGAAGGGGTAATGGTCAGTAGGCTTGACAAGTCTTGTCAGTTTCGCTGTCACATCACAGATTTTTGCCTCAGGGAGACAACACACCTCCCAGGACATTTTGTCAGGGCCACAAATCACTGCTTCTGTACCCCTCAACAAGGAGTCCCCAACCACCACCACACACTTCCTCTGAGGCTTAGGAGTGGCTGTTCCCTGTGGTGGTACTGTCCCTGAGGACTGTCCCTGCTGCTCTTCCTCTTCATCCTTGATAAAGGAGAGAAATTCGAATTGATTCTGTAGCTGCAAGCTCCCAGAAAGATCCCTGGTTTCCCTACTTCTATGTGTGACATTCCTCCAGGTGTCCATCTACTGTGTGCATGAAATGACCTCCTCCTCAGCAACTTCCTCTGTGTGGTCCCCGTCCAAGACCATTCTTTCTGCTTTGTACAGGAAAACCTCTTTCTCCCTAATATGCTGAAGCATAGCTACCTGGGCCTCCAGCTGCTTGACTTTCTCTTCCAGGAGGGCTATGAATTTGCACTTGGTGCAGATGAAGTTTCCCACATCTCTTGGCAAGAAGACAAGTGTTGCAGGTGACTGCAGCAACTCCCTCAGTGTCCATATTGAGAAATCTGAAGTAAGCAATAGAAGAGGACTGTGGGCTTCTTTCTCAAAAAGTCCCCTGGTAAAGACCCATGTAAAGGGCCCTTGTGCTCTTGGTCTTTTCACCAGGCTTTGTCAGCGAGCTCAATCAACTGGGTTTCTAACTCTACAGAGAGCTCCTGGATGCTACCTTATTCTGGAGGCAAGTCCCTGTCTCTCTCCCTCTGAGCAAAAAACAACCTCAAAGCCTTTAAATGATGATGATTATTATTAGGAGTTAATTACCATTTTTGTTACCATTTTAAAAAAAGCTACTCTTTAGTTTTTCATTTCTCAAAAGTAACTACGATAGTTACTTTTAGTTACATTTAATGCCACCATCTGGATTCTTCTACAGACTACTTGCCTATGTTATCAGGCACATTCTTTTCCCATCCACTTTGTGGTGGCCTCATCAGCTACAACAAAGAATAAGGCATGAGCAGCATCTGGATCACAATTCTGTTTTGTTTGGTGAGGCCATATCCTCCTGACAACAGAAGTACGGAAAAAGTTGCAGTTACACCTCAGAATGAGGGAAAGATTCCCTTGTGAAGTTCTATGCTGGCATCCTATTTGTCAACTACAGTGGTGTAAGTCAGACCCTTTAATGATCAAAATCCATCCCCCAACCCACCTAGGGTTGCCATTTGTCCCAATAAACCAGGAAAGTCCCAGTTTTAATCCCTGTAAAAATGTCCCGGCCGGTTGCAGCTGCATGTCCTGGTTTCCAGTTATGTCCAGGGCAACTGAGTGGGCTCCAGAGGCCCGCCCCATTATATGAGGCATTGGGGGAGCAATGGCTGCTGCTCCTGGTGGCTTCTCCTTCCCATGGGGCCCTGGGATGGGAAGCGGCCATGATTGGGGGAGAAGCTGCAGGGTGTGAGCTTCTGGCTCCTCCCCATTGGCCAGGACCAGCTTTTGAGGAGCCTTCGCTGGGCCCACCACCATTCCTGTGCCTTCCTTGCCCAAACCATGGCTGGCATGCCAGTGCAGCAAAAGAGAGACTGGGAAGTTTGTTTAAGCCTTGGGAAGCAGCAGCAAAAGCTGAGGAGGCACTGCAAAATGTAACACATTCCAGAAAAATGTGGGTAAAAATAGAAATCATTAAGGCTGTATCCACACTGTGGAAATAATCTGGTTTGGCACCACTTTAATTGCCTTGGTTCCATGCTATGGAATTCTGGGGAATATGGTTGTTTTGGCACCAGAGTGGAGCTCTGACAATTGAGTCATGGCAATTAAAATGGTGTCAAACCAGATAATTTCTGCATTGTAAATGCAGCCTTAGTGTTTGCAGCTTTTATTTTGGAGTGTACTCCATTTTTTGGGAATGTTCTCCATTTTGCGTTGCCTTGTCCTCCTATCCCTTGCAATATAAATCATACAAATATAAACATAAATATAAATTTATTTCATATGGTTTATTTACAGCTATATGACATACACTGAATTTATTATGCACTCAACCACATTTTCTGATGAATTTGTCTTTGTTAAAATGCCTTGTTGGCTTGCAGTATACTTATAAAACTCTGAGCAAGAAAAAGGCTTAAAATTGTACTTTACTATTACTTCTCGGCCTTTTGGCTAAGATCACATGTAAAATTGTACTTTACTAGCCACCAATCCTTGACTGAATCTTTATTGTTGTTGTTGTCATGTGCCCTCAAGTTGTTTCTAACCTAAAGCAAACCTATCATGGGGTTTCTTGTCAAGATTTGTTTGCCATTGCCTTCCTCTGAGGCCAAGAGAGTGTGACTTGCCCAACGTCACCCAGTGGATTTCCATGGCCGAATAGGGATTCAAACCCTGATGTCCAGCATCATAGTCCAACATTCAAACAACACGGACTCATGCACATAAACCTAGGGCCCATTAAAATAATCCAACATAAAATAAATATATAATTTTAAAAAGCATACATTTCAACCTTCAGTTCAGGAATAATGTCAAAATCTCCTCCATTTTGAGCATGACCAAGAAACATGAATTTATATTATTATTATTATTATTGGCTTTTAGATGGTCATGTCCTTCATTTTTCTTGAATGTCCTGTATTTTGTCCCAGTTTTATGGAAGAGAATTATGGCAACTTTAAACCCACCTTATTGGCAGTGCAGTCCCACCCTCAACACAGCCATTTTCATGTTGTCAGACAGTGATGGGGTGGATGAGCAGAGACATGTCAGGCTATTTTCCTATAGCTAGGCACACTGTAGAGAGCCAGTATGGAGTAGTGGTTTGTGTTGAACTACAATTCTGGAGAGCAACTGAATTTGCAGAGATGTGCATCGATGTGGTTACATAGTGTGTGCATAACAAACCTGCAATGCATGAGTGATATGATTTGCATTGTCACGCTAAAAAAAAAATGATGTTGAATGATTCCTCAGTCATAGTTGGTAGGTAACTAGTTGGTAGGTAACAGCACATTTCTGTGTCAAGCTTTCCCTCTTCTCTACATAGCAAGTCACATGTGATTTTATATTTCTTGCTGCTGTTTTGTGCCTTCAAGTCTTTTGCAACTTAAAGCAACACCATCATGGGGCTTTCTTGCTCATGTGTGGTGGCCCCCTGAAGCTGAGAATGTGAGACTTGCTCAAGTTCACCCAGTGGGTTTTCATGACTGGCTGTATTTTATATAGACAGACAGATATTGGCTGGAATCCTGTCTGTTTAGTCCCAATTAAAGTATACCCATTTAATCAATTATTGAATGGAAGTCAACACAGAGGTAAATCCATTTGATGCAGTGACTCTATTCTAGGTGGGATTTAGGCCATTGTATGGATGATTTGGGAGAGCCAGCATGGTGTAATGGTTTGAGTGCTGGACTAGGATTCAAATCCCAGCTCAGCCCTATTCTCTCGGCCTCAGAGAACGGTGATGGCAACTCCTTTCTGAAGAAACCTGCCAAGAAATCCCCATGATAGGGTCACCTTAAAGTTGCCATAAGACAGAAATGACTTGAAGGCATGCAACAACAACAACAACAACAACAACAACAACAGTGGATGGCTTGCAGCTGGCATCTTTTTCCTTTTGCATAGATTCTGGCTCAAAATCAAATTGTTATTTTTTTTCTGGATTGTCCTTCTTGTCCTTCCCTTCAGGGAGCAAAATATTGTAGGTGAATATTTGCAAATAATTTAGGGACTAATTAGCATGGGACTAATATTGTTGCTGGAAGGAGTCCAGGAAGATCCTAGCAGTGGGGACTGCTAGATACTAGACTATGGATGTTTCTTACCACTGCTATTGAATTTCCCACATTGCCACTTAAAAATCAGCACCCTTCTCTGTAGCTTGACCTGTTAAAGTTTAATGAAGGTGAGTCACAGGTCTCGACTTGCAGCATAGGCCTCATGTATGTACATGCTCACAGAGAAACTATACTTTAATTTGTGGAAACAGCAATTGTCTGAGCTAGTTGAGCATTTTTCATTTCAATGTTTTGTTTTATTTTATTTTATGTCCTTCTATTAGCTGTGTTGGCTATTGTTTGTTGTAAAATACAAGAGAATTGCGTATAATAACAGAAAAAAGCTTTACTGATCCTGTGAAAAGATATAGAAGAAAGGGAGATTTCAGTTGATTAATTATTTCCATTCATGAACATCATACCTTTGAACATCCAATCAGAATAAGATGCAGGGAAATGACGATAGCCATGTCTACAATTCAGAATAAGGCAGAATTTGCATTCTAGTTCTACCACAGTCTTTCCCAATAGTCAGACTTTCTCTTCAATTACCTTTCCCAATTTGGGATGGGGGGGTGGGATATAAATAAAGTGATTGATTGATTGTTCACTGACTTTGTAACAGGTAGTATAGCTTGATATCATGCACAGACTTCGCTTAGGCATGGAATCTTATAATTTATCTTGTATTATATATCTAATGGTGCTTACTGAATATTCTAATCCTTGTTAAGGGCATTTATTCCTTTTGATATCTTGATCATTTCTTTGCAATAACCCATATATTAAATTTAAACATTATTAAGTTGATGTTTGGTTTTGTTTTAATCAGAGTGCAACAAAGAAAGAAAGAAACAATATAAGCTCATTACCTCTGAAATAGCTTTTGTATAGAGCTAAAACTCTGATAACCCCTAGGGGTTGTTCTCATTCCTCTGTCAGGAGCCCTCTGATCCATGGATGTGCACACAGAACAGTGGGGGCTGCTGCATGGGTATCAACCTTCTTGAAAAGTAGAATAGCTATATTTCTGGAAACAGAGCTGTCTTCTGTAAAACAAAGAGAAACCAACCATGCAATTCAGGTGGGGGTAAGATGGAGGTTGTCTCAAATTTCCATTAAAAGCACATATAGATCTCAGTTTTTCTACTAAATCCCAATTGCCTTGTGGCAATTGTTCAAGTGGACATAATTCTGAAACAGCTTTCACTGACCTACTCAGTCATTAGCAGTTGGGATAGGAATCTTTATATTTATATAAAGATCTTTATATTTATATAAAGATCTTTATATTTTTGAGCTCCACAAGCAAGTAGTTAGCACTAGCTGCATATGGATCCATTTATACTGGTTTTATGATGAGACATCATTTTGCTTCTTTTTGTAAGCAACTGATGTTCATATGTTATATGCTCATGGGGCCTTTGTTTAATTTTGTTGGGAGTTTTATATTTTCCACTCTGGGTACAGAAATAGAAAGGTGTCATATTTGTTGTTATATGCCTTCAAGTCAGCTCCAACTTATGTCAACTTGACAAAGATTTCTTCAGAGGATGTTTGCCAGTGCTTTCCTCTTAGGCTGAGAGAGTGTGACTTGCCCAAGTAGGCACTCCACAGCTATGCAGGGATTCAAACCTTGGTTTCCTGGCATCATAGTCCATCACTCTAACCACTACACAACACTGGCTCTATACATTCTCATTCACATGGTGACTGTAAGTGAAAACTGACTTAAGGCAAACAGCATCAAATAATGAAGGTTGCAGGATACAGGTTAATCAAGGATGGTGTTGTACACTAATGCTCCTCTAAGAGGCATTTTTGTTTCTGAAGGCCTCAGGTGCTAGATGGCCATGTTAGCTTTCAAGTGGAAGAAATGTTTCACTTTGAGGCAGACAAATCCCCTCTGGGGAGCCTGCATACATCCCCAGAGACCAGGACAATCCCAATAACTTATTTTGAGATGTTTGCACAGTGTCCTGAAAATGTGAACAAATGTTACTCAAAGACATTTCTGTGGGGTACTGTTTCCCATATTCAAAAAATGATACAAACATAGTGCTTGAGTGGTGTTTATAAACTCCTATAATGAAAGTCTTCTTGCCATTTTGGGACTAGAATGGAGCCTCCTGGTTTTGCTGCATTGTATCACTCTGGAGTAGCCGTGCAGTTAGTGCATGTTGCAACCCAATCATCGCTAGCTAAAAACCTGGAGCAATAAATGGAGAGGAGAGGGTTTGACTACAGTTACAGGAGCTACTTTAAGACCAGCTAACAGGAAAGCACATCAATGATTGGTATTTATTAGCTTTGTTTAGAAGATTAGTACCGTATGTATAGCCAAGACTGTACCCTTTCTATCAGGAATGTATTATTCACAGTGGAAGGGCTGAAGCCTCATTTAGCAATAAACATACAAAGATTAAAGTTACTGTTAACTGATTACAGCTATGGAGGCTGTGACAACCAAGGCAAGACCTTCTGATCTCTCTGAAGAGAATATGCATTCTAAATGTGGCGAGGCTTTCTTCATTAAGTTCTTTAGGAATTTTTGATGTAAAGCTTCATCTGATAAAAGCTGATCAGAGAAAGCCAGCTAAACCAACAAGAGTTGAGCTTGTTGCTACAGGCCCCATTCATTTCAGTGGAGCTGAAGGTGTGTGTGTATATATATATATATATATATATATATATATATACTTTGTTGACAGATTAATCTCTTAATGAAGTATGTGTTTCTACAGGAACTAGCACATGAGGCTCCAGGATCCACTGATACTTTTTTGTCAAAGAGTGGTGAGTGATGGCTGATGAAGTGTTTGTGTGTGTGTGTGTGTGTGTGTGTATTGTCACCAGACAAAAAAGCTTGTAGAAATAATGCACATACACACAACACACATACACACACACAAAGGCAGCAGTTGAATCTATCCTCACTCTTCCTTAATCAAAGTATAAACTTTGCACAAAACTGAATAAACTTTGCACAAAATTGAATAATAGAGCCTTAGTGATGGGCATGGCATGCACCACTATGAAATCAGCCTTTCATTGTAAACATTGTGTTTCTGCATTATATTTGCGTATTTATAGGAAAACAGACAGACAGGCACATCAGGTCAGTCCCTATATTATACTAGACTGATATGTCTATAGGTTGCTACTATACTATAGTTCTGCAAGGGAAGCACAATGGTCTCAGGAAAACTCAGCTTTTTCTGTTTCAAGAGTCAGGTTGCCTTTTAGCAATAAAAAAAACTTGCTAGTATTTTGAGCTGATACTTGCAAGTTACATTTCATGTAGGAAAGTAGAAAAATCAAAGGATATTTCTAACAGAAGTGAATGTTTACCTAATTAGGCAATGCAAACCTGGTATTGAATAGGGCTGCTCATACATAGTATTAATAGGTTTAATCTGCACTGCAGAAATAATGCAATTTGACACTGCTTTATCTTCCATGGCTTAATGCTATAGAATTCTGAGATTTCTAGTTTTGCAAGAGATTTAGTCTTCACTTCCAGAGAGCTCTGGTACCATAACAAACTACAAATCCCAGGATTCCATAGCATGTCAAATAACATGTCATATCTAGTGCACAGTTTTATCAGGAATGATTCTGCCCTCCTTTCCATTCCAATTAGAAGCATTGCTAATTGAAACTCAAAATTTTAACCATAGAAAGGGCAAGATTTTTTTTTAAATCCTTGTTACAGATCAGACTTACTTTGGTTCCCAACTTTGACGTATGAAAACATACATACAGAGTATAACCTATAAAATACAGCCTAAGAAAGTTTTGTGTATAAAAGAATGTGTGTGTGTTACTGGGAATAAAGAGACCAATGCCAGGCAAAACACTCATTCAAATGTGAACAAAGAGATGAGAACTACATTTCCATCAACATTGAGGCAGGAAGAAATTTGACCACTAATAATCTTTCTAGCAGGTGTACTGGCTGAAGCAATTAGGATGGCAGGTAGATTCCAAATAGATCCACCATGGCGTCGTATTTAAGATCTCTGTTTTGATTGAATAACATAAACAAGGCACTGTCAACACCTTTGTTTTGATAAGACAGTTGATAGCTGGCCAGAGACTAGGGAGAGGATAAAAGAAGCCAAGTTGGGATGGTAATTAGCAATTAGCTGCTTCACCAGTCTCCATCATATGAAGAGAGGGCTACAAAGTAATCTCCACGGTAGGCTGTTCCTGAGAATGGATAAACTGCCCAGACATGCTGATGCTGATAAGAACCAATTAGGCTATGACAAAACAGATATAAAGATGCCTAAAGCTATAAAGGATGCAGTGGCTCAACTGGTAAAGACACTGACTCTGTGTATTGCAAGATTGGCAGGTTGGCAGTTTGAGGCCTGGGTGCTGCATGATCGGGTGAGCTCCTATCACTAGTCCCAACTTCTGCCAGCCTAGCAGTTTGAAAGCATGCAAATGCAAGTAGATAAATAGGTGCCACTTCGCAGTGGGAAGTTAAACAGCATTCTGTGCAATCATGATGGCCACAAGTTCACAGAGTAGTCTCTGACAACACTGGCTCTTCAGCTTAGTAACAGAGATGAGCACCGCCCTATACAGTCAGACAAGACTTGACAACCTTATTAACAGGGAATACCTTTACCTTTACTTTTACCTTTACCTTTAAATCTATGGTATGTGATGGAGGTTTATAAATATAACAGTGTTCATATTAACATTGGATATTAACTCCTTGGCTGCCTGTTTAGATATGTCTAGTGTC
>CM034701.1:206373139-206391515 GCA_020142125.1 Phrynosoma platyrhinos
AACATGAGGAACTGTATTGCGGGTCACCACTGGTCTAAAGAGATACAGGTGAGGAACCACATTGTTTCATCCTTAACCCAGCTCATCTAAAGTTATACTTGATTCCAATGGTGACTTTCCTCATAATACATTTGTTGTTGTTTGTTGTTAACTGTCCTTGAGTTGGACCCAACTCATGGTGGCCCTGTCAATGAGACAACTCCAAGACTTCCCATCTTCCACTGCTCTGCTCAGTCCTTGCAAACCCATGTCTGTGAATCCTCTGACTGAATCCATCCATCTTGTTTGCAGTCTTCTTCTTCTTCTCTCCACTATCTTTCCTAACATTATTGTTTTTTCTAGTGATCCATGTCTTATTATGTGGCCAAAGTATGACAGCCTCAATTTGATCATCTTGGCTTCCAAGGAGAGTTCTGGCTTGATTTGTTCAAGGACCCATGTGTTTGACTTTGTAGCTGTCCTTGGTATCCTATACCATATCTCGAATGTGTTGATTTTCTTTCTGTCTGCTTCCTTCACTGTCCAGCTTTTGCATCCATACACAGCAATGAGGAATGCTATTGCCTGCACTATTATAACTTTAGTGCTCTCTTGTAGGATTTTTTTTCTAATTCTTTCATAGCTGCCCTACCCATTCCTAGTCTTCTTATTTCTTGATTGACACACACACACACAAGTAGCTTGGGAAGCTTGGATTTTCATTGATAGTGCACTATGAGGGGAAAAGGGGTTAAAAATTCTCCACCTAAGTCATAGTCCCAATTCTGATTGCTACACATGGCTGCTATTTGAAAGGGTTAATACAGACATGCAAAGCCAAACTGCACATTTAACATGACATACAGCTTCTCATCAGAGTATCACTGAAATCAGTGAAACAATCAGAATAAAATATGCATAAGATTGTGCTACAAAATATTAAGCTACAAAGCAGGAACCATCTTGTTCAGACTTTAACCTAGCCATTAACTCATTTTTAAGTCTCACTGGCACCTTCATATGTAATTAGACAATATATTATGTCAGGGGTAGGCAACCTTTCCCCTTTAAGGGCCGAGGGACTTCAGCTCCCAGAAGCCTCAGCCATGTTGGCCAATAGTCCCATGTTGGCCAATAGCTCTGGGATTCTGGGAGCTGAAGTCCCTCAGCCCTTAAAGGGGAAAGGTTGCCTACCCCTGTATTATGTAATCTATGATAAGTGGTACTAGAAATATTCCTAACCTTTATTGTATTCAAATAACAATTTTAATTGGTTATTTAGCAATATTTAATAATGCCAGCAATTGAACTGGTTACAATTAAATTTCCCATACCTAACTAATTGTAAAATGAAGTGTGCTCAAATTATTACAAATAATGCACTATGAAACACATTGATATATGAAACTAATTTGTCTGTACAAATCAATACAATTACCCAATAATCCATCTCTTTCAGGTACACTTTGTACTTTGTTCCTCCTCCTGACTAGAACAAGCATACTTTTCTGTAGCACACAGAGAACCCACTCAGCCAATATGAGAAGGGGGGAGGAATTAGGAAACAAGATCCCTCAGGTTGGTCAAGGCCCTCAGTGAATGCCATACATAAGTTTGGCTAGGCTGGAGCCTATCCTATCTACCTTCCTTTCTTTTTCCAACAGCCATCTTAGCTGGAAGCTAATGAGTCACTTGGTAATCCCCATGGGGCTGAGCCTGGCTGATTTGGGGGCTCCTCTCACCATGCTTCAAGTCTCTCTTCCTCTTCCTCAGAGGTGTACTTTGCTAACTTCCTCCAGTCCAGATGTTGTAGGAAAACCTGGACATTTAAAAAATCTGAATGGACAGAAATTTTTGTTCTGAAAAAGAAGACATGTCCAGGAAAAGGAGGATGAATGGTATCCCTATACAGTCTGATCTATCTTAAGGAAAATGTACAAGGCATGGCATTTGGATACATTTCTTCAGGATCTTCACAAATGAGTTTCCACCTCTTTTCTCCCAATGATTTTGTGCCCAACCATTTGAAAACTAGACACATATACACTGTCACTGTCTCCTGAATAAATACAATAACATGGAACTTTATCAGTCAAATCTCTGTTGGTCACTATCCTCTCAAAAGGCACTGAATTCTTTGCATGGGGTGAGGAATTGTTTTCTACTATCATGCAGGAAAGAGCTTTCTCCTGCCTTAAATGAAGCTGTGTTTCTCAGAAGACTTTGTGCTGTTCTTGTTGTTAGCTCAAGTTGATTCCGACTCATGGCAACCCTGTGGATGAGACATCTGCAAGAGTCCCTATACTCCACTGCCTTGCCCAGATCCTGCAAGTCCTTGCCCATAAACCTCCTGATCGAGTCTATCCATCTGGTCTGTAGTCTTCCTCTCTTCCTTCTACCCTATACCTTTCCTAGCATTATTGTTTTTTCTAGTGATCCATGCCTTCTCATTATGTGGCCAAAGTATGATAGTCTCAACTTGATCATCTTAGCTTCCAATGGTTTGATCTGTTCAGGAACCCATTTATTTGTCTTCTTGGCTGTCCATGGTATCCTAAGTACTCTTCTCCAGTAACACATTTCAAGTGAGTTGATTTTCTTTCTGTCTGCTTCCTTCACCATCTGGCTCTTGCATCCATGCATGGTAATTAGGAATACAATGGCCTGAACAATTCTGACTTTAGTGCTCAATTGTATGTCTTTGCTCTTCAGTATCTTTTCCAGTTCTTTCATAGTTGTCCTTTCCATTCCTAGTCATCTTATTTCTTGACTGCAGTCTTCATTCTGGCCAATATTTGATCCTAGATATGGGAATTCTTTAACTACCGTACTTCAATTTCCTCATTGTTTAGATTGAACTTGTATATTTCCTCTGTAGTCATTATCTTTGTTTTCTTTATGTTCAGCATCAGACCTGCCTTTGCACATTCATCTTTGACTTTCCTTATAAACTGTATCAATTCAAGTATGTCTTTTGCTAATATTATGGTGTTGTCCACATATCTTAGGTTGTTAGTGTTGCTTCCTCCTATCTTAATACCTCCCTTTTCTGATTCTAATTCTGATTTTCTTATGAAGTTTTCAGCATATCAGTTAAACAAGTAGGGTGATAGGATACAGCCTTGTCTGACCTCTTTGCCTATAGAGAACCACTCTGCTTTCCCAAATTCTGTTCTGATAGTGGCCTCTTGTCTTTGATACAGATTTCTCATCAGAACTATCAGATGTTTATGCTAATGCCAAATGCTGGGAAGAAATCTGGGAAGATAATTGATCCCCTAGTTGGTCCTTTAAGGGTTAAACATGGGAGGGAATGACCATATGTTAAATATTTGTCTGTTAATGATTCTATAAATTTATATTTCATTGCATTAAGTACCAAAACTGGGGAGGGAATTTGTAGTAGAGCATTTCATTGAATAAGATCACAGTGCTGTTCGTTGATGAGGCATTAACTAAGGCTTAAAGTGCCATTCTGTTTATGAGACCCTTAGTTTATTCAAATATCTCATTTTACAAGCTCTAATTAAATGTGAGAACATACAGGGAGCATAATAAAAATCACATTACTACTTTCCCCATGTGCCTTTAACACCTAGGTTGACTACGTAAGGCTCTGTGGAAAGAAATAGGAAGGTCTTTCTTGAAGGTGATGAGCTAGAATACCTTATGGAATAAGGAGCTTGTGAATGCAAAATTCCTCTGAGAATTTCTCTCTGTCTCTTCACGCATGGCAGATCAGACCTATGGTAGGCTGAGCCATATATCACCCCTCCATACTGGCTCAGCCTGCCATAGGTCTGATCCGCCATGGGCAAAGAGACAGAGAGAGTGGGTGCTTTATTTTTATTGTGTTGTGATATGCCTTCAAGTTGTCTTATGGTGACCCTGTTCTAGGGTTTTCTTAGCAAGATATACTCAGAGAAGATTTGCCATTGCCTTCCTCTAAGGCTGACAGAAAGTCTGGATTGCCCAAGGTCATCCAATGGGTTTCAATGGCTGAGTGATGATTTGAACCATGGTCTCCCAGAGTCCTCCCAGATCTCTATAACACATATACTGTGGCCTAATAATAGGGCCTTTGGAAGCTTGCTTATCTAGTGCAACCCACCTGCCATTAGAGCTGTGCAGAGTCTGGCACTAGATGTTAACCCAAAAACGCTACCACGTTTTGGAATAATGCTGGCCAATGCATTCCCTAAACCAAGATGAGCCTAAGGCACTGCAGACATTTCTTCTAAATTTCTGTTGCCACTACAGGGATAAATTTGAGAATATTTTCAGTATATAGGCCATTGCAGGCATAACTATATTTTGTGCCAGATGCTTCACCAGGAAGGGGGTGGAGGTGGTTATTGCCTTGTCAGGGTTGACAGGGTGAGCCATAATATCCCAGTAAATGGAGCAACCCCCAAGTAACTAGGATGGGGAAGGTCTAGAACATTCTCCTTCTGCACTGAACATTTTGGCACTAGTACTGATATAGCATTGATATCAAATTTAGATCCTTTAGATCAGGGGTAGGCAACCTTTCCCCTTTAAGGTCCGAGGGACTTCAGCTCCCAGAATCCCAGGAGCTATTGGCCAACATGGGACTATTGGCCAACATGGCTGAGGCTTCTGGGAGCTGAAGTCCCTCGGCCCTTAAAGGGGAAAGGTTGCCTACCCCTGCTTTAGACTACTTCATGTCACATGCAGTAACCACAGGATACTCTTGGCATTACTCATCCTAAAGCAGCACTGTAGTCTTCTACATTAAATTCACCTGATTCATAGGGCTGCCAGGTCAAGACTATCCTAGCCCTGAGATTTCAGGACCAAAATCTATGATCTATGGATGATCCCTTGTGATGTCATGGGGCAAACCCAGTGATATCATTAAAGCAGAATACCTTATGCCTCCACCGCTGTTGCACAGAGAACACCACTCAAATAAAGACAAGCACCCCAAGTTTAGCAAATCATATACACCTTTCAAGGCAGCACTCATCTCTTGAGAATTCTCGCTCTCACCCTGAGGACTGGAGGAAGGATTTCAGGTCCTGAAACTCAAGGGAGTCCTGAGATCTGGGAGCCTTGCATAATAACTTATTTTAAATTGATACAAAGAAATGTTGTTCCTTCCGCCTTCCAAGTCACTTTGGATATTTCTTGGATATGTTTTGAATGAAATAAAATAAGTGATTCAGAGTCATCCAAGAAAACTGATGGACAGCATTCAAACAAATAAAATAAAATCCTCCTTCACACAATGCAGTTTTTTAACCGAACTCACAGATGCAAGATACGGTGGTGATCACTGGCAATGTTTGTGGTGATTCTAATAGTGGCTGTTTTATCCTCCTTGGTCAGAATGTTCTTAAGATGGATATTGGGAAACAAAGGCACAGAGTTGGGAGGAAGGAAAGAAGGCTATTGGTTTCATACCCCTTCTCTCTTGATACCTGTGACTGGCTACTGTTGGCTGGTAGACTACTTCACAGGTAGGTAATCTTCAGCACATTGACTGCATGCTGCTCTCCATTTGCAGGGACCCACCCATTATTTCCACTGCCTAGCTGATCAGCCATCAGGGGATCAGCAGTAGAGATCAAAATACATTGTTTTCTCACTACTGACAGTTAATAGCAATGTAAAAAGAATAGTCCTGCCTACATTGGGATCATAACTGTGAGGAGATTATGCCCATCTGCCCCAGAAAAAGGTTATTGTTATTCTGCTATTAGCAGGCTTTGCTTAGGGTGGTTGGAGAAGGGGCTTTAATCTTGCCTCCCTAGACAAAGAAGTATATTTAGGTGGATGTGT
Organism: Phrynosoma platyrhinos; assembly: GCA_020142125.1. Classification (NCBI taxonomy): domain Eukaryota; kingdom Metazoa; phylum Chordata; class Lepidosauria; order Squamata; family Phrynosomatidae; genus Phrynosoma; species Phrynosoma platyrhinos. Next base: position 206,378,924 of record CM034701.1, read on the forward strand.
GTACATGGTTCTAGGTGTGAATGGTGGCCACTGTGCTGTGCTACAGCCATCAGTGAAGCCCTTCCCTGCCACTGAACTAGATGGACCAGGTACATCATGTGTAGTGGTGTAGTGGTTTGAGTTTGAACTATGACTCTTGAGAACAGGGTTCGAATCCTGGCTTGGCCATGTAAACCCACAGGTCACACACTCTCAGCTTCAGAGGATGAGAATGGCAAACCCCCTCTGAAGAAACCTGCTAAGAAAACCCTGTGATAGGTTCACCTTAGGGCCACCATAAGTCAGAAACAACTTGAAGGCATACAACAACAACAACAGCATCTTGTGGGAACATAGGGGAGGGCCTTCTCAATAGCTGTTCCCAGGCTCTGGATCTTCCCTCCTAAAGAGGTTAGACTAGGGCCCTCCTTTCTATCCTTCTGTAGGTTGGTGAAGATCTTTTTGTTGCAACAGGCCTTTGAGGTCTGATTGATCAAAGAGGAAAGGGCCTTTTATAATGTGTCATATCATGTGCAATTGTTGTTTTCCTTTTTAGAACAATCATGCTATAATGTCCTCTAATGTTATTGATAGTTTGTACATACTTGTAGTTTTTGTATGGTGTGAGTTTATTCAGCTATATCTGTTTTAACTTGTGTAAGCTCCCTTGAGTCCCAGACTTGGAAAAAATGTGGGATATAAATAAATATCCAGGTATACCTCAGTAAACAAAGTAGGGGAGCTTATCACACAAGCAAGCTATGACACAACTGCATTGCTTTAGCTGTGTCTTTGACTGAAGCTTGCTGCATGATGCTGGGGCTCTCCAAGTGCCATACTGTGCTGTACCACTGTTGGGTCATTTGCAAATCAAGTCCCTTGGTGATTCCCTAAGGATCTCCAGCAGGGAAATCCCAGACTACTTACGATGGTTGAGCTGGGATGACACCTAGATTCCCAAGATTTCCCAAAAGAACTGCTGTATGTTCATTCTCCATTCTCCAGCATGTTTTCCCCCATGATATTTTAATTTTTTAAATAAGGAGAATAGTGCAATAGCACAGTTCTGATGTAATCCTATTAAGGGTTAATATCAAAAGAAACCATAGAATTCAGGAAAGGTTTAAAGAGTCAATAAGAAGTAAATATAGGGAAGTTTAAAGACTAATATACAAAAACAGAACTGGGCAAGTGGTGGTTTGCAGAAAAAAAGAGAAAAGCAAAAAATGGTGGAAGTAAATTGGCATATGTTCATCTTCCTCATCTAGCCAGGTAATGCTTTTTTTTCTCCATAATAGTATCATTATATAATTGTACATATATATAAATATATAATTTGCAATTGTGGCTTCCTGTGTTTTGATTTAAAGCTAATCACAGAACAAATACGGTGGTGTAAAAGATATTGTCATATTTCAAGTGCAAGGAAGCAAACATGGGAACTAATGCCATTAAAATGCAAATGCAGATTTGATGCAAAAGACTACCTTTCTGAATATGAGAGAAGCAATTTCAAGTGGAACAACTAGAAATAACTGATTAGTATGATAAGCACCATTTTCTGAGTATTCTTTTCTTTGGGGGTTTGTGTTTGTGTACGGTAAATATTTTTATCACAACCAAACAACAAGTAGATACTACTTTACTATGTCTAAAAATGCACAAAGTAGGGGGGAAACTACCAATAATTGCCCTCAATTTCAACCAAGAAGGAAAGAAAGAAAAAAACTAAACAAACTAAAAAGGAAACACATACAATTAGGGAGGGAGGAGTTTCCAGTCTACCTAACAATGGCTCTTTAACATTATTGATCTAATTCTCTTAAATGTATTCAAAAGTTAAAGCTAGAAGAAAATTGAATATTCTTAACTATACTATCCTGCTAAATAAAAGACCTTATATAGGGCCTAGTTAAAAGCTAAAGCATTTTATAAAAAGATCAAAGCTTATATTCAATATATATCATTCCTGAAAACCTAAAGTCATTATAAAACCATTATAATTGTTGTAAGCTGCCCCGATTGCTAAGCAGAGGGGCGGGATAAAAATAAAATTTATTATTATTATTATTATTATTATTATTATTATTATTATTATAACCACCTCTAGAGCCTATTTTAGATAAATAGAACAAATAGGAGAGGAGGAGGAGCAGCATTATATGTCAGGGATATTAACACCTGTGAAGAGATCCATGACTTAAATCTGGAAGTCAAGTTAAGAGCATCTGGGTAAAAATTAAGGGGGAGAGAAACAACAATAATGTCACTGTGAGGATGTACTACAGAGCGCAAGCCAGACTGAGGACTTGTATGATGCCTTCCTGGAACAGATGACAAACATTCAGAAAGGAGAGATGTAATAATGGGGGATTTCAGTTAACCTGATATTCGTTAGACATCAAACTGCCAAAAAATTAAGGTCCAACAAATTCCTCAATTGGATCACAGACAATTTCATTGTCCAGAAGGTGGAAGCAGCAAAATGGGATTCAGCTATTTTAGATCTGATCCTAACAAAAAATGATGACCTAGTTAATGGGGTGGAAGTTTCAGGATCCTTAGGTGGGAGTGACCATGGCTCCATCCAAACTGCAGAAATAATATAGTTTGGCATCACTTTAACTGTCATGGCTCAGTGCTTTGGAATGCTGGGAAATGTCGGCTTGTAAGACATTTAGGATCTTATCACATGGACAAAAAAACCTGACTGTACCTCAACGGGATGCAGGCAGGAATTATCACACGTAATTGCTGCTGATTCTGCTGGGCAGGCAAGTCCAGTCTGGCTGCAGCCTGGTTCCCAGGCCCACTTCGAAGGCCACTTTTCAAAGCTGGGAGATTTCCAACTTTGAAAAGCAGCCTCCAAAGTGCGCCTGGGACCCAGGCTATACTTGCCCAGCAGAATCAGCAGCCAATTACATATTTCAACCATTTATCATCATATTTAAATTCTCTAATAAACAGAGCTTCATGTGGCACAACATACAAAGGTATTTTAGGACATAATCTAGGTCTATGTTTCTCCAAAATTCTTAACAAAGATCTTCTAATAAGGTGGTTATTGAAATGTGTTTCTCATAACGTAAGAGAGCATGCCGTCCAAATCTTAAATCAAAACCTTCTAGTTAAAAATTCTTGTTCTCTAAAGTTATCCAATCTTTTAACCAAACCAAACAACTCATTTTTAACCTTCTTTTATCCTATTTTTAGTCATCACTATTGTTTCATCTCTGTTCATTTTCAGGTCCAGAATTGACCCTAGTCTTTAAGTATTCTCACCAAAGAATTTGCTTCCATCAATAGATGTTGATGAATGATAGCCTCCACAAATCTAATCTTAAACTGAGATTCTTTAATTCTAATTCCTTCTTTGTACTTTTATTCTATAATCACCTTCATCAAAACTTCCAATGTCAACTGGATATTACTTCCTTAACAGAAAAATTGGAACCAGAGGTAGAGATAGCATGAAAATAATAAAGGTATGTTCCCACACACACACATACACATGGAGTTCAACATGTTTCAGCAAATGTTTTATCAAAAGTAACAATATGCACATCTAAAATGAAACAGCTATGTCAGGGAAGTCTTACATAAGGAAACAAAAATATTTTGATTCTCCTAGAGACATCTTGAAAGGCCTCTTCCAATGTGAATCCAGGGAATATTACTTTTCCTTTAACCATTTACCACTTTCCTTATGATTTCTCTTTTGGAATTCCTTTTATTAAAAAATTCTGGGGATAGTGGATGAGGCAGGCTCATCTGCTTTCCCTTTTCTCTCAGTTTTGCTGCACACATGCTCAGTAATGGGTTCTGGAGGCTGCTGTTATTTACCTTGCCTGCTCTAGACAGGCACACACAGGTACAAAAAGATAAACCAGAGTATAATCCTGGAGTTGTTCTCTAGCAATCTTTTACTATGTCACCAGTGCTGATGCCACTAAAAAAACTTCCAACTAAATAGAGGACAAGGAGGATGGGGGGGTCTTGATGTGTATAAGAAGACTTTGTAAAAAGGAGTTTCTTTGTCAGAGGCCTTATTAACTGAGGAATTCATAATAGTAACAAAAAATAATAACAATAAATAATAATTTAAACAACAACTTTGATTTGACTTCATATAAGAGAGAGAGAGAGAGTTACAGTTTTCACAGATGCATAATAAAAAAATTGACAAGGAAATGTTTACATGTTCTTGCAAACATTCATGGTTGCTTTTCAGTTTCAAAAGCTGAGGCACTGTTTTTAACTTTGATGAGACAGACACAGTGGGACAGAACATGGCAAAAGAAACTGGCATTAATACTTTATGCATCGCCTTGGGCGCCTTAGCTTCTGCAGCTTTAATGGCCTGGTGAAAATGGAAGAGAGGTCAGACTGGTTAAATATTTCAGGAATGTCATCTATCCATACAGACAAGACAGCACTCGATCTTCTGCATTCCTGTTAATGGATTACCTTTCCCAGGCACCAGCAGGAGTAAAGAGAAGTGAACACAGACCAGCAATATTTACTTAAATGCAGAAAGGTCCATTGCAAAGGGCATCTTTTCAATGGAATATACCCTGTTTTCATCAAAAAGGTATGCCAAACAGAAAGAGAATGGTGGGTTGACAGAAAGCAGCAACAGGAGAGAATGACCTTGGAGTCATGCAGTGACCTATTTTAGCTGGGTTTCAAAATATAGAGCATCACAGAGCACATAAAGAATGTTTTTCGCTGCCAATACCCTGAACCACTTTTTGAAAATTAAGCTCTAATGTGGTGATTCCAAACCTTTGGTCCTCCAGATGTTTAGAATTTTAACTCCCAGAACCTCCAGTCAGCCTGGTTAATGAATAAGGATTCTGGGAGTTGAAGATCAAAATATCTGGAGGTGCAAAGGTTGTGAACCAATCCTTTAGTGAAATCAAGGTTAAATGAAATACTGCCAGCCATTGTTTTTTCCATTTCTAAAGAACTTTCTCTCCTATTTCAGACTCCAAGACTTGGAGGGGAATTGCCAAACAACTTGATAACGAAGCTTTCCAGAACTTATTACTTAGCGTGAGCTGCTATTAAACTTCTGTTATGTGTGAGGCTTTGTGCTTGGCATATGACAAATTCTCTCTTTTTCACATGCACACATATTACCTGTTAATAGCATTACAGCAGCAGTTCTAAACTGAGGATCTGGTGTTGTTGGATTTCAGTTCCCAGTAGCACCAGCCAGCACTCCCAGTGGAGAGAATCTGATAGCTGAATTCCAGCAACATCTGGAGCCTCCTCAATTGTGACTGAACCACAGCTGGAGGATTCCCTATTCACTTTGCTGGTCCATAGGCTCTGGCAGGAATGAAGGACTAGCTGGAGGATGACCTGATTCATCTTAAGACTGCAGAAGTCCTGTGAAACACTATGTCCAGGATATTTTAATGTACAGCAGTCTAATAGCTATGCATTGCTAGAGGCTGAAATCATTGCTAGCCCCAGCAGCAGCAGCAGTAATTATTATAGGCACTGTGCAACTCAGATCGACGTGGCTCTTTGTGCACCCTGTACACTCAGAAAGAGAGCAGAAGGAAATCTTTTATTACCAAAGCCAGAATTGCAGAGGAGTCTAAACTAGGACCTTTGGGGCATCAGTAATTGAGGGTTTGAATTTCAGCTTCTTTAACTTAACGTGCATTCCTGCCAGGACTCCTGTACCCCCCAACACACACACACACATGCTCAGCCTTGTACAACTCCTCTTCTGTCAACATGCTTGTTTTAATGGCCCAGCTCATTTCTGTTGACCATTATAATTTTAAGCCTGAGGAGAAAAAAACCACAAAGCACCCATTTGGGGGAAACAGCTAACATTGGTACACAAAGCTCAGAGGCACATTTTACCTAATTGGTTTCTTTTCCCTTTAGCTTTGCTTTCATTACTCTTTCGGCCACAGAAACAAAATGGCTGTTGCTCTCTGAGATGAAACACTAATGATACTGGTTTTCTGATTCAAGTTTTAATATGGAGATAAAATTATAGACCATCTACTGGGGAGGAAGTATTTTTCCACATTCCTTTTAATTTTGGTCTGTAAGTGAAACTGCATACTGATATGAATAAAAGCAAAATTTGTGCATTTTGGATGCAACAATCATATAAAAATTCCATCTCTTCTGATACTAAAGCCCTGTCTGCGCTGGCCAGGATATTCCAGGGGTAGCCTGGAGTATCCTGGCCATGAAACTGCCCCAATCTGCCCCCTTACCTGGCTCTTCATTCCCATGACACCATGACTGTCTGTACAAGCATCCCATTGAGCCACTGCCATGGACCACTCATTTCTGAGGTCAGAATGAGGTACCCACAGACAATCATAAGTTGGACACCTCATCCTGACATCAGAATGAGTGACCTTCAGTGGTGGCAGATGTCAGAGGTGCCACCAGGGGGTGTGTGGTGATGCAGACCACAACAGGTGACACCACAGAGGGTTGTGTCACCCATTGGGGTAGTACACCCTGAGGGCAGTGAGCAACTGCCTCCCAGGTCCCATGTGGTGATGGCCACACAGGACTCAGAAGGCAGGGGAGCTGCTAAGAAGCCCAAGCACACACCCCACCTCAGTGCCATGGTGTTACTCTACACACCATAGCAGCGAGGTGGGGGGAGTGCCCTCTCTGCCCCCAGAAGCCCCACCCCAAGGAGCCCTACCTCCCCGCAATGGGTGACACCCTGGGCGGGGATGCCACCGGTGGGTGGTGTGATAGCATGCCTGTGCAAACAGCCACTGTGACATGGGAACAGAGGGCTCCAGACCTTCCCAGAAGAAGGACAGGGATATTTTTAAATGTAGTTCTTGTCTGGACTGCTTGTACCTGAAGCTGCCTTGAGTCCCTGTACCAGGAGGAAGGCAGGATATAAATAAAGAGAAGAAGAAGAAGAAGAACAAGTGTTTGGGACATGTGTCATACAAACAGGATGATGCGAGAACAGGGAGAAATAGAGACAAGGCCAAAGAACCTTCCTCCTATATAAATCCCTCTGGACTTGACTTGAGGGGTCAGCACAGACTGGCTGGTGTTGTACATTGGCCAGTGAGGATGCCTCCACTGTTGCTTTTCCAGGGCTCCCAACAGCTGAATGGAGGTGTGAGTGTGCTCTGTTTTAGTTATAGAAATTGCTTTTATAACTTCTAGAATATAGGAATTGCTCTTATAGCATATATTGTTCTTGCCTACTAATAAATCTATCAAACCTGCCACCTCTGGTATGTTTATTGTCTCCATATCCAAAAGATTTTCTTGCCTGTGGCAAAATAGAGATCCTTCCCCCTATTTTATTTTATTTGGCATTCTGTAAACTTTTTGGAAGCTCAGCCTCAGTGCTAACCAACTCTTGATTTCCTACAATTTGCTTGTCGCTCAGCACCATTACTTCAATCAGCCAAAAAGTCTCCTGGGGTAAGTTAGAGGTCTATTCTAAAATTTTCTTTCTTCAGGCTTACAAGACACAAAGAAAAAAAGAAATGGGAAGGAAAACAGCAAGCTCAGCACCAGATCAGAAGTCACTTCCTTTTTTAGCATAAGGTCGCTCCTGGAATTAAAATGGACTAGAAAAGTGGAGAATGTGCGGGAAATACCTCACATGGCTCCTAAAGGGCATTTTGGGGTTCATTTTCTCCCCAGCAATCCTTAGGGTCCACAAAACAGTCCTGGGGAACATATGTAGTCCATGAGCTGTTGTGGTGGTTGTGTGCCTCCAAGTCATTTTTGACATATAGCAAACCTAGGGCGAACCTACGATAGAGTTTCCTTGGAAGGTTTTTTCAGAGGAGATTTGCCATTGTCATCCTCTGAGGCTGAGAGTGTGTGACTTGCTTAAGGTCAACCCATTTTTTTTGTAATGCTCGAGCAGGGCTTTGAACCCTGGTCTCCAGAGTCATAGTCCAATGCTGAACTCACTACACCATGTTTTCCATTTCCTGCAGTAGGGGCAATGGCATACTTAGTGTATTTGACACCAAGTGTGGATAATGTTTAATACCCCTCTCCTCTCTTCAACAGCCTTCTTCAGGTCTGATGGAGCTGCTGACTGGGCAGCAAAGGGAAGCGACTCTCTTTTCTGCCCAGCCAGAAGAGTTGTCAGACTGGAGGGCAATCCCCTGGTGTGGTCCACACATGCCTAGTCATGCCCCTGGGTAGAGGAACACTGCTCTCAAACAAAACAGAACAGGGATCCCAGTCCAGTGAACTGAGACCAAGCAACCCATTCTTCACATAAGGCTTTAATGGATTGGCTAATCATTAAAAGCAAATGAGGTCATTTCTGCTTATCCTTATAAATATATTGTCACAGTACCAGGAACAAACAACTCAGTTAAACACTATGCTTTCTTTTGCTCTGGTGATAACTGGAAGGTACAAGCACAGGTAGGGGTAGGCACACTTCCCATCCCATCTTCAGGGCCCTTTCTCACTCGCTTATGACACCACTTTAACTGCCATGGTTCCATCCTATGGAAGCCTGGGATGGGTAGTTTAAGGAGGGGTACTTTGAATTCTCAATGCAAGATCTTGAGTGCTTCAAACTGCAAAATCCCAGGATTCTGTAGGATGCAGCCATATTAAAGTGGGATCACAGTGCTATAATTGTTGTTGCTGTGTGCCTTCAAGTCATTTCTGACTTATGGAGACCCTACAGCAGGCATGCACAACATATGGCCCGGGGGCCACATGCAGCCTGCCAAAGGATTTTGGGTGGCCCCTAAGGATATGGAACAACTTCAAGGCCCCTCTGCTGCTCAGCCTCCTCCTGAGGAGAGGGCATGCAGAGGAGGAGGAAGGGTAAACATTTGCCCTGCAAGGCTCCTCTGCCTCCTGGCTTTTTCCTGAGGAGAAGGACGGGTGGAGGAGAAGGACAGGTAAACACTTGCCCTGCAAGGCTCATCCACAACCCTGCCATGTCCTGAGGAGAAGGCCAGGCGGCAGTGGCAGAGGAGGATGGATGAACACCCACCCTGCAAGGCTCCTCCATTGCCCAGCTTCCTCCCAAGGGGAAATCTAGGAGGAAGAGGAGAAGGATAGGCAAGGCTGCTCTGCTGCTCAGCTTTCTCTTAAGAGGGCTGAGCAGAGGAGGATGGAATTAATAGTAATTAATTATTAATATTTATAATTATGATTGATTAATATTATTAATCAATTAATATTTAATTAAAACCTATCTGCAGCCCAAAGAAGTTTAACCTATTTTAATTTTGGCCCCACCTACTGCCAAGTTGTGCAGGCCTGCCCTACATTGAAACGACTGTGGAGGTTTTCTGGCTAGATTTGTTCACTGGGGATTTACCTTTGCCCTCCTCTCAGGCTGAGAGTGTGTGACTTGCCTAAGCTCATTCAGTGGATTTCCATGGCTGAGTGGGAATTCAAGCCCTACCCTGGTCTCCAAAGTCATTTGCCAATGTTTAAACCACTGAACCATGCTGGCTCTTGGTACTATAATTACATTGTGTGAAAGAGCCCCTGGCCTTCTGATACAGCAAGAGATGAGGTTGTTGAAATGGGGAATAAAATGATTCTAGGAGACTACCACAATGGGATAGAAACTGGAGAAGCAAAGGGATCAGACCATATGCTGAGAGGGACAGTGGGGGTAGAAAGTGGCACATAAGGGTGTGACTGCTGCCTGACCAATAGTGTCATACTCAAGGTGCAGATGTCAGTAGGATGTGCAGGTTCTATGCATCCTGCAAACCCCATCTTTAAACCACACTGAACTCAGCATGACTTAAATCCCAGGCAAAGAGGTACAAACCTGCAGCTTCAATAACTTAATTGGCAACGTTTCTCTGGGTTGCTGGTCCAGGTAATGAACCCATGAAAAGCAAAACAAAAATGATCAAAACAACTGTACTGCAAGATGTGACAGGTTGTTCTATGCCCTTCTTCAAAATTACATCGTATCCATCTCAGCAGTTGACAGAGTTATTGCAAAATGGTAAACAGAAAGTGCAGCCAAGTTTAGATGAGTAGGCCCAGGACAAAGGATCAGCTTCTGGTTCACAGACAAGCAATTTCAGCTGTTTCTAAAAATGCCATTCTGCCTCCTTTTTGAGTTCTCATGAATAGTGCTGGATCATCAGTAGTGTCCCAAAAGTCTTGTATTTGTTCACAACCAAAACTGAACACAACTATAAGGACGTTATCACACCAGGGGTCTCAAAGCGGCAAGAAAATCGGCATGGAATCAATCCAGAACCATACCGGAATGGCCCGTGTCATCAGACAAGAAAGCAGCATCATACCAGAATGGTTCTGGATTGATTCTGGTCGCGGCAGCTGTAATTCCTCTTTGAAAGAGGAATTGCAAAGAACTGGGATGATGCAGCAATGCGCCAGGGATGATGCAGGGATGGGCGGGGTTTGCTGCGACGTCGTCTGATCACAGGGCAAAGGATCCAGGATGATGCAGCGATGGTACAGGGATGGGGCTGCTTTAGACCCCATGTGATAACGTCCTAAGTCTAGTTTATCACCACAGTGAATTTCACATGTTCATCTTACATCGCTGTATCACAGTAAGACTTCCCCCCTCCCTTTTTAAAATTCCTTTCAAGTTTGGCACTGATGATTTTAAATTGTTTTGTATGGAGAACAGACACATGCTTTCCCCACAAAATGAGTTTTAAAGAAAAGAATCTTGTGACATCTTAGAGACAATATACTGATTGTGGCATAGCCTTTTGTGTACTGGCCTTTCTGCATTAGCTTCATGGTGCATTCATTCACATAGACAGTGTGTGTGTGTGTGTGTGTGTGTGCGCGCGCATGCACGTGCATCACATACACATATATGTATGTACAGAGGAAAGGAACTTTTCCAAATTCTCTTCCCCCCCACCCCGCCATCCCATGCACCTAGTTTTTACTTACTGGTAAAATGAAAAAACCCATGGGGCAAAAGGCCATAAAATGTAAATGCCAGCAGCAGCAGAGTTCTAATGTATACATGGATTATAAACAGGAATTAATTTACTTACAACTCTTCTACACAACAGAATAAATAGATACACATCTGATATTAAAAATGGCAATATTCAATAATCATTGGAAGAACATTATGACCTCACAGGACATTTGGTACTTACAAAGTATCCATTGTGGAGGCAAGAAATGTTAAAGGAAGCATTAGACTGAGAACCTACTGAGTTACAATTCATTGAGAGGTTCAGTTTTACCTTCAGAGTTTCCCATCATATTGCATTGGTTAATAGGTTTATCCACAGGTTTATCATAGGCCATTTCCTCCAATCTGGGCATAAAATGTGCACATTATACTAATTACTCTAATTATACAAATTCAGTAAATTAATGTTTTTCCCCTTCCACTGCATTTCAACTTTCATTTCACACAGCAATTTCACAGAAGAGTGCCTCTAGGTTTTGCCCCACATCTTGGCACCCACAAGAGCTATAAAATTAATTTTTTTAAAAAATTAAAATGTGGAATCCTGGTATCCAAACAGGCACCAGACAGCATGCCCAGGAGTACCAGGCTATCTCACTTCAGCCTGGAGGTATGTCACACAACAAAATGCCCCTCCATATGAAGCCTCCTTCCCTTGGCACAGAAAGTTAGCATGTCAGAAAGGTCACACCAGCACCTTTCTTCTCTCTGACCTTCGGCTTTTGCTCTGTGGTGAGATTTTTTTTTCCACAAAGAGAATTGCATCTCATTAAGAGTCAGACTAATATCTGAACTAACACTTTTTGGTTTGAGGACATCACCTCCTTGTAATCCTACATAGCCTTGAGGACATCACCTCCTTGTAATCCTCATATTGAGGAGGGAACAAGCCTTGTAATCCTACATAGCCATTTGAAACATTATGGAAAGTAAAACATTTTAATATTTCAGTTGCTGTGACATTCCCAAAGTAATTCCAGAAACAGCTGTCTGTTCAGGAACAGAATACATAATATGCAAGTGGAATGCCCACTTCATCCCATGGTAACAGGAACTCAGGTGGGACAGACAAACCTCCGGCAGAGGCTTTGTAGTGCTGTGTTCAGTTAGAGTAGACAGTACTCCTCTCCAAAGATCAATAAATAGTCTGTCTCAGGGTATTGCAACTTTGAATTTCCTTGTAATATTTAGCCACAGTAATATATGAAGTATCCTTGAAGATAGAGGACATTCTTCCCCATGACATTCTTGCAAACAAGCTGGTAAAATTTGGGCTAGACAAAGTAACGGTTACATGGATTTGTAATTGGTTGGCCGAACCCAAAGGGTGCTCAACAATGGCTCCTTTTCAACCTGGAAAGAAGTAACCAGTGAGGTGCCACAGGGCTCTGTCCTGGGCCCAATGCTATTCAATATCTTTATTAATGACTTGGAAGACAGTATTGGGGGCATAGTTATCAAATTTGCAGACGACACCAAATTAGGAGGAGTAGCTAATACCCCAGAGGACAGGATCAAAATTCAAAATGACTTGAATAGACTAGAAAGCTGGGCCAAAGCTAACAAAATGAAATTCAACACGGAGAAATGTAAGGTACTGCACTTGGGGCAGAAAAACATAAAGTACAGATGTACGATGGGGGACACCTGGCTGAATGAGACTACGTG
>CM034701.1:206391615-206407295 GCA_020142125.1 Phrynosoma platyrhinos
TGGATGGCCCTTGTGGTCTCTTCCAACTCTATGATTCTATGATACTTCTCACAGTACATTCTGAGGACACTACAGAACTCAAGTCAGCATGGTATAGCGGTTACATGTTGGACTAGGACTCTGGAGACCAGGGAATCCCCACTCAGAAAACCCACTGGGCAACCTTGGGCAAGCCATATATTATCAGCTTCAGAGGAAGGCAATGATAAGCCCCCTCTGAACAAATCTTGCCAAGAAAACCCCATGATAGATTCACTATAGGGTTGCCATGGTGGTAGTAGTAGTAGTAGTAGTAGTAGTAGTAGTAGTAGTAAAATAAATAAATAATAACCCACCTCCTCCTATGGATTGAGGCAGGGAACAACAGATTAAAATACAACAGCAGATAGATACCAATTAAAAACAGAACTTGAAGGCAGACTACTGCACAACTCACCTCTGAAAAAGCATACAAACTTCCTGCTTGATTATTCATACTCATAGCTCGCAGTGCTTCTAACCATAAAACACTGCACTCAAGCAGTAGCTAGGCAGTTCCCAGTCTGGTTGGGATTGTTCCTATGTATTACTCATGCAAAATTTTGCATGCCTTTACAGACACAGGTGTGACTCATGGGAACCACCAGAGGCTTTTCAAACAGAACATAAGAAGCGACCTTTAGAGTTCATGTAAATCTTGCCAGCATCTAAGGGCATACGGTCTCCACTGTGTATTTGAACCTCTATGCTTTCCCCAGCAGTGGAGATTAACTGGCAAATACTATTCCTGCATGTTTGAGTTCAGTTACAGTTGATGTGCTGTGCTAAGCTTTGAAAGAAACCCTGGAGACTGATTTCCATTCTAGCACTTGAGGAAAGGAAACTTTCTAAGTAGTAAGTAAGGGGAGGTGGAGTGAGAATCAACAGACCTCAGCAAGAGTCTTACCACATCAAGCACAGAAAGGCTCAAACGCTATTGTATGCCAGAAAAGATTTGCCTTGTAATGACCTTATTTTGCATACAACAGTAATTTCAAATAAGAATGTGGAAGGAGGATATAGAAAGCTCTTAAAATAAAAGGCATTATTTGCACATAACTGCATGCAGCTAGTGAAAGGGCTTAGGAGTATTTGTGTGATAAAATGTTGTGCTCATTAAGTTGGCTTTCCCCAAAAAGGCACATGGATGGCAAATTCTTTTTCTGTTTAATCTCATACTGATAGATAGATTGGAAATTATGACTGAGGAACAATTGGGCAAAGGTAGCCCTTGTGTCAGAACTGGATTGGAGAATCCACATAAAGTTACAATAATTCATGGCCCAGGAATCCATGACACCTGGGGGGTTCACTAGTAACTACAGTACAGTGAAGGACAGTAGGCTAGGTTACTGGGTGCCAGACAGGTTGTGTGGTGCGCGTATCATTGTCTACTAACAGAGATGAAAGGAAAAGAAATGGAGCTCAAGGTAGAAAGCGGGAGCAGGGCACTGCCATTGCTGCCACCACCCACTGCTGCTGGTCGTAAAACCAGTGCTGTGGTGATGCCAGCACTCACAGTATTGAAGGCCAAGAACATTTAGCTGTATCCCCATAACATCCGAGAGGAAAAGGATTTCCCCAACAACAGTGCATTGCCCTGATGTAATCCAAAATATTTTGGGGTGGCTTGGCCCTGAGTGAACAAAGCTCATTAGCTTTACAAAATACTTCCCTATTTATCTCAACAGAGTTGCTTTCTTAGACTCTCCTTGTGGGTGTTGCTATGAAAACTGTCATGATGGTGGCCTCTCCTTCAAAATTTACCGTTACATCACTGTATATAATACAAGTAACCAAGACAATGAGGGCTCTAGGAACAAACTCTGTCTGTTTAGTACCTCCTTGACATTTCCCTGTGGCAGCCATATGATATCACTGGAAATACACTGTGGTGAAAGTACATGTTATTCTTGGCTGGAATAGGTAGCCTAAAATTAGTGGGAAATCTATCAACAACAGCATACAAAAGCAAATAACAAATCATAGAAGGATACTGAAGATACATTAGAAAGTCATGAAACAACAGTCATTAAGCCATCATGGAGAATTACCAAATAAAAACTATTCGCGTTGAATCTTTTCCTTGAATCGATCCACAGGGAGAGGCAGGATATATAAATAAACCATATTATTATTATTATTATTATTATTATTATTATTATTATTAGTTATTAGTAGAAAGTGCCAGTTAGTCAATGATAGGGCCAGAATGCTCTGGTAATACTTAATCTGCTTTTTCTGGGTTTGTAGTTTTGTGAGATATTTAGCCTTTGCTATCATAGAGAACTACAAATTCCAGAATTCTATAGCATTGAGTAGTTAAAGTGATGTCAAACTGCTTTATTTCTGCAGTGTGGCAGCAGCCTTAGACTTTCCTAGAAGCAATCAAAACTCTGACCTATGCAACACACTTTTTTTTAATAATATCTGTTCCTGGCCAACCAACAGAAAGTGTCAGCTACTGAAATTGTCTCTCTTTTGCCCTCCACTTTGAGCCTATTCTTTTCATCTGATTACTGTAATTGGCATGGACTCTTCACATTTCTTAGAGCAAATTTGCCTTGGACAGAGTAGCTGTCTCTTCTAATTTCAACCCTGCCCTTTTTGCTTCTGCATAAGGTGATATACCAAGTGCTAGTGGAAAACACTGTACAATATTATATACCGTTCTTTTGGGGAAAAGATCCCATGTGAAATTCACAACAAAATATTGTTATGTTATATTAATATGTAAGAATTTTTTTAAAAAACCAAAATACTGGAGAGGTTTTGAAAGACAGATGGATGGATGTGCCAGGAACATTTTTCACTTCTACTTAAAAAGTGATAAAAACCAAGTAACACTGTCTCTAGGGCTGCGAAATTAGTAGTATGATATTGAAGTTTGCTAAGTTGGTTAGTTTTACGTAGTAGTTCATTAAAAGAAAAAAGGAAAAGAAAAGAAATTACCAGTATCTGGAACTTAACATGTTGGTTTGAATGAAAACTATAGACAAGCTTTTATATATTCAGCTTAACCAACCAAACAGCTGCTTACTCATGACCATCAAATGTCAACTGAAATTCTAAAAAAAATCAAAAAAATCTTGCATTGTTTTCAGAAGATGCTGACAGCTCAAACCATGCTTTTAATATTTACAACCTGTGTTTCCCTTATCTGTGAGTAGTATGCGTGTAAATCTTCCTAAATTTCATTGTCATCTCACAAAATGCATAATTCAATCATTTTTTTTCTTGATACAAGAAAATCCCCCAAAACTGTGGCTTTTTCAAAAGTTAATCCTAGTTCAGAATTTATTCTGTGAAAATCCACATGTGAGGTTTTTTTGCATGACAAATGGCATTTTATACATAGAAGTGTGTTTTATCGGCCGAAAATTGTGTTGTTGTTTTTGCAGTAAACTGGCTTTCTGCACAGAAAATGACATTTATTTGTCCTTTTCTACACAAAAAGAACTATGTGTGCTTTTACACAGAATTAGTTCCAAACCATAAAAATTCATTCAGTCAGGATTCTCCTCATTAAAGTTTCCTGACACTGTAATTCAAATATTTATTAATATTCTTTCCAACAAAACAACAAAAAATTGATATCCAAATATTATAGTTTGATTAGAGATTGGGAATTTGAAGAAAATACAGTTAAAAACTTTATGATAAATTGGGCAAAGGATTTGAAACAAAACATCAAGTTGGAGGAATGGGGGAAAGTTTGGAAAAAGGTGTCAAAATATGTTATAAACATCGATCTCAGAGAATTTTTTTATAAATCTATGTACCGTTGGTATCTGACTCCAGTTAGACTCTCTAAAATGTACAATGGCTTCAACCCAATTTGCTGGAAATGTGAACAAGAGACTGGCTATTACTTACATATGTGGTGGGACTGTAAAATAGCGCAAGGATTTTGGAAACTAATTAACAAAGAAATACAGCAAATATTAAATACACGGATAGAATTAGATCCAACACTTTTTGTTTTGAATATTGTAAAGGAAGAGCTAGAAAAAAAGAGGTGGAAGATTACTTTTTAAAGCCAATGCCATATGCTCTGTTGTCACAGGATTAGTTTCCTCATGTGGGAATGCTATCAGGAGACTCTGGACCTTTGCAGACTGCCAGAAATAGTGCACATTAAATTGAGGCACTGCCCTAGCTCAATGCTAGGGAATCATGGGAATTGCATTTTTTTTTTCTGAGACATTGAGCCTTCTCTGTCAGAGAGCTCTGGTGCCACAATAAATTACAGTTCCCTGAGCCAGGGCAGTGCCTCAATTTAATGTGCACTATTTCTGGCAGTCTGCAAAGGCCCTCTGTTTTTGGAGCTGCAATATGCTATATAGTCTATCATGTCAATAGGGTTGGGATGATCATCAATTCAAGGATGGATGTTGCTCCTCCTCTTTTAAGTAATGTCATGGAGATAGAAACCCCTTTCAACCGGTGTGTGAAGCTTATGTAAAATCACATCTTTAACATGCTCATCATTAACATTAACATAACATGTTCATGAAGCTTATGTAAAGTCAGATCATTATCATGGCCAAGGATATGAGATGCAAAAAAAGGTGACTCTCCTCTCATCAGAATCCTGCCCAAAGCTCAATCTTCTCCGTTCCATTTGAGCATCTTAATTCTAGGAACAGCATTATTGGGAACATCATTTGATCAGTAGATATAGCACATATATTTCATTATTCAAGTCTATGTGGGGTCTGTTGGTACACCTGTCCTCCATGAGATCCTACAGTCCCTCAGCTGGTGCATCTTCTGTACAGGATTATGCCTCTTAATCTGATAGCAAAGAGATCCACCTTTTCATCAACATTCAACACATTTTATTTGGATGTTTCATTTTATCCTCCCCTCCCCCCTTCTGACATTACATACCCTATTTATCAGTTCCCACAGATAGCTTCAAAAGTGTTTTACTTTTCTAAATAATTTTGGAGTGGGGAAAATATATAGCTATGAGAAAGCTCAACTTTCGAAAAGAGTTATGCCTCAAATTTTCAAAAACACAGAAACAGCCCCACAGTTACCTCAACAGGCAGAAACAAATTTGCAACAGACAAAATTCAAGAGAACAAGATTCATAGAGCAAATCCTGAGTGTTAGGAATTCCAGTAGAAGGTCACTAATCCAGACAGGCCCTAAAGAAAAGTTTATCTCACATTTTCATGCCAGCAGTTTGTGTGTGTGTCCAATAGTTATTTACAAGTGATGTTTCTTTATATTTCCAACCTTCCCTTCATAAATTAAGGGCAAGAAAACCTTTCTGGGTTACACAGACAAACCATCTATCTCAATATCCTGCCTCTGACAGCTGCTGGTTCTGGGTGGTTTAAGAAAATGTGCAACACCACAAAGCACTAATAGAGCACTCCAGTTGCTATCAATCTCATCCAGCTGTCTAATGGCTCAAGACATCTGCAACAAGCATGAGGCAGGCCCAGACCATGCTTTCTACCAGGCCTTGTGAATTTTCACTCAGTGGCTGCTGGGTATTCTATATCAATGATGAATCCACCCCATGGCTGAGATACCACATTGGGAGATGAATCTCCAGATCATATGTGCAGTACCTATCTTTGTGCAACCCTCCTCTAAAAACAAAAACAAAAAGCAGCCCTGCCTTTTCTGTGTGGCATTCCATTCAAGATGACCATTTCCATATCAGTGGAAAGAGGGGAAGCAGTGGAGATGTGTCCAGCTATTTTCTTTTAGTTGGATGCACTGCAACAATCTTCCTCAGGGGTCTCTTAAGATGCTGAACCCATTTTGGAAATACAGTTCAGTGCCTTATGTCAATGCTTCTTAAGTTCCCTGATGTGGGTAGGGTTTCCAGTGTAAAAACGTTAGGGGACACCTGTACTTTTAATAGATATAGGTAATAAGCAATGCCTGCTGAAATTCCTGCTCATACCTTACCATTAAAAGTACAGGAAGCCTTTTTCAGTCTGGCAACTATAGATATGAGATATCAGCAATTCCCCCCACTCCCATGTTAGAGACCCATATCATATTTGTACCCATTGACTATAATTGTATTTTTCTTTTCTGGAAGATCTCCAAGGGCCAACAAGAGATGGCTCAGAATTAGTCAGACCACTACTTTTTTTAAAAAAAGTGCTGCCTTAAAAAGGCACCTTTAAAGTCTGGAATAAAACTAGGAGCTGAATTACCTCACCACTGAGATGGAAACCACTACTTGCCACCGTTTGTTCTTTTGGAAGCCAAGTTATGCTGTTGGGCACTGACATTTCTTTTGACAAGTCTGTGTCAAACATCAGCTGTGCACCTTCTGGATGAGTGGTGATGAAAATCCTTTTTCTTTTTTTTAACAACTTTGTTACTTTATATAAAAACATATAACATAGATTACACAACATCAACATACATCAACATACATTACATTACACACTGTGTTACACACAACACAAAACTAAACAGAAAGAACAATTAAAAACAAGACTTCCAAATCTAGAACAGCAGCTATGTCCTTTTTTCAAGTGTTTCTCTTTATCACAGTCTTTTAAAGTTGTTGTTCTACTTTTGTCTTAATGATTAACATAAATCAGTCACTTTTGAAATTAGAAATTAAATTTTGCTCATTTTAACTATTTTTGAAATCTTTGTACATAAGGAAAGAATCCTTTTTCATTCTGCTATAGTTGATTTTGTTGTTGTTTGAAATATACTACAAGAATGTGTTGAGATCTGATTTTATTCTTTTTTTAGATCTGATGAATTAACAACTTTATTGAAATAGGAAGACAGTCACTCTTTGTTTAAGGAAAGGGACTGTGCCTTCGACATAGCTAGCTAATGCATTAACGCAGGCTACAGTTAAGGCAAACAAGCAAATCTTTAAGACAGTTGAAAGAGATCTGGAAGAAGCATCATTTTCCATGTGATGACCTCTGGTCAAATGTTTTTCCCTGAGTATTTGGAACAATACAGACATTTGTTTAAAAAAATGGAAAAAGTCTTCAGGCAAAAGGGGATTGATGAATTTGTATGGCAAAAACAAGCCATCACTCTTTCAAAACACATTAAATTCTGGAAAAATAATATATAGATCATCAGGCTTTAGTTGTTTTTAATAGCCCACTCAGCATGCAGAACTGGAGAAATGATATAAGTTGAAGCTACTTCTCAAGGCATACTCAGATGTGTTCTTTTAAAGGGAGAAGGCTGTCCACCCTGCAACATGTCTCCACAACCAGACTGTACGCATTTTAATTGATTTAATATGATAGGAATTCTTATAGTGCATTGGTAAGAATATTCTTGTCTTTGCATTTCTAAGGAGTATATCTGCTAATATATGTGTGACATTAATCACAATGAAGAATTCAGTGAAATGTAATGACAGACACACTTGACAATTACTAACCCAGTATTTGCTCATGTTTTATGTGCAAAGTGGGTACTTTGTGTGTTGTGAAAAAAATAGGACACTCATTTCTCCATTGGCAGTATGAGTCATTTTGTAGATCTGAGATGGCATCTTAGCTATTCCTTTTCCTTTCTTTCCCTCACCATTTAATACATTACTAACCACACACATGTGTGCATGTGCACACACAGACACACACATAATTTTGCCCATCTCCCACTGTTTCTCACACTTACTGGTCTTGGCAGACTGATAATCTTCAACAGTAGCCTCAGTATGCTAAAGTCAATTGTACCTCTGGGAGCAATGTGTCATTTGCAATCACAGCATTTTACTCTTCACAGCAGAATTCATAACACCCACACAGAATATACCACTGAAATGTTGTCAGGTCTAAGCTTTGCTACATTCTCCCCTTGAAGCTCAAAACGATGCATAATCATGATTAATTTGGGAAACTAATGGCTGTACAAAACTGAAATACATTTCTCCTTCTTGTCAGCCACCATCCTGTATCTCATCCAGGGGAGCCTTACATCTGTCACTTCAATCGATTCAAAAGCAAGGACATTTTGTGAGGACACATGCAGAGTTTACTTTAAAAGTAGTTATTACTGTAAAATGGATTTAACCATTGCTCCTATACAAATGTTGCCCTTTTCATTATATAATACTTGTCCAAGAACCTGAGACTATCTTTTGAGACGCTTCTTCAGTACCAGTGCTTAAGGAAGTGTGACAGGTGGCTACTGGGAAGATGGACCTTTTAATGTGCGCACCACAGTTCCAGAATGCCCAAGAGGCTCACCTAGCATCTACACTGTGCTCCTTATGGTACCAGGTGAATGCCTTTTAAAATTTAGTGTCTTTTCATTGTATAGGATTTCAGTGAGTTCAGGGCCCATTGGTTCTTTGGAGAATTCTAAAATTTGGACATCTCTGGCCTTGTAGTGAGCTTAATTAGTTTTCTCTTTCTTCTTCTGCCAGACTAAATAATTTTATGCCATATTAGATTTCTTCTAGTTATAATCTTTTAATTTTCTTCTTTTAAACTCTGTGGTAAACACAGAAATGGTGCTGTTGAGCATTATACTAATGTCACTAGATAAATACATATGTACATAAATGTGTTATAAAGGGATGTTGGTAAAATGCGACCAATGCCCAAATATATATGAATTAGTCCTCTCGCTTGGGATGGGGGATGGAAGATTGATTGGTATTCTTTGTCATCATCCCTTTGTCTAAGCTCCTTACATTGGTAGCTGCGCAATTTGTATTCATAGCCACACATGGCAGTAGTGCATGTCTGCATTATACTTACGTACTAGTGGACTGATAAAAGCCTGTTGAACACTTTACATCATTACTGCTGCATTTCAAGAGAATGTCTAGTTTGGCCCCTGTTTACTGAACTATATCTGGGCCCAGAAATCTTACTGCCAGTGGACACAGTTTCAAAATAAATGTCTTAGGTCTAATCTGCACTGCTGAAATAATGCTGTTTAACACCACTTTAACTGCCATAGCTCAATGCTATGTCATTCTGGGATATGCAGTTTTTTGAGATACTTAGCCTTCTCCATCTTCTTCCAGCTGCTTCCACAACAAACTACAAATCCTAGAGATCCATAACACTGAGCCATAGCAATCAAAGAGGTGTCAAACTGCATTATTGCTGCAGTGCAGATTATACCTTAGACTCTAAAGAGGTTGCAAAACTTATTAGTTTACCTGTTCATTGTGGGCTTGTCCCTCCCTCTGTTTGCAAAAGTGGTATAGGTCTGATTATCACATGCTTGCTGAGATCCTAATAATCCATCTCTGTCAGGCCTTATTGAGGGTCCTTTCACACTACACAATTATAGTGCTATGATTCTACTTTAACTGCCATGTTTCCATCCTATGAAATTCTAGGATTTGAAATTTTGTATTTAGATTTCTCAGCTAGAGTGTACTAGTACTCCCCCAAACTAGAAAACTCAAGATGTGTGTTGCCATGGCACTTAAAGAAGAATCATAGTGCTGTAAATGTGTAGTGTGAAGAAGCCTCAAGGAGATTCCCAGCAGCATCAGGTTGCCCCTGCTAGTGACAGAACAGAAGGGGTAACCTTGTGGGTAGGTTTTTAACTGGATTTTTAAAAATGGATTTAAATGTTGTTTTATTATTTGTTTCTATGTAATCATGTTTCCATGTGATTAGAAGCCCTCTTATATTCTTGCTTAGAGACCTTAGATGCATGCTTAGAGAGGCAGTGTGGTGCAATGGTTTGAGCATTGGGCTACAACTCTGGAGGCCAGGGTTTGATTCCCTGCTCAGCCATAACCCACTGGGTGACCTTGGGTGACACACACTCTCAGCCCCACAAAACCCTATGATAGGTTCACTTTAGGGTTGCCATAAGTTGGATGTGACTTGACCGCATACAGCAGCAACAAGATTCCTGCCAGCTTTTCAAAGATGAAAACTAGGGCATGTGTGGCCAAACAATATTGAAGTGTGATCAAGAGTGCAAAAGTCATTAATAAGGAAGAACATATAAGCTAGGAGATACTGCAGCAGTTTGCTTTTGCCTGAACCTACTCAGAAGGGCAAGATTCCCTCCTCTCCTCTCCTCCACTAAAGGCCTGAACAGACTGGTCACAAAGGCCAGCCTGGGGGTGGGGTTGGGGCAAAGCAAAGCAAAGCAGCTTCATTTATATACCGCTTCATATCACACTATGGGATGTCTAAGCAGTTTACAACTGTAAGCTTATTGCCCCCCAACAGTTGGGTACTCATTTTAGCGACCTCAGAAGGATGCAGGCCTGAGTCTAGCCTAAGCCCTGGCTAGTACTGAACTCGCAACCTTGTGGTCTATGGGTGAGTGGCTGCAGAACAGGCATTTAACCACTGCGCCACCAGGTTCCTGCATGCCAGCCACCCAAACTCTGCCCCAATGCCGCCATCATACTATGTGCTCTACCGCACGGCATGCGGTGTTAGGGCACTCCTTGGCACAGCATGTCAACACGCTGCACCAAAGGAACACAGAAAAGCCACAGCAGTGGCAGTAAGGATGGATTTTTGCTGCTCCAAAAAAGAATGGCATTTGCCAGCTCTTTTTGGAGCAGCAAAGAGACGAATTGGGGCTGCAGCATGTGGTTGCCATGGCCCCAATCTGGTGTTCCCAGGGGCAGCATGGAGCCAGCCCTTAGGCTTAGGGGCTGTCTGTACAGCCCCTAAGATAATTGAGGGGAAAACTTTTACACATTGAAGTCAGTTTGCAGCAAAGGATGTAAGTTGAGGAAAAATGGGGGAAAGTGGTAAGAGGAGAGAGAAACTGGGATATTTTTAATGCAGCTGAAAAAAAATGGGACAGCAGAGGATTAATTGGAAGTTTCTCTGTCAAATCAGGGAGGTATGTGATTACTGCTGTGTTTTTGTAAAATGTATACTCCTTTGATGGATTAGCATGGCAGTACAAAAATACTTTATGTACACATACATACATACGTACGTACTTACATACATACATAAGTGGCCCTTTGATCTAGCTGACTCAGGTTTGACTGTAAACTAGCCCCAAACATTGCTTGCAAGTAATTTACAGTGACCATTAGATTACATCATACAAACTAATGCAGTATCTGATCTTGGAGATGGGGGAGGGGGGGCTAGCTGTAGCTTATAGAGGAATCTATCCATATGGTGTTGAAATATCAAGCTCAACCAAGCTTCTTATCTCCTGCTCCTATGAATCTTAAAGCTTCTCCCATTGTGTGTGTGTGTGTGTTTTAAACAGGAAAAGAGAAAAAGGCCAATGCACAACCAGCTGGCACTGCATCCTTCAAAGAGCTTTTGCTGAGAGAGAGTGCCTCTCCTCCACCAGGCTCCTTCTCTCTGCAGCCAGTGGTCCCATTTGAAGGATGATTTAGCAACATATTGATTTAATGATCCACCAGATGACCTCACTGTACTGTTTATTTCAGTAGAGGATTTCAGGCTTCTGCATTAACATTTTAACAGATCTGCTAGACAGTCACTCTACTGAGAGAAAAATCCGCCAGAAGGGCTGGCACAGAAGGGAGGGCTTTTCACGTCCTCACAGCTTACTACCACCAAGAGCAACACACTTCTATTCAGCCAGTGGGTTGGGCCTTGCATCTATAGAGTTTCTGAAGATGAGTTGAAAGTAATTCAGTTAGGCAACTCAACCACACAGAGATATTCCCAGGGCATATCTGGACATTTTACTGGGGTAGGAGTTTACCTTTATAAGAAGAGGTAGTACAGAGTGGGATAAGCCATATTTTCCCTCTCACCAAAGCCTCCTAAGCAATGGTCTGTGTCATTCCCATTGGGCCCTACACTAAGGAGTTTAGCACACAGAGGCACATGGAGGCAAATCCCATGCAGAAATGGGATTTTAAAATCTGCTAAACACCCACAAATGTGGGTTGTTTTTCAGATACATTGGCAGAAAGAGAAGTAACGTGAAAGTTACCCGAAAGTAAAAAGGAGTGGGTTTTGTCAGCTTTCCGTTTGGGTTATTTTCACATTATTTCTCTTTCACACAAACATCATCTGAAAAACAAGCCGCATTTGCAGTTTTTTCTACTTTCTGTTTGGGTTAACCCTGAATGCCATGTGAAAAACAGTCCACAAAAGCAAGTTGTTTTCACTTTATATCTAGTTTCTGCCTGGGATTCGTCCCATGTGATAAACTCCTAAGAGGATATTAGAGCAGAGTCTGAAGTGGCAACAAAGGAAAGTGACTGGAACCTTCTGCCATCTCATCTCATAATGGTGACAGATCTGCCCTCAACTACCCAAAAAATAATGCCATCATTTGGCCTTCTTAAAACATGAAAAAGTATAGACAAAACATTTTGTCTCAGCACCTCTAAAATTGGGAGAGCTAGCATGGTGTAGTGATTTGAGTATTGGACTAGGGCTCCACTGTGGAAACCCATTAGGTGATGGGCAAGTCACACTCTCTTAGCCTCTGTGAAAGGCAAAGGCAAACCTCCTCAAAAGAAATTTACCAAGAAAGCATTATAATACGGTTGCCAGAGATCAGTGTTGACTTCAATGCCCATAGCAGCAGCAGCAGCAGCAACAGCAGCATATAAGCAAAACCTCTTCAGTCTGATTCAGCTGAAATTGGTATGTATGGTTACCCAAAATTTGAATAAGCCCTGGGAAGCCTCAGCCTTACACACCCCTCTGCCCCTTCCTCTTTTTTGTATGGCAGAGAAGGAAATCAAAACCTTCCATCACCTTTTGTAAAAAAACAAAACCAGTTCCCTACTAGATTTAAGCTCAGGGAACTGTGGTTTGTCTGAAAAAAATGGGTCTAAAGTCTAGTTGTTCTCACAAATTTAAACCACCCAACTGATTTCTGAGTTCTGACATAATAGGAAACTTCCAGTTTATTTATCATTGGCAGCAGAAGCCTCTGAGCCCCTCTCCAATGCAAGAAATGGAAGGGGAAGGAAAAGAGGGGGAGTTGTGTGAGCCTGAGGCTCATTCATGCAGCAGGAAATAAAAATATCCTATTGCACCTGAACCAGGCCACTTTGTTTTTAGCTAGCGTGGTAGTGGTTTGAGCATTGGATTATGACTGGAGACCAGGGTTCAATTCCTGCTTGGCCATGAAACCCACTGGGTCATATGCCCTCAGCCTCAGAGGAAGGCAATAGCAAACCTCCTCTGAACAAATCTTGCCAAGAAAATGATAGGTTAACTTTTGGGTCACCATAATTCAGAAACAATTTGAAGACACACAACACACCAGTCTGCAAAAACATGAATCAAGTGAGTTTTCACTCCTAACCTTTTACACCAGGCATTTAAAAGCCCCAAGCTTGGGGACTTTGTCCAAATCTCTCAGCTGAAACCAGGGTTAGGAATGCTGGCAAAATCTTTCACAGAATCTGCTGGCACTGGATTTTCCTTGTTCTGAAGGAACAGCATCCTTGTGATGCTAAACTAGGGATGAAAAGAATATTCAAAGACTCACAGAAAAAAATGACTCTTAAGTGTTAGGTAATCTTGACAAGGAGAATTCTCCCGTACTCCCTTTTTCACTACCACTCCCAGTTTTCACATAGGCTCAAAGACTATGGAGATTATCACACCAGGGCCAATTCAGCAATAATCGTGGTAATGAAAGCTAACTTAATAGTAGCACTATAGCGCTCGATATTTCTGCACAGTCATGCAATTGTGTGATTATTGTAACATTACTATATAATATTGTGATCATATTTCTCCATTGGAATTTATTGTTTTGGCGCATGCCTTGAAATCATGTTTCTGTCCCACAAAGAATAACAAAATAACAAAATAAAATTTATTACTTCACCTCATTGTTTTAATCCAGTGAACACAAAATTGTGCCCCATACCTCAAAAGAAGACTGAAATCCACTGCAAAACTTGTCCTGGAAAGAGAACGGATTGCCTCCACCACAATGTATTCTGGGTATCTCTAGTTGCTTCCGCAATAGCACGAATGAAGCACAATTAACTTTTGCACTCTTGAAGCTGGGCTTCATTCATGCTGTTGAGAAACCATTCATGGGACTTCCCCATGAATGGTTTGTTGCAGGAGCATACAAGGTTCTTCATAGGATAAGTCCTGGATGAGTGTGATGTCATCTGGAAATCTTCAGCATGATTATGCCAGGATTATGTCTATTACTCCTGGCTTTTCCCCCCAAGTGATAATCTCTTAGGTGTACCCCTCCAGCCCAGACTTGCCTTTTCCTGCCCCCCTCCCCAACATGACAATGTAGAGATGAGAAGGGACTGCAGCCGAGAACACTGCTTTAACTGCCATAGCTCAGTGCTCTGCAATCCTGGGAATTGTAGTTTTGTGAGACATTTACCTTTCTCTGTCAGAGAATGCTGGTGCCACAACAAACTGCAGTTCCCAGAATTCCATAGCATTGAGCCATGGCAGTTAAAGTGGTTTCAAACTGGATTATTTCTGCATTGTAGATCCAATCTATGTTATAACAGCTGGCACAAAACAATGACATTATCTTCCAGGAACTCTAGAGAATCCCTCAGAGGTCCCAGAAGATACTGCAACACACGTTGGTTATCAGCACATAGCTAGCAAAGATGTTTCTCACTCAGCAGCCCCTCACCCACCCACCAGCTCTACAGGGTTGTGCCATCCATCAAGCAAGGATTGGGAGTGCAAGGGCAAGCCAAGTGGAACTTACTGCTGTGGGGGCAGAGATTTTCTCCCCACTCTGACAACATCTTCAAAAATGACATAGTTTTCAAGGATTTGCCCACAAGGAGAAAACTGATTACATTATTTGCTCTCCTCTATGGGAATGAATAATTAAAGGAACTACTTCCTTGTCTTAACTGAATCTGTAGCTGAGTAGGAATGATTCATGGCCTTCAAGATTTATGAACATATTTATATCTCCTCCTGTGGGAAATATTGCATAACTTTTGAAAGTGGTGGACGATGGTGAAAAAGATGCAAATAAAAGAGAAGGGAGAAGAAGACTTTTGCACTTATAAATGCATGTAAGTGTCTTTATATTAGTCTGCTTTGTAGAAAAAAGTATTTTCCATATCATTTTTCTCCTTACCACAATGCAAATGTGTGGGGGAGGGGAGGGGAAATCCAGAAAGAGCACTCTGTGGATGGTAGGGCTTACAAAAGCATCTAACCTGTCGAATACAGGCAGAGTGAATTATGTTGGGTCCATACAAGAGGACCCAGCAACCCTCTGCCCATTATATCCCACCTCTTTGTGGGGGGAGTTTGAAAGCAGGGCATTATTTTGTTGCACTGATCGTCTGCCATAGCTCATTAGTCCACTGAAGCAAGGTTTCTGGGCTTATGATCTTCTGGGTGACGCATTTCTTCAATATTTCATCTGCAGTTGTGCATTTGGCCCCCAAGAAAAAAGGCAGGGAAGCTAGTGATTGCACCTAAATGTGTCTTGCCTTTATCTAGAGATCTTTGCTTTGTTTGGAGAAAAAGACAAGGATCTCTTCCAGCTGGCCAAGCCCCTGGCTTTTTGATAGAAAGCTGGAGAACAACCTGGAGCTTCCTGATGATGGGCTGTTAGACTTTATTTCTCCATTTCAGTCCCCAGTCTCAGGGCAGATATGGGAGGGACATATCTTACTTGACCATGCATGCTTTCTGGCTAACTGTGCTCTGGGAACTGTAAGAGGCAGAAGACCCCTCATGTTGCGTCTGCACAAAGGACACCGACTCAATATTATGGATGAAACA
>CM034701.1:206434183-206447246 GCA_020142125.1 Phrynosoma platyrhinos
AGATGTAAGCCGCCTTGATGGCCAAGGCTAAAGGTGGGGTATAAATAAGTTGTTGCTGTTGTTGTTGTTGTTGTTGTTGTGTGAACAGTTCACAATTCCATTTTGTAGTGGGTTTTTTTTTTATCTTTTTAATCTTAAGGGAAGATCATGTGGGGAACTTTAAATGTCATGGGCTAAACTGAATGAGGAGGCATTTAATTCTCCTGACAGACAAACATACACATTTACACACACACACACACACACACAGGCACACACAGGGGATGGAGACATCTTCATTTGGATACAGGGGGGAAATTGAAAGAAAGTGGGTCAAGGAAGCCCAACTAGAATTGTAAGTTCAGTCAATAAACACTGTTCTTAAAAGGAGTACCAATGACGTGGACAAGGAGAGTGAGGAAGAGTTCAGGTCTAACTGAACTCAGTCAGACTTTTATTTTTGAGATGACAAAGATCGAATTGCTCTGTAAGCTTCACTTGAAAAATCAGGTCAGACTGTGATGCCATACATAGTTACTTGGCAATGAACACCAGTGAACAATGGGATTGACATCTACGCAGATGTAGCAAAGACTTGTGTGTTTGATGTACCATTGCCCTGTATGCCCCATGTACAAGCATACTTGCCCTAAAATCCATACCATTCAAACCAGATGGAACTTATCCCATGTCACTGGGAAGAACATCTTCAAACAATTGCAATCACAGGCAAAATTTCAAGTGTTTATAAAATAATTGTATTATTTGCCGCATTTTCCTTATCTGTAAATATTCACATACTCCTCTGGGAGGATGTCAATGGAAACTCAATGGAACTTACTTCAGAACAGAGGGATGTGGGAAGCTTGCACTGTGTGAGCCTTGGCAGTGAGCTCTTACACCTTAGTAGACCTACTTTTTAAATAGCTTGCTACAAAGGAACCATGGTAAGGAACCAACACATTATTTTCTTATAAAGTTTTCTCTGGTTTTAGTATTGTGGCTCAGACCAGAGCTGGAAGAAAGTTCCTTTGTTCCTTTGTTTTTATTTTGTTTTGTTTGTTTTTTGTTATTGGACTACATGACTGGATGGGGAATTCTGTTGTAATCCAAAAAATGCTATTTTTCCTCAGCATTGCTGGGGAGAACAACTCAAGATGGGAACCAGTCCTGGGAAGGAACCATATACATGCCATCCAATGGAAGTGCAGGTGAGTGGTAAGATTGATGGGCAGACTAGAAAGGCTATTGGTTGAGATGATTGTGTGGATGTATGTATACTTGCAAGCATGCCAGAAAGAATAAAACCCGCACTGCAGTTGTGTGACCTAAAATAATCCAATGCAGTGAACATGTGAACTTGATAGAAATACCCTTTTGTACAGATGTAACTTTGGATGGGAGAAATGTGTGGCTTTCAAGAACACTTTGAGTTAAGATTAAATTGGGTGTGATATTAATAGGGTCAAAAGGGGGCAGAATACAGTGCACTGAAACTGTGATATAGCCTTCATGTGGATTCAGAAGAAGAAAAAGTCCAAAACTGTTAACTATTTGCTTCCAACCTTTTATGAGACTGAAGGGCCTGCTATTAAATGTGAGGGGCTAGTGTGACATACTGCCATATACACAATGGGAGCAGATGGTTGTGGCATTCCTAATTTTACCTGTCCACAGTGCTGACAACTTTTTTGAAAACAAACTTTGTGTATCAGGTCAACTGGACTGAAAATCATTTATGAAGATTGCTGAGGTGTATATCACCTGGAGAAAGAAATGAAAGGTTTAAACTAAACTTCAAGGATTTATCAGCAGGCATCATTAAGCTCATTATTTGCTTAAAATACTCAGGCAGTCATCAGCCTGTGCTAAATATAGTCTGATTTGATGTTTTCTTAAAAAGCACCTGAAATGGAAATTGAGATGGGCTTACAATAGCAATATAAGATTTAATCAAGGGAATTCTTACAGGATGGTGTTATTTGGTGGAAAAAGAAAAAGCCATCCACTGAAAATTGTGGTATATGAGCACTTTACTGCAGGAGTATTTATCATAGGCTTGAAGAAAAACAAAAATAATCACAGTCTTCTCAGGAACCCAAAGCTAAAGGGTTTGCAGCTTTTTAATTTGGAGTGGGGGAGATGATGTGATTTGGTGTGATTGAGATCCATAAAATATTGCATGGTGGTGATGGGAAAGAGAGGAAAAATGCCAGTATTCAGTTATTTGCCATGCTGGTTCATAATGTTAAGTCAGGATTTGGTAAAGGTAATCATGATTTGTTTAAACATCTAAACTCATGCCTGAAAACTAACCATGATTTTGAAGTCTAGGCAGAAAAACCCACCCTATTTTGAAACAAGAGTTTATGAATCCTGGCTTGCATTAAATGTGGATCAGAATTCACTAAGGCAGTTAATGAATACATAACCTAGATTTATACATTTGTGATGAATGTTCCCACTCGCTAGCATATTACCATACATTCTGGAAAACCAGGACAATCCCAGATTATATGGTCTAAAAAAATGCCCCAGCCTGGCTGAGCATTTTACACCCACAAATCCCGGATTTCTGCCTTGTTCCAGGCCACATTTTGTCAATTTTCAATCAGACTGGAGATGGACAAAATGTGCCTGGAGCAAGGTGGGAATAGTCGGCTGAGCTCAGCTCCTTTCTTACTCACATGACATGAGTCATGTCTCTTCCTCAGGCAGTGTCAGTGGCCAAAATGGTGGCAGAAGCCAGCCCTGAGTGCTCCACTGCACAAAGCAAGGCCATCCTCTGACTTCTACGGGCACTGGGCAACATAGCCATGTGGGCCTCAGCCAAGGAGATCTGGCACAGGCTGTGGCTATGCAGCAAGGCCATCCTTCAAGTCCAGCTCCACTGTGCAGAGCCAGGCTGCAAGAAGGGGGCCACTGCCCTCTTCCAGGTATGGGACACCACTCCTCCAACAGGCAGAAGGCCAGCAGGGGAAGTTCAGGTAGGGAGGGGGGCAGGTAGCAACACAGCCCTGCAGGGGAGAGGACTGATGGAGTTTTTGTGTTTTTGTTTTTGTTGTTGTTGTTGTTGTTGTGTGCCTTCAAGTCCTTTCTGACTTATGGCAACCCTATTATGAGTTTCCTTGGCAAGTTTATTTGAGGGGATTGCCTTTACCTTTTCCTGAGAGGTAACATTTGTGGAAGGGGAGAGGAGCATCAGTCAGCAGCTTCCTAGATGACAGATGAAGATCATAGCAATTGTTACACAGTATGTGTGAATGGAAGTCATTACATAGCTATGTAGTTATGGTGGTTACATAGCTACACAGGTGATAGAAAATTCTGGCTATGATTATCACATGAAAACTGAAGATCTCAGCTTATTTTTGTGGTGGAGGGTTTTTTGTGGTTGTGTGTGCATAATGCTCTGATAACTTGCAGACAACAGAGGGAAGAGGCAAGACCAGTCAGCTAAAATCCCTCCCCAAGGCTAATCCACCTTTGAATCTTCCTCCCTCAAATCACCTTTCTGCCCCAGTCAGCTTGGTAAGGAAATTCTGTTCCTGCCCAATTCCTTCCTGAACAGTTCTTTCTTTCTTTGTCTACTTAGAAAAGTAGGCTGTGCCTCTTTTGAGAGAGAGGAAAAAACTCTCTCTCTCTCAAAAGAGGCACAGCCTACTTTTCTAGTGCTTTGCAAGCAAAAAAGAACGTGAAGACCCACATCTGAGAACTAATATCTAAGCAGGACTGCTAGTTCAAAGCAGTACTTTATTCTTAGTAGAATACTCTGACTGTTACCTTCCCTCTAAGGTGGAATATAATTCCAGAAGTGACACTGTGAAAATCTGACCCTTCACTGCAAGCACTTGATCCCAGATAGTTATGCTTTATGTTCCCTGTACTTTCTCCTCCCTATCTTTCCTCAAAGACCAGACATACCTTGTTCACAAAATATGATGTTCACTCTTGATAGGAGGGAAATGTAGGGTGCCTTCTGCTCAGCATCACCTTCAACACAAACAAATTCTGCACTCTTATGCCTGTGTATGGAATTAACTGGTTGCAAATAACTACTTTTACTTTTAATTAATTCTTCTTTCCCCCCCCCCATAATGGTAGAATAACAATATTGCTTCCTAATTACAGCTTAATTTCATTTTCATTTTCATTTTCATTTATTTCATTTGTATGCCACCTTTTTTCTAAAACTTGGCTCCCAAAGAAAATCAATTTTAAAACTTTAACAATAAATTTTTTAAAAAAGTTTAAAATCCCCACATTAACCAGTATAGCATAATTTAAAACACATACAAAAGTTTGGTTTTTAAAAAAACAACAACAGACATCCCAATACGAAGCTTCCCTGCTTACACATTAAAGCCTGATTAAAGCTTCTCCTGCTGCTGTACAGAGAACCCAGGTCGACAAAGCTGGGAGAGGTTAATCCCTACCTCCAATTAATCCTCAAGTTTCATCCAGCCGCGTCTCTGTAATAAAAGCCCAAGTTGGCATGCTCATCCAGCATCAAGTCCTGGATCAAGGATATTTTTCCATTCACTGATCTGACATTGAGCAATAGCATTTTCAACCATGGAACTGTTGCCAAGGTTATCCAGATTATTTGAAGTGAGGGACAGCTTAGGGGTAACCAACCAATACTCTGTGGTCCTCCCTTATACCATGATGATAGGACAGTCTCTTAATATTTTGTAGTATAACTGTAACTTTCAGTTACTTCTCTAGTCATGGGGTGTGTACTTACTAAATGGGGAGGGGGAGGAATATTCTATGGTTCAAGTGCTAGCTTATGCTGTGCCTCATGTTTCTGGTCCTGTGCTCTCTTGTAGAGGTTGAGGAAACAAAAAGGTGGATGGGAGGAGAGTGTGTTTTGTAACACAGACCAGTTGCTTGTAGTATTCGGATGATTTATTAAAGGCATTTTTGTTCTTAAGTGCCATTGAATTGACTCAGGGCAACCCTATAAATGAGAGAATTCCAGGTTACCCTACCATCAACAGCCTTTCTCAGGTCTTGCAGACTCAGGGCCATGGTTTACTGGATTGAGTCCATCAACTTGTAATGAGGACTTGTTCTTATCCTACTGCATTCTACCTTGTTGTTGTTGTTGTGTGCCTTCAAGTCATTTCCAAGTAATGGCGACCCTATGGCAAACCTATCATGGGGGGGGGGGCGGTCAGTAAATTTCTTCAGAGTGGGGTTGCCATTGTTATCCTCTGAAGTTGAGAGAGTGCAACTTACCCAAGGTCACCCAGTGGGTTTACATGGTCAGACCAGAATTCGAACCCTGCTCTCCAGAGTTATAGTCCAATGCTTAAATCACTACACCATGTTGTACCATACCAAGCATTGTTTTTTCTAGGGAGTAATGTAGGAGCCCTGGTGGTGCAGTAGTTAAATGCCAGTACCGCAGCCACAAGGTTGTGAATTCGGTCCCAGGGCTCCAAAGTTTACCCAGCCTTCTATCCTTTCGTAGGTCAGTAAAATTAGTACCCAGTTTGTTGGGGTCACTTGGATTACAGATTGTAAGGTGCTTAGAGAGTGCTGAGTTTACCGATAAGTGGTATAGAAATTTATATGCTATTGCTATTGCTATATTCTCATGATATGTTCAAAATATGATAGTCTCAATTGAGTCATCTTTGGTTCTTAGAGAGCTCAAGCTTGATTTGCTCTAATGCCCATTTATTTGTCTTTTTAGTAATCCAGGATATCGGTAGAACTCTTCCCCAGAACAACATCTCAAATGAGTTGATTTTCTTCCTATCAACTTTTTTTACCATCCAGCTTTCACAACCATACATAGAATTTGGAAATACAAAGTTGTGGACAATCCTAACTTCAGTTTTCAATGATATATCTTTATACTTCAAGTTCTTGGCTAGTTCCCTCATACCTGCACTTCCAAGTCCAAGTCTTCTTTTGATTTATTGACTACAGTTTCCATTCTGATTGCTGACTGAGCCAAGGTATCGAAATTTTTTAATTATTTCAATATCTTACTTTTCCACTTTAAAGTTATGCAAATAATCTATGGTCCTTATTTAAGGCAACAATGTTTGTTAATTCTGAATAACAGAAAGGTAACATGTTAACCGTGTAAATGTAGTAATAACTGAGTG
Organism: Phrynosoma platyrhinos; assembly: GCA_020142125.1. Lineage (NCBI taxonomy): Eukaryota > Metazoa > Chordata > Lepidosauria > Squamata > Phrynosomatidae > Phrynosoma > Phrynosoma platyrhinos. The sequence continues at coordinate 206,440,288 of CM034701.1, forward strand.
CCACCTGCTCAGAATAGTAACAGTAACTTCCGTAATTACTTTTCAGACTCTGCTTTACCCTTGAATACCTTTTTGCCTTGGATTGATACATTATGATTTCATTGGCACACTTTAAAAATCCAAAGTGTAAACTGCCCTCAGTTGTACAGCTGCAAGACACTCAATAAAACTATAGGCAGTTGTGACTAAACTGTGTCATTTAAATTATAGTGTCTGCATTGTAGAATTTAATTTCTTTAGCTATAATGTGGAAGATAAAGAGGTTCCTGACACATAGTAGTCTGTGGGCCACAAAAGAAAGTGTTTCAATAATCTGATGTCTGGCACACCACCATTCAAACTGTGTCCTTCAGGACAGGTCCCTCCTGACCAGCTCAGGTTAATCTTGAAACAGCGAAACAGGTTTTCACCAAGGAGTAGACATCATTCTTACAGGCTCTGACAGCCGACCTCCTCACCCAGCAGTCACTTGAGAAACTGGCAGGCTAAAACATACAGTCAAGGTAGATTTGTCAAAAGCCTACTCTGCTTTCAAAAATAATTAAGCAAATGACATTTAATCTATGAAAAGTGGACTTTACCTTTTTACTAACAAAATAAGAGACTGATTGGCATTCTTCACTCACCAATGAACTTAGGGGGGTTGCATACTGCTAGAAATAGTGCAAATTGAGTCCACTTTTAGGGTTAGGGTTAGTGCTAGGGAATCATGGGGACTGTATTTTATTGTGGCACCAGAGCTCTCTGACAGAGAAGGCTCAATGTCTCAGGGGGGGGGGAAAACAATTCCCATGATTCCCTAGCACTAACCCTAACCCTAAAAGTGGACTTAATTTGCACTATTTCTGGCAGTCTGCAATCCCCCTTAGTCGGCTTGGTGTCAGAAATAGCAATGTTTCTTCACCATTAACACCCAGAATATTCATATGTTAATATAATTTCACATGCTCAACTAGATAGATATTGGAAGTACTCCATCTGAATACTGCTCACCACCTGGATGTAACAGAGCTAGCAGTCCTCTTTGAAAATTAAATCTTCAGCATGGTTCAAAAATGTAATCTCTTCTACTCCAATGTCAGTGCAATCCTTGTGTGTGTTTACCTTTGCAATGAAAAATGTCCACTCTTGCAATATTCAAAGTTATCTGAAATGTCTTGTGCACATAAAATTTATGAAGCAAGAAGCACATATCTTCATTTGGAAGCCACCGCTTTTCTCATCTCTCACTTAATTGCTTCCCCCATAGCCTTAAATCAAGGACAAACTCTGTTCAACATAATTACTTACTTCTGCAGCTTGTACGGGAAAGCTGCATTGTAAAAAGCTTAGCTGAAGAACTGTTAGCAATTGCTAAAGGAAGGTGACTTCTACTGATATGTTTAGTAAAGGTGTCCTTATTTTATAGTTCATACATAAAGTCTCAGAGTGCAACTCTCTACAGCCTGTAAAATATTTTCAAATACAGTTGAGATTATAATCAATCATTGCGGTGAAAAAGAGTTATCAATATGTGATATTAATGTCTGTTTGTTGGTATGTGCCTTTAAGTCAACTCCCACTAATAGCAACCTGATCTTAGGATTTTATTGGCAAAATTTATTCAGAGGAGGTTTGTCACTGCCTTTAGTGTTCCTCTTAAAATCTGGAATACTCTTTAAATGTTACAAAGCAACACTGGTAGACCAACTTCAGGCTTATGGGTTCGGCTTTGTTTTTCAATAAAAATAGAAGATCCTCTAGTCAAAGTCTACTGCTAAAGACATATACACTTAGGACCTTATCACACGGGGTCTAAAGCAGTCCCATCCCCGTCACATCCTCGTCCCATTGCAGTTCTTTTCCCCGTGTTTTCTCATGACGTCGCAGAGAAACCCCGCCCATCCCCTTTGCATCCCCGTCCCATTGCGGTTCCTTTCCCCGTGTTTCACACAACGTCGCACCCATCCCCGTCCCATCCCCGTCCCATCTCCGTCCCACTGCAGAATCATCCGGCATCATCCCTGTTCTTTTGAATGCCAGATTCTTTGGGAATTACATTTTTGCCGCGACCAGAAGGATACCGGAATGATGCTGCTTCTGTATACCGGTATAGTTCTGGATTGAAAAGGAACCGCAATGGGACGGGGATGTGACGGGAATGGGACTGCTTTAGACCCCATGTGATAAGGTCCATAGAAAAGAAGGATACTGAACTCAAAAAGAATTAAAAATTCTACATGGGCAAATTGTGAGATGTCACCAATACACAGAGTTCACAATCATTAATAAAAAAAATTCAGTCCTCTTACTTTCCAATCCTTCTTCTTTTTAACAGTACAATTAGGGGGAAAGGGATCAAATCCTTTCATTCCCATATTTTTTAAATAATTGAGAATCCAAAATCCTTCTTGATCCATTACAATCAATCATGTATCTCCCAATAGGTCCAGATCTCTCTTATGATCACTTCTTATCATGCATCATCACAATTATTGTTATTATTTGATTTATATTCTATGAATATGGTTACCTCTTTCCTCCAAAAAGCCAAGAAATTATACCATATATACCATATTTTCTGGTGGTTAAGACAACTTTTTAACCCAGGAAAATCTTCTCAAAAACTGGTGGTTGTCTTATAAGCCAGGTGTTGTCTCATGGGGAGGGTGCTGAAACTGGAGGATATGGACTGGAGGATCTGCTGTCACTGCATATGGTGGGGGGAGCTCAAAAACAGCCATGGCCACATCCCAGCCATATGTGGTGACCTTATGAAAGCAGCAAGGGTGGTGCTGTACAAGTATGGTAGAAGAAAATCCACTCACCAGGCGTTCATGTGAGAGATCTGAGAAACAGAGAGGGAGGTAATAGGATATAACAACCAGCCAATCACCGGTAAGGTATGTTGCTTGCCATGATTGGCTGGTTGTTGTATACTGGGTACCACATACAGTACAGCACCAGTATCTGTACCTGTTCATACAATATAGCACCAGTACATACAGTACAGTATACAAATGTCCAACAGTCAAAACCCCATCATGGCTCCACCAGTAAGAAGAAAGAAATATGAAGCCAGTTTCAAACTTAAAGTTGTAAACTTTGCCATGGAACATAATAACTGTGTTGCTTCAAGACAATATGGAGTAACAGAAAAGATTGTTCAGGACTGGAAAGAAAATTAAAAAGCATTAAAGAGTATGCCAAGGGGTAAGTGTACATTAAGAAGAGTCACCCCACATTGGCCAGAACTCAAAAAATATGTAGCAGACACGGTGAATGAGCATCGCCAAAATGGTTATGTAGTGACATGAAATAAAATACGTTTGTTTGCACTTCAGTGGGCCAAATCTAACCCAGATCACAGCAACAGATTTAAGGCCACTGTATCCTGGTATACTAGATTCATGAGAAGGCATAATATGGTATTGAGGCAAAAGCCCCAAAATTACCTGCAGATCTTGATAGCAAAGTAAATAGTTTCCATCGATACCTAATACAACAGTGCACTAAACATGGCTATTCGTTAAGTAGTACTGGAAATATGGATGAAACGCCAATGAATTTTGATATGGTTGGAAATAAAACTGCCCATCAAAAAGGTGAAAAAACAATTTTAATTAAAACAACAGGACATGAGACGTCCAGTTTTACAGTGGTACTAGGATGCACAGCTGATGGCGCCAAACTGAGACCAGTGATTATTTTTAAAAGAAAAACAATGCCGAAACTCAAGTTCCCTGTTGGTTGTTTTGTACATGTGAATGAAAAAGGCTGGATGGATGAAAAAGGGGTAAAGCTATGGCTTGATAATGTATAGAGCAGGCGACCAAGTGGACTTATTCAAAAATGTACTCTACTGGTGTGGGATATGTTCAGGGCTCATTTAACTCCCAGAACCAAGCAAAGGCTTGCAAGACTAAACACAGATGTGGCAGTTATTCCTGCAGGATTGACATTGTTTAAAGATTGCATTTGAGAACAGTGAAATGAATGAATGGTTCGCAGTGAAAAGTCATTCACAAAAGGAAGAAACATGCGTGCTCCACAGTTGGATGTTTTGTGCAAGTTTGTCATAAAAGCCTGGAATGATACTGATGCAGAAACAGTAATCAAATCTTTCAAGAAGTGTGGCATATCAAATTCATTAAATGGTATGGAGGATGCCTACTCGTGGCAAGAAGAGGAAGCCAAAGCTGAGACCACACCATCTGATACAGAATTGGATCTATATGATGACTGCCTTACAAATGTATCACAAGATGTCATTGATGTATTTCTGATATCAGATGATGAACAGGAGGAGTTTGAAGGCTTTTAAAGGGAAACTGTCACACCAGCAAAACCTGTAAAAATACCATAGCTTGCAGTTATGATGGGTGTTGCTAACTCGCCAGGGACTTGCCTGGCACTTGCTCTCTCTCTGTTGTTTGTTATCTTCCTCCTATAATAATCAGTTCCCATTTGGTTGACAGCTTAGAAAACAAACAGCATGGCAGCTCCCATGCGTTTATTGTCTTATCCTTCCTTTCAGCTGTAGAGTGAATTAGGAAAAGTTTAATCCACTTGCACTGTTTTATGTTTACATATTTGATGACAAACAGCCTTATGTTTATAAGTGACAGTTTTCCTGCTAGGTACCTGTATAATCATTTATGGGTCATAATCATTTGAATTAAAATTACCATATTGAAATCAAATCTGATGGGGTATTTTTTAATTTTTATTTGGTGTGCATTGGAAGAGGAGTAGTCTTATATGGCAAGTATATCCCAAACTCTATATTTTAACTGGAAAATTTAGGGGTTGTCTTCTATGCCCAGTCGTCTTATACGCTGGAAAATATGGTGTGTGCCCTTTGCATGGTTCTCACAACAACCCAGCAAGATAGGTGAGGCTGAAGGATAGTTATTGGCCAGCCCACCATCCAGAGGGCTTCATGGCTGGCTGAGAATTTGAACGTGGGCCTAGCCAGCAATGCCAAAATATGGTGCAGAAGGGTATGCTTCACTAGGACCTGGAGACATTGGTGTGGGGAGAAAACTACAGCTTCATTACCAGACAGAAAAACATGAGGCTAAATTATAGATCATGACTGAGAATCATGTGTGGGAATGTATTTACCTACTGTATCTGTGCCTACTGTCCAAATCCTGTGACTCTCTGTTGGAGTCAACTAGAAGCAGTGGGTCAGACAGAACAAGTGGCATTCTGAATAAGGAGTTTGTTGCTTCAAGTGCTTCTCTAGAACAGAGAAAATGTGGCTTGAGTGCAGTTTTTCTTGGACTTGCAGGCTGTGAGCCAAGAGGAATGTACAAAGTTTGGCACTTCCAGTTGGCTATGGCACTGTGAAGAGATGGTCTCCAGACTAGCTTCGGTGACATCTCGCATCTTGAGGTGTCTGGGTCTGAGGACAGACAAAAATCTGTTCCAAAAGACCAGAAATTACCCGCTAGGTATAGTTCAGAGGGGGCTCGACCGAGGTCTAGATTTTGCATTGCAGGTGGTTGGTGGTTCAGGACTGGATGTTGAAGGTCCTGAGTTACCTCGGTGGACTCAGAGGGACCACAGAGCAAGCCACGACCCCAAGAAGCAGTGGAGTTTATTTCACACAAGGGCACCACCAATTTTTAATTTATGAAAACGTTTGTGATGCTGAAAGAATAAGGGTGAACTGTTGCACTGAGAAGCTATATTAATAACTAGAGAATTAACATCTAAGAAAGAAGAATTTTTGAGAATTGGGAGTTGTAGTTTTGGATTAAATATAGACTGGATTGGTCACCAAGTTGGTCTTGCTATTTTAATTTCAGAATCTCTGCAACTTATTGGAGCATATAGATTAAATTGTAAGTGATGAATGAAATCAGAAGTGATAAATTGTGATCCTATCTCCTAAATAAAGGCTGCTATAGTGTTGGCAGAAAGACTCTTATTTGGAAGAGATGCCCCTGGACACAAGGAGTTAACAGATGGAGTTTACCATTGCTGATCTGCATTCTTATCTATGTCCTTGGGGATGTTTTGCTAAGTTGTGTCCATGGCAGTGGGAGAGTCTCCACCTGTCCGCTGTGCTATGAGGAGCCAGGTTTGTCTACGTGTGATCGAACGCTGGAGGAAAGCATTGGCGATGCTGAATATTAAAGGTGGGGAGCTGGCCAGAATACATGACCATAGAGACGAGGAGGGCATAGCAAGGTCGAATGGAGGAAGAGAGTGGAAGAAGGAAGAAGGAAGTGAAAGTGGATGTTCAGATGATAGAAATGGGAAGCAATCTATAGAAGAGAAGTTAAGGAGTCAGAGAAGAATCATAGTGTGTGTTGAACATATTGATTGATAATGGAATCAAGAAATACAGGAACTGTTAGGATGTATTGTGAAGGTTGATGGGGTGGTATCCTTATTTTGGAATGCTGATTTTTGAAGAAACAGAATTAACAGATTTGAAGAATGTTAACTGGGATATTTGGTAGGAGTGGACTTAACAGAAGGACGTGAAATAGATCCGGATTTAACACTAACTGTTGGCAGTATTTAGATTGGTGATCTGATAGAAGAGGAGAGGGTGTGGGTGGTGTGGATTGTGAAGCCAGATTTTGGAGTACTGGAAGAAGACTTAGCATAATACTATAGGGTGGATAAAATGCTGAAAATAGAATTTTTGGAGTAAGAAAATAGCTTGTTTAACTTATCATTACCTAAATTAGTGAAGCTGATAATAGAGATCACAATGCAATCCAATAGATCTGATAAAATGATCTTTTGGGGTTAAGCTCAGAAGATTTCACAATTGCAAAATCAAAGAAGACCTTCAATTGAAAAGTCTAAAAATACTGATATTAATCAGATCATATTGGGAAAAATAGAAATGCTCTCTGTGAACTTCACACAACAGTTAAATTAGTTTAAGAGAGAAATCAAGCAAAAGAGTTGCCAAGAGATGTGGCTGTTCATTTTGTAAGAAAGCAAACTCGTGA
>CM034701.1:206474026-206496417 GCA_020142125.1 Phrynosoma platyrhinos
TTTGCAGATAAAATCTCTCAGATAAGAGCCAACTTAGATGCCAATGTTATAGCAGAATTGATAGATGAGGTATCCAGCAACTCCGCTAATGACAACAAGCTCCTTGGTAGAATGAGGAAGACAACTTCCCTCTTGACCCTTGCCCTTTGTGGCTGGCCATCCAGGGGGGAGATACCTTGAGGATGTTCCTGAGAGACATCATCAATGCATCCCATGGAAAAGGTCTTGTTCCATCTTGTTTGAAGGAAGTGGTGGTCAGGCCGCTTGTGAAAAAACCTTCCCTTGACCCTCTGGACATGAACAGATATAGGCCAGTCTCTTTGCTACCTTTTTTGAGCAAGGTGATCGAGAGAGCTGTTGCTCTTCAGCTCCAAGCTGTCTTGGAGGAAACCAATTATCTGGATCCATTTCAAACTGGCTTTAGGACAGGAAATGGTTGTCTTAGCTGATGACCTTCGTCTGGGCATTGACAGGGCTAGTGTGACCCTGTTGGTGCTATCAGACCACTCAGTGGCCTTTGACACAATAGATCATGACATCCTCTTTGAACACCTGAGAGAATTAGGAATTGGAGGCATTGCATTGCAATGGTTCCATTCCTTTCTCTCAGGCAGGTTCCAGAGGGTGATGCTCAGGGATAGTTGCTCTACTAGAAAGGAGCCTAACTGTGGCATCCCTCAGGGTGTCATCCTGTCCCCAATGCTATTTAACATATATATGAAGCCGCTGGGAGAGATCATCCAGAGACATGAGGCAGGGTAATATCAGTATGCTGATGACACCCAGATATATTTCTCCATGTCTCAGTCTACAGCTTTGACTTCAGATGGCGTCTCCCCTCTCAATTAATGTCTTAAAGCGGTAATGGACTGGATGAGAAAAAATAGATTGAAACTGAATCCAGACAAAACGGAGGTACTAATGGTAACGGCCCCAAACCCAGGTATTGGAACATAATTTCCAGTCCTAGATGGGGTCACACTCTCCTCAAAGGACTGTGTTCGCAGTCTGGGGGTGCTCTAGGTCTGTTGCTTCAAATGACAAATCAGGTGAATGTGGTGGTCAGGAGTGCCTGCTATCAGCTTTGGCTGCTACGCCAACTGTGCTCTGGAGGTTAGGGACCTCGAAACAGTGGTACATGCTCTGGTAACCTCTCGTCTCAATTTCTGTAATGCACTCTACATGGGGCTACCTTTGTGCCTAGTTCGGAAACTTCAGTTGGTACAGAATATGGCAGCCAGGCTGGTCTCAAAGAAAGCCAGGAGAGTCCATATAACCCCTATCCTAAGATTGCTTCACTGGCTGCCTATCAGTTTCCTAGCGCAATACAAGGTGTTGGTTATTACCTTTAAAGCCCTAAATGGCTTGAGTCCAACATATCTTCGGGACCACCTCCTTCGGTATAATCCACTCTGCGTACCAAGGCCCTCTGGGAAGAATTTATTGCAACCTATAACAACTAAATTATCTGCAACTGCCCAGAGGACCTTTTTAGCTATCGCTCCCAGACTATGGAATGGCCTGCCAGATGAGATCCATCATTTGACCACCCTAAACAGCTTTTTAAAAGCTGTCAAGACAGATCTCTTCCGGCAGGCCTTTCCTGAGAACCGGCCACCGAAAATAGTTAAGCCTGTCCCTGATTTTCACTATAGCCATTTTAAATTATTTGTTATTTGTGATTTTTAAATATGTTTTTATATTTTGTTTGTTTAATTGCAGTTTAAGGGGGGTGGGCTATTGGGGGAAGGGATTGTTTGTTTTATCTGTAAGCCGCCTCGGTTGTTTTTACAGAGAGGCGAGATATAAATTTATTATTGTTTATTATTATTATTATTATTATTATTATTATTATTATTATTATTATTATTATGTCTACCAGGGTGTGCACTCTATATAGCCCTACCCATACAAAATGTGGGGAACCTTTCCAAGTCTTGCAAGGTAGCTGCAGGAGTTTGTGGAAGACTCCCTGCCAAACTGGCAGTTTTTTCCTTGCCCTGTGCTGCTGCCATCAGGGCTGATGTAACCAGAGCAGTGATGGTAATGCCCTGCTCCCTGTCAATGCTGCAGCAGGGTCAAATCATGTGCCCCTGGCTCTCTCCCCAGTCCCTTCCCTTCTCCTTACTCCTTGCTTTTAGGGGTGTGGATGTTATCATGCACTGCAAATACTTTTGGGCTGAGCCAGTTGGGAGTGGCAAGAGGATGTGACCAGGCTTTTAAACCACCTTCCATACAAATATCACACTTCCTTCTTCTTCAGTAATACTCATCTGGAAGTTTCTCTCTCTGCCTGGGGGTTTGCCTTCTCACCTGCAGAACTGAAGAAGGATAGACATTCCCTGAAACTGTAGGTGGCACCCTGAGATCTCATAGAAACATAGAGTTGGAAGAGGCCCCAAGGGCCCTCCAGTCTGACTCCCTGCCATGCAGGAACTCACAATCAAAGCACACACATCCCACAGATGGCTATCCAGCCTCTGTTTAAAAACCTCCAAAGAAGGACACTCCACCACACTCTGAGGCAGTGTCTTCCACTGTCAAACAGCTCTTACTGTCAGGACGTTCTTCCTAATGTTGAGGTGGAATCTCTTTTCCTCAAAACACTACAAAGTCTGAGAAGAATGGATAGGTCTAATTCAGATGTCTTTACATATGGCTTTCCCCTCCCCAAGCCTGCTAATTATCTTGATGGAATTTAGAAGCTTTTCACTGAAGACACCAGAGGCTAGAAAATATATGGTTTTAAAAGAAGATGAATGTATACTTGTTCTGTTATAAATATTACAATAAACTGGATTATCCTGTAGCAAGTTACAATAAACTGGATTATCTGTAACAAGTTGCATTTACCCCCCAAAAGTGGTGAGCATAGTGAAATTTGACTTGCCAATTCTCCCACCTAGTGGTGAATTTACTAGTTCATGGTTAATTATATCTGAAAGCACAAAATTATGCATATAGACCCCATAAACACACTGTTTGTAAAGTTTAATGTTGCCTTTGAATGCAGACTATTCTAAAGCCACTGACAGTTACAATTCTTTCCTAACATCCACCATTTTTTATTTTTTTCTTGTGTGTTAACTCATGCTGAAGTTAAACAACTCCAGTCCTATCCTCCTGAAGAGGTGATGTGTCCAAAATTTGAGCTGCAAGTAACTGGTTCAACCCATCCTCTGCTTCAACATATAATAAATTTGGGTTCAAACTTAACCACAGCATATACATATGTTTTAATCATCATTCATCTGAGAAAGTTTAGGCTCAATGATCCTGGAACTGAAATTTTAAAAAATCTACTTTATTTATGCTAGTGATGTTGGCAATGCTGAGAGCACTTTATGGAGGAAGGAGATATTCACTATTTGATGGACATCTAGGTAAGTGACATCTTTTATTGCCTGTCTGCAAAACAGCACCTGGCCACCACTGTAGGGCCCCTGCCCTGCCTGACAGCTCCATGGCTTGGGGTGGGAGATCCCACTCTTTCACCAGGGATTCTGCTTTGTCTTGGATCAGAATACAGAAACTGCACTGGTAGTGAATGACACTCTGCCAGATAAACGAATTATGTACTATTCTGGCCACAGAATTATGCAGATTTCTTCTTTACTTTTAAGTGATGACAAAGATTTCATATGCAAATGTTGTATACTTCTAATACCACAGCTACTAGGAACCATCACCTTTTGGAGCTGCTTGTGAGTTTCACACAGGTAGCTGCTATAGAGACAGGAGTGCTGAGCTAAATGAGCCATGTTGTGGGTGTTGTGTATCTTCACATCCTTTCTGACTTATGGTGACCCTAAAGGGGGCTTGCCTTCCTCTGTGGCTGAGAGTGTATGATTTGTCCATGGCCAAGTGAGAATTCAAACCCTGGTTTCCTAATATCCTAGTCCAACGCTCAAATCACTACACCATGCTGGCTCTCAAAATGGGCCATAGTGTCATCAATTAAGACAATATTTATGTTTACTTTTTTAAAGGCCTTATTTTGATCAGGAACAGGAAGCGCAAAACTTTCAGTTATGTTTGCAAGAGTGGCAAGATCCAGTAATTTGTTGGCATGACATCCATATTAAGCTGGAGAGCAGTGACATACCCTCCAACGTTTCACAGATGAGAAATGAGACGTGTGGCCAAGCAACATCAGGGTGTTGTTATGAGGTATTAATAAAAAAAAAAAGATCACACGAGCTAGGAGTCTGCACCAGTTTGCTCTTCCCTGAATCTATTGAGAAGTCAAGATTCCCTCCCACTCCTCTCCTCTCCCTGCTCCACTAAGTTAATTGGGGGGAAACTTCTTCTACACACTGAAGTCAGTTTGCAGCTAAGGAAATAAGCTGAGGACAAATGGGGGAAAGTAGGAGGAGGAGGAGAGATTTCTCCCTTCCCTCTCCTTCTGCTGCCCCAGAAACCAGGATACTAGCAAGTGATTCAGACTGTGAGAAAATGATTTCTACCTAAACATTAGGACGAACTCATTTACGCTAAGAGCTGTTCAGCATTGAAATAGACTGCATCAGAGAGTAGTGGACAGTCCTTCTAAACCTAGGTTGTATGTTGGATGGCCATCTTTTGAGAGTGCTTTAGCTGTTTATTCCTGAGTTGCAGGGGGCTGCATTTGATAGCCCTTGCAATCCCTTCCAGCTCTATGATTTTATGACTATCAAGCTCCAGCTTTCCAATCACACCTCACCTTAACAGCAAGTGTTTCCATTTTGATTGTGCTGCTGAGCACATGACTATACAAGCCCAGCCACAAAGAATCACATTTTGAAAATACCTCAGGTAAATGTTTCTAGATTCTGTTCTTGCTAAACATATGCCTACTTCCAACAGGAAAGCAGCAAGAAAAATGAAATGTGGCAGCTGCCCAGAGTTTACTTGACAGCAATGGCTTCGTCACCTTACTGTTATGTAATGAAATGGAGCAATTTGCGGTTTGCAAATATTAGTCATCCTTGGCATCTTGGATTATTGAACACACTTTGGAAATGGCTAAAAAGAGTTGTAAATGAGTGAGACAGAAGGCATGATAATGCACCTGCTGGTTATGGTGTCTCAGTTTCCCTCTGTTTTCCTTCCAACATGTCTAGCTACAGATGTAGGTTACCCTATTCATATGCAGGGCTTACCTTACAAGGAGTTCAGGAAAACCTGACCCCTCTCATCCAAGGCTAGACAACATTGTGTGGCTAAAATGGAGGCGGGGCAATCAGCAGCTGACGTTCATGAATTCCATTATAACCTCTCTACATTTCTGACATAATACCGTTCCTGTAAGATACAAACCTATGCTATCCCTCCCAAACCTTCACCATGCCAATCAGTGTCACTTTTGCCTAGTGACAGTCATTAGTGGCTTCCATCCTGTACCTCAAGCACAGACAAACATCAGGCCTGTAGGGTCAACTTCACATGTTTTTTAATTTGATCTCTTCTACAGACCAGTACAAAATAGATCAGGATAGTTCTTGGAGCAGTGCTAATGACATTGTGAACCCCTTAAACAGGGATGATCGGCATATACAAAGAAAGTCAACAAGTGTTGCACCACACATCATGAGCCAGTGTTCTGTAGTATTCTCCTGGCCTACCCCCAACTCAAACCTGATGGAAACATCAATTACCCATGCTCCAGTTGCTAGCAGGATGTACTGCCTTCCTCCATACAGCTGATATCCAACAAAATAGGTTGGGGGTGAAGGAATTATGAGCACAGCAATATTATCTAAATCATTGGTTAAGTAGTAATCATGAATATTGAACACTTATGGATGTGTAACTCTAGGTAACTGTTCTGTATTCACAGTTGCTATTTAGTCATGAATGTGACATTGCTGCTGTGATTATAACTCCCCACCCCACCCCTAAGCTACTTTATGGGGTATTAGCTGCAAGGGAAAAGGAGGTCTAGTCTGCTGGCAATTGGAGCACAGGTGAATGACACATTTCTGTCACATTTGGAGGGTCTGAGCTGGAAGAGATTAGTTAGTTAAGTATAGTTAATGAACTATAACTAACTAACTAAACTAGCTAAACTAACAAACTAACAAGAAAGAGAGAAAGAGAGAGAGAACTGATGTAAAATACTGCCCAAGGATTCAAATAGCCTAATTGGTTTGTTCTTGTTGTGCTCACTCTTAAGTTCCCACCAAAAGAAAGGCAACATAAAAATGAAATAAAATAAAATAAGCTACCGAAAGTCAGAAATTTTCACTGATCTACAGAAAATCTTCCTTTGGTCTGCCAGTAGATCATATACCCACCATTAGTGTCACTCATTAAAAATATATATGACATAAGGAAAGGATGGAAGTATATTAAAGGATGGTAAATAAACAAGAAGTTGCTCATCTAGTTGAGGAGTGGAGATATATAAGTAAATACCTTGCAACAAGGGGGATTGTGAGGAAAAGGTATAAGTTTTTAGGGCAATGTCTGCTCAGAAGAGAGGTAGGCATAAGGAGCAGGGAAAGGAAACAGATTTCAGAGACAGCTCACTTAATTATCACTGCTTCAGTTACATTCACAGTGAACAGCAGGTTGCTTTGACTTGAACTGCTATGCTCTATCATGAGGAATCCTGTGATTTTTACTTTGGGTTAGTGGGGTGCCTGGAGTTCTCTAGTGCTTTGGTATTGCAATTTAGAGACTACATTCTGGCTGGGGATTCTGAGAACAGCAGTCTGGAAATATGCCTAAATCCTGTATGACCCATTAGATTATGTAACGTTACGTATACCAAGCTACACAACAGAAGTGGTAAGAAACCCCTTTACTGATTTGCAAAGATACATAACATTACACTGGCAAAAGTGTCCAATGAGCATAAGTACCTGATGTGCATCAGAAAAGATGTGATGTGCATCCTTTTGTGCATCACTCCCATTGCCTATCAGTCATTTTGCCAGCTCTCTCCATAGTAACAGGAGCCCTCTACTGGATATGGACATTATGAAACTGTCCTGTTCTAATTCCCAGAGACGTAAGACGCCAACAGGATTCCAGCCAATGTTTCCACACTCTTGAACTGATCTGGTATAAAGCAGATTCCTAGGGTCCTAGAACAAGATTTTTTTGAGACATTCACAAAAGGGGCAAGAAACTGATACCTATATGTCCAATGTAATGCACCATGTTGCTTTCATCCATGGAGGTTCACATTTAGAACCTCCTGGACTCATCTCTACAGTTTAGAACCTCCTGGACATTTAGAACCTCCTGGACTCATCTCAAGTGTCATCTCAAGTGGATGTGATGGCCAGGAGTGCTTGGAGTGCTATTATAAATCAACTCTAATGAACTCAGACTGGTGCATTACTAGAGTAGGATAACAATTTAATAACATAGAACTGCATATTACATGTCATGATCTGAAGTCTGTCAGCCTCTAAAGTACAGCAGGTGAACTGGAAACATATATGGTATTGATGAGCACCAGTGTGGTGTAGTGGTTTGAGTGTTGGACTAGGACTCTGGGAAATCAGGGTTTGAGTCCCCGCTTGGGCATAGAAGCCCACTGGATGACCTTGGGCAAGTCACACTCTCTCAGTCTCAGAGCAAGGAACAGGCAAATCCTATCTGAATGAATATTGCCAAGAAAATCCCATGATATGTCCAACAACCACAATGCTTTTGGACAGACAACACACACTCCAGATCAAATAATTGAAAACACTATGAATGCACCAGATGTTATCTTATGGCTACTGCATAAACACATGGTGGTCAAAACAGGGGCGGCCAACTCACCAAGGAGGTCACTTTTCATATACCCTTGCTCCCCCAGCAGGCCACACTGTGGCACCAAATCTGGGAATCGAGACATCACTTCCAGTTTCTTTTCAGCCAATTTTGGAGTGATTTTCTTACTTTTTTTGGAAAATGTTGTAGTTCCTGGGAGATCAAGAGGCAGTGAAAGGAACAACAGCACATTTTATAGCAACTTTTAGCTGGTTTTAGTGGTTTGTGGTGAAAAATTACTCAGAATCATTTTTAGAGTTTTTTGGGGGAAAGTCTGGAGACTGGAGGTTGCAAAGCAAGAATCCTTCAGGGGCTACATACAGTGCATCAGCTGCATTTCCCCTCCCCAGTCTGGGGCAGAACAGGTAAGTCACAGTTCTGCTGCACTCTACAACCAGATTCTACATGTGTTCAAGTATGAACACATAGGGCATGAGATAGCTTTTCATCCTGAGAAGATGTGCAATTATTTTTATTGAATTTGTGTATAAAAGTGGCTCAACACAAACTTTCCTTTTTAAAACACTGCTAGTTTCCCTACTACATACTCAAAAGTGCCAGAATAATGTCACCTTTTTAAGGCAATAGCTGGGGGAGGGACCAGTACTGCTGTGCTTTTAGAATAAAATGGTCAAGAAACAATCTTCAAACTGTCTAGAGTTTTTCAAAATACAATGCCTCTTCCCAGTAAATGATAACAGATCACAGTTGTTAACGTCAGATAGTTTAATTCATTCTGACCCACTTTATTTTTTTTAATCGATATAATGCCAATGGCTGTAGTGAGGGAGTAAACATAGCACACTAGCATTTTTACAAACAGACAACATCAGACTACATTTACATGAAGTAGTAGACAGCAAAGGAAACCAAAAGATTTCTGCATATTTTGTCATTAACAGACTTTGTACATGTCCTAATGATACATGTTCAAAACCCACAAGAACAAGCAAAGCTTTTAAAAAGAAACAGAATAGGACCCCAACACATTTCCCTTGTTTCTCCTCTCCAGCATGCATTTTGTTCAGGACAGGGTAGGCCCTGTATGTGCATGGGTGTGCCTGTGTCTGTACCTGCACCTGCACCAGAATAATGAGAAATTCATGTTTTGTATGGATTACTTTGACATACAGCACCTTGGGTACCTCGGTTTAAAGCTAATTAATTAATAAACCACCACCACCACCATCATCTGACCTCTTACACTAATACTTCAGCTTATTTGCATCTAGCCGATTTGGTTGGCTCAAACAGTAAAAATCTCATTATCTCCGTGCTGGTTGTCAGTTCTTGAAGTTTTCAAAATCTTAGCAACATTATTAATAGCAAGTAACACCGGGTATTTTTTGGTTAAAGGTTATTTAGAAGCCTCATTTTTTATTTCCATAGTAACTGCAGATGTGAAGAGTAGTTGGGGTATGATTACCCAAAGGTAAGTAAAGCTCTGGACCCTTCACAGAAGAATGATTAGTCCAATTATTCTAGGGGTGGGATTTCACACTGAAAGAGGTTGAAGGATAGAATTTCATACTGTATGAGGTTTAAGGGTTATAGGATGGGTGATCACGATCCATTTACTTCTTCCAAATTCTGCTTGTCACATTCTCCAACAACTTTCTGTATCTATAGGGATACAGCTGTTTAGCTGTAGCTGCTGTCATTATTACAATCCAATAATTCTTCAGAAATCAAGGCAATCTGCCATAGTTTGACATGCATAGCTGCTTGAGCGTATGTCTCGTAGTTATAGATGATTAGATATCCATCAAGTTAAAACCTCTGTAAGCTTAGACACCAAAGGGCAAATGTCTGTAGAAATTAACACCAAGGTTCAGAAAGTTTCAGTATGAAAAGTTCTCAGCCTGACCCTCTTCCCAAAAATCTGACCATATTTTTGTCAATGTCACTTGAAAGAGTGTACTGACATTGAATTACAAGTGCCCCTCATATTCATCTGTAAAGAAGTGGCATACCAACTTTCAGCAAGGAACAGGCAAATCCTATCTGAATGAATATTGGAGATTTTGAGAACAAAAATGCCCTCAGTAGTGTCAACTGCTGAAATTGGTGAGTATGTTCATGTTTTGATTTTGGTAGATAGGCAAATCTCAGCTAAAACAATTGCTGAAGTATTTGAGATATCCTGGGAACTCGTCTGGGTTTATAATTCATGGGCAGTTGGCTATGCAGAAGCTGTCAACTAACTGGGTGCCAAAATATTTGAATGTTAACCAGAAACCAAATTGAGTGGATACCTCCAAGTTGATTTTGCAACGTTTTAAGCGATCTTTTAATTTTTTTTTCAAATAATCAACACTGTTAATGAAACATGGTTATATCATTATGATCCAGAGACCAACAACAATCCTTTCAGTGATGGCCCTCAGGTTCTCCATGGTTAAAGAAATTCAAGACTTAAAGTTTAGCAGAAAAAGTCATGGCCACAATTTTGGGGGATAAGGAAGGTATTTTGATGACTAACCTATGTTCAGAAGGGCCCAACAGTTAATGTAGAATACTACTCTAATTTACTTTGCCAATTAAAGTAGGCATTGAAAGAAAAATAGCAGGGAAGCTGTGGAAAGGTGTTCTATTTTTGCAGGACAATGCACTGCTCACAGTGCTGGCAAGATGATGGTTGTTTTGAAGAATTTGGGGTTTGAGTGAATAGACCATCCACTCTGCTCACCAAATCTTCCTCTATCTGACTATTTCTTGTTTCCAAATCTTAAAAAGAGTTTGAAAAGAATGACATTTTGAATGATTCAGAGGTTATAGCAGTCGCAACGCACTATTTTAGTGACTAGACATCAGAATCGTTTTTGGAAGAGTTAAAGAAATTTGAGAAATGATGTGCCAAGAGTGTCAAACTTTGGGGTGAATATGTGGAATAGCATGTAAGTTTTGTGGTTCTAGGTCATTCCCTTCTTGGTCAGGCCAGAAACTTTTCAGCACCCTCTCATACTTTCACCTTTAAATGATACATTTCATTGAAACAAATGTGTTTAAGAGTTACCCTCAAAACAATTCCCTTAATTAAAAAGAGAAGGGGGAGGAGAGCATAAGAAAATCTTCCTCCCATCCAACAAGAGACCAATAATTCTTATTTATTCAAGTCATGTTCCGCCATTATGGGTGCTTACACTGCTGGAAGAGTCCGCTTAGATCCATGCTGCTTTCATCTGAGCTTGCTGGCAAGGTCTTTCAGAAGACATTTCATATCATTCAACTTTAAAATGTAAAAAAAAGTATCATATTAAAGTGCAACAAAGTAATAGGATTTTTTAAAAAACATTGTTAATCTTAGAACTATGTTGAAAAACATGTTTCTTCATGTCAGGAATGCCTGATGAGGAGAATCCTGGACTAATAAGAATCTTTGTATTTTGGGACTTATTTTGTGCAAAATTCGCACATAGTACTTTTGCACAGAAAGCATTTTCTGAACAGTTTTTAATGTTATGGAAGCTGCCTTGGGCCCCAGCTGGGAAGAAAGATAGCATAGAAATGAGGAGGAGGAGGAGGAGGAGGAGGAGGAGGAGGAGAACTATAGCACATTCCAAGTGTTCTAACTGCTTAACTTGCCTTGCTTCATTAATCCTTACAACTGTCCTATCAACTAACCCAGTATTATCATGGATAGCCAAAATAAAGAATAAGGATGAAGGTATAGGGCTTGCCTAAGATGCCTCTATGAAGATGCCCATCTAGAAGGTTGATCCTTCAAAAGTATACTTCTTTTTGTTCTTCCTTTTATTAATGTAGGCTGCTATCATGTGTTGTAGTTACAGATTTGTAGCTGACTTACCAGCCTGTAACTGCTCCATATTCAGGCACTTTTCAAGCACATATTGTGTACAATTGTAAATGTCCACCAAATCCCATCTCAGACTCCTTGGAGCCACTCAAAATGATGGAGGTCTGTTCTGTTGAGCACAGCAATATAACATTTCCATTCTCCTCCCACCACCAGTTTGTGAAGCAATGTGAGGGGTTGCTTCTATTTCTTGCAGCCTTGATCTCTGGTGGGATGAGCCTGGAAATGTCCTCTTGCTGTGCCCCAATCTCCAGCAGAAAAGACCTCTATTGCTTGGAGTGGCTGCTTTCTTACACATTAACTAAGGCAGTGATGTAGAATCTCAGTTATAATTGTTGTTGTTGTTGTTGTTGTTGTTGTTACTGTTCTCAGTAGTAGTGGAATTCACAAAGAAAATTCTATAGCTGAATATAATTGACCCAACCAATGAACAAAACCTATAAGGTTTAAAGAACTAAATCCTGTTGCTGGTCTCATTGGTAAGCCCATTGAATCAATGGCTTTTACATAAAGGTTGAATTCACTAATGGATTCAGTGGATCTATTCTAGTAGGAACTAGATTTAGGTCAAAACTGACAGTGTATCTGTAAATACACAAATGAACAAGACACACAGAGGGAGAAATTAGCTGTCATATAAACAAAAAATATAATTGAGGATAAAGATGAGCCTACTGTGCTTCAATGCTACAAATATACAAAATACTAAAATCATATAATGACAGAGTTTTTAAACCACAAAGCCAATAATCTTTTGCACAATGTTTCTCTAAGCATTTTAGTAACAAGCATGCAAAAAGAAAAAAAAGACAGAATTATACCAAAAGTATGAAAAAATGGAGGCCCGGTGTATGTTAGTTTTTATATTATCAGAGTGCACTTTTAAACACACTTGAGATCTTTATGGGTATCTTGGAAGTCAATCCACACATAAACAATAGCAATAAAATACCTTGATATCCAGTTGTCTAAACTGCTGGGCTATTCTGTGGAAAGAAACATAAACATCAGAAGGGAAGTGGTTTATGAATGTCTTCATTTAATGCAAGGGTGTAAATCTGGCAATACAAATAATAAAATAAAGATAGCACTTTCATTGGTAATTTTCTGTACCTCCAGGCAACCTATTCAGCAGAGAATTTCAATCATCATCATCATCATCATCATCATCTAAGCCCCAGGCAGAAACTAGAAAACCTCTTCCTGCTGCCCAAGAGCTAGCCAATTCTTGGCACAAAAGGACTGGTGGTATCCACTATATACCACAAAATGGACCCCTTCCCACTGCTTCAGGGTAGAATCAAACTATTATCCTTTATTATGATTAAGGGCACAATCCCATATACATTTACTTGTGGCCAAGCTCATCTAGATTTTTTGATGGCACTTACTTCCAAATAAACCTGGCTGGGACTGGGCCGTTAAAAATGTTGTTCTGTTGCATGGATAATGTCAACCCATATAAAGCTGGAAACATATTAGTCCTCAATAGAGAAGACCTATTGAATCAGTGGGATTCATTCAACCTTGACTCAGCTTTAAAGTTGACTTAACACTGAACAATTGATTAAGCAACTGTACCCTAGCTGGTACTAATCAATTCAGGCTCACATCTCTCCACCCCCCTTCTTTTTTAAAGCTTCTATGTGTTTAAAACACTTGTTCACATTCATGCATCACTTAATGATAAAGATAAATAACCCTTATTTATTTACTTATTTATTTCATTTATATGCTGCCTTTCTCCCAAAAAGGATCCAAGGCAACTCACAGATAATTTTTTTTAAAAAAAATTACAATAAAATTTAAAACAATTAAAATCATCTAAGAACAGTATAAAATCACATTAAAAATATACAGAAATTAAAAGCACGAGTAAAACACAGCTATCAAGAAATATTTGTACTTTGGTGTGTGTCCTAAATTTTATCCCCCAAAATTGGATTTTTAAGAAGGCCTCCCTCTTCCCCATCTTAACTTCCTGTACTTGGCATTTCAGTCACTTTTTACCCTGCCTCACTCATTTCTAAGGAGTGGCTCTGGGAGCGGCAGATCAGGGCTGCGGCAACCACATATCATGGCCCTGAGCCTTCTTTTTGCTGCCCTCAAAAGAGCAGGCAAATGCCGGTCCTTTTGGGGGCAGCAAAAAGCCGCCCTTAGAGCTGCTATCACAGCTTTTTTACACCCCTTTGTCACAGCGTGTGTGCACGCTGCACCAAGAGGGCACCCTGACACTGCGCACTGTGTGGACAGGCATCCAGCATCAGGACAGAGTCGGGACGGAGTGGGGGCAGAGTTGGGGCAGCCAGCATGCGGTCGCCCCACCCAACTCCACCCTCAGGCTGGTCTAAAATACTGGTCTACATCGGCCCTTAGCCAGTATGAGAGCTAATAGCATGACAGAGAATGAGAAGTAAAATTGGGAAATGTGTAAGAGCATTTGCTTTGTCTGCAGAAGGAGCTATCCCTAGTCCATTATATCCTGTTTGAAACCCTGGAAAGCTGCAGTTAGGGCTCATTCCCACTTACATTTAAACCAGTTTGCAATTCACCCTCACTCCGTGTTGGTGAATCAATTCCAAAAGGTCCGTCATTCCCACTATGAAAGCATATCTTTTCATTATTTCCTTGTAATTGCTTCTTTTTTGGTACAATTGTCAATCCCACTAATTTGTGCCACTTCAAAATGCATGTCAATCATCTGTACATCATCGGTGATGCAACCAGCAACACAGTGAGGACAGGGCCATTCCAGCTGCCAAGTGGGATGACTTTAGCAACTGAGCCTTCCTCTGTCCCTCAGCAACCCAGGATGTTCAAGAATACCATTTCCCCTTTGAGTAGCCCAGCTTGGGAACTTTTTTTTTTTAAAGTAACAGGATATGTGATCCATTGGTTTTGCAACTACTTGCCTCACTGAGCTGCAGTCTGCCCATAATTTCAAGTAGTTGCAAATATGATGTATCACATATTCTCTCAATTTTTTTAATAAAAAATATGTATATTATGCACCCATAGGTCACACCACAAGCACAAAGGCAGCGCTGAGGGGGCGGGGGGAATGGCTGATTTCCCAAAACTGAAGAGGGATGGTAAATAGCCCTCTGCCATTAGTCCCTCCCCTCCAGAATGATCCAATTTAGATCCATTGTTCCCACTTGTTGAACATGCTTCAGAATCTATTCTTTTCCAAAGAACTGCCAAAAAACTAGTGTCAGAAAACAGGGGTTTTTTTGCATTTGCCTCACTTCATCATGATTGAAATCAAGCTCAATAGGATTGGAACCAGTTTCAAGTGGGAACAGTCATATAACCCCATGAGCAATTTGCTTTAAATCATAGTGAGAACAAGTCCTTAGTAGCCATAGACCAAATAGGACAGATAGGCATAAGGGTAGCTTTGTATGCTCACAAGACCAGACAATTCTTCTCACCTCTGCACTCTCTTTGATGCAGATAGTGGGCCCTTGTCAGCCTCTTTATTAAGTAAACCATCAGTGTTTAACTAATTAGTCACTTTAGATGACTAAAAGGGTGCCCCCCAATTAATCAACCTCTAGATATTTCACACCGACACAAACACACACACACACTTACAAGGCTATTAAAAATTGCAAAAGACAGTCAACATTGTTGCTTACCTAGGAGGGGCTGTCTCCTCCAATGGCTGATATGAGACATGCATGCATTATCTATTAGCAAGCACCAGTAGCTACAAAGGGGGCAGGGGCCATATCCCCCCCATGGGCCACACCTGATGTGACATCATACCAATTCCAGATTTGTTACCAGCCATTTTTTGGCTGATGTAGCTGATTCTTGGTGTTGGGGTATCATTGAGAGAGTAGGGCAGTTGTAGTGGCAAAAACACCTAGTTTTGTAGGT
Organism: Phrynosoma platyrhinos; assembly: GCA_020142125.1. Classification (NCBI taxonomy): domain Eukaryota; kingdom Metazoa; phylum Chordata; class Lepidosauria; order Squamata; family Phrynosomatidae; genus Phrynosoma; species Phrynosoma platyrhinos. The sequence goes on from CM034701.1 coordinate 206,489,481, forward strand.
GCAAAGTTTGTGGGATTTTTGTTTTTGTTTTTTTTAATTCAAGGCTGAAGAATTCAGGATCACTTAAGCAACTCTGGGACATACAATAGGTCCACACTTTCCCCTCCTTCTTGCTTAAGCAATATTGTGAATGTGAATCTAATCAAGAGGAGAATCAGTGTAAACATGTACAATGACTTAAACGTTCTTAAATCAGGTAACAGCCCAACACTGTACACATAAACTGGACAGATTAATGAATAAAAAAACTGTGGCTATCCCTACCACTTCTAGGTCATATTATTTTATCATTATTAAATAAAATCAACTTTTTATTTACTTCTTGGCACTAGTTCACTGTGCTATTTTGTAGAGGTTGCATACTGTAAACCTCAAGGTCCATATTTTGTATCAGAGGTTTTACAAGTTGTAATGTATTATTAGCATCACAATTACTAGTGCTCATTTTTCTCTCCTTTTTTAAAAAAAAATAAAATCGAATCAATATATTTGATTCAGTTGAAGGCTTTAAGAGTATTTAGCTCAGCAGGTAATACATTGCCTCATCTACAGTGTAAGTTCCAGCATAAAATTATATGACATTAAGTGTTATTGGGTGGGAAAGACAAAGGAAGTCAACATACTCTTCTGATGAGTCATTAGCTTTCGTATTGATTTTGACTAGATAATTTTCTTTCATGACAGCCTCCCATGCCAGAGTTTCATTATCTTCATTTCTTGAACCTTCAAGATATAAAATGCACACTAGATTTATTGATGCAGTAAATATAAATCAGTGGGATGCAACTAAAAGGGTTTCAGGATGAAGATGTGATGCTCTTGCAGCCCAGTTCAGTGCATGCTTATTTAGAAGTAAGTCCCATTATCTTAAATGGTGCTTACTCACACAGAAATGTGCATAATATCTCACTTCCAGTAAAGATATAGTTCAGTTAATGAAGTAGGTGTGTTGCTGGATCTTACTTTTTTTTAACAGAAAATTTGGTACTAGAGGCAGAAATAACATGTAAAGAATAGTGCTAGGCTCCTATACCACAAAAAAGAGCCATTCAGTTTATTTCAGCAACCTTTTAATTCAGATCTAATGATATCCACCTATGAAATGAAACAACCAGGTCAGCTAAGCCTTGCATAAGGTTTGAATCTTCTAGATACTACTTGAATGCTTCTTCCAAAATGTATCCAAAGATGATTTTCCACTAGTCTCCACTTTTTTATGATTTCTATTTCTGGTGACCAAATGTATATAGGCCAGTGCTTTTTTAAAACACACTGGGCAGTCTTCTGGTGAGGCAGACTTATCTCTTTTCCCCTTTTCTTGCTGATTTGGTATTCACATGTGGTCAGATTTTGGAAGCAACAGCTGTTTACTTTGCCTGTTATAGGAAGGCACACACAGCTACAGTAGGATCAACTAGACTAGGCTACAATTTGTTGCATTGTTTGCTGCAGACATACTGATGCCATTCAGCACCACATGTGTTTCTCCAGTCCTACTTCATCATCTTTCCAGTGCTGATGTTGCACTGGAACCTCCAGCTATACAAAGGACAGGGAGGAAGTAGGGAAGTGGCAGGCATAAAAATACTTGGCAAAAAAAGCCTAGTCTTCCCCATTAGTTTTAGTAGTTTTTAGTACACTGTGTAACTTACAACAAATGGATGGTTGTTTAGATTCACTTTTGCAACAGCATTTTAAAAGTTTTCTCATGACCATGTAGATATAGGCAAAGATGACAAAAGGAAAAGGTATTGTTAACCGGCTGCAGTATTCTTGAACCAAGAAGTAGCGCTGGAATTTCCATACTTGGTCATTGTTCTCTTGAACCGATCCCACTGTATAACTGCCAGACAGGTGAACACACGAGGTTATTAGATTTTGTTGTTGTTGTTGTTTTAATGTATATTCCACTTTCCTCCCAATAATGAGACTCAAGAGGGCTTACAACATATTAAAAATACAGATTAAAAACCAAAACTTCCATAAAAGTATAGATAGAAAAGTCATTTAAAGACAATTAAACAACTTATGAAGTTAAAAATATTAAAATTCATTAAAAGACAATATACATACCTAAAACAGTACATCATCCCATTAAAAGGCCATCCCAGTCAGTTTCAAAAAGCCTGAAAGCATTTTTTTTCACTTGGTAGTGGAAGGAGAGCAAGGACATCCTGGCTTCCCTAGGGAGGGAGTTCCAAAGTCTGGGGGCAGCCAAGAAGGCCCTCTCACTTGTTCCCATCAAATGAGCCTGAGATGGTGGTGGGACAAAGAGAAGGGCCTCTCTGGAAGATTTTAGAGCTCTGGTGGGCTTATAAAGGAGGATACCATCCTTCAAATATCCTGGACCCAAGCATATAGGCTTTATAGCTCACCACCAGCACTTTGAATTGTCACTGGAAATGGACCAGAAGCCAGTGTTGCAGCAAGGGGGTTGTATGCATCCTGTAGGCTCTAGGGAAGTTTTTTTTCAGAAGAGGTTGTACAACAGCCACCTTCAGGCTTGTTGGGACCCTGTTTTGTTGTAAAGAAACATTAATTGCTCCCCTTACCACTCATTAATTGCCCCTTCGGCCTGTTTAATAAGCCAAGAAGGGAAATGGTCTAGTACATATATGGTGGCTCTCACTTTTCCAAGGTTCCTATCCACATCCTTAAATTGCACAAATTGAAAAGTATCCCTCAACACTGGAAAAGCAGAGGTTAGAGTTACATTAACTGGACCTGTATCAATCCATGTTAGAGCAAATCCAAGTGATTTTATCTACAAGGTAAATTATTTGTAGCGAGTAGCTGAGGGGCTTAAATTCTCCCTTGGAACAGACTGTAACAGATCTCTGACCATTTGAAACAGGTCCTCTGGGAATTTCTGTGAAGATGTATTTTTGCTACTGTTATTGCTTCACCATAAGCCTTCAAATAGACTTAGCCTGTTTGCAGTGGATTTGCTCTGAGTTTTCTGAAAAATCTCTCTAGTCTCTATGGAGATTATCACACGGGAGGCTAAAGTGTCTTTAAAGTGCCTTTAAATTGTCAATAATGTGTGATTGGGGTTCACATGTTCATGTGTTTGTTGCATCTGTAAAATGTCATGGACGCGTCCCCAATTCTCCACTTGCCTATCCCATCAATAACACATCCTTGGAGCTGTCATTTTTCAATAATGGAGGAGCACGTTATTGAAAAATGACGGCTCTAAGGACATGTTACTGATGGGATAGGCAAGGGGGAACTGGAGACACCTCCATGACGCTTTACAGACACTTTACAGATGTGACAAATGTGCAAGCGTGTGAACCCCAATCGCACATTATTGACAATTTAAAGGCACTTTAAAGACACTTTAGCCTCCCATGTGATAATCTCCTTAGTCACTCTAGTCTCCATCGCATTCATTTCATTGCTGCCAGCTCCTTAGAAAGCCAAGTGTGGTTTAGTTCCACTCTGAGAAGAGACACTTAAGAGCAATTGTGTCCACTGCTATGTCATTTCCCCATTCAAGATCCACCAGAACTTCAGTAGAGTCACCTGCCAGGACAGCAGGAAGTTCCCCAAGAGCCATCATCAATCCATCCAGCAATATAAGCCTCCTGGTGTGGATCATCTTAATGGGTCCCTCACCTCTGCAGAAGCTCTAGGCCCTGGCAAATCTAAATCATTTCTGTCCTGATGATGCCACAAGGATAATGTCATGAAGAGTGATGCCATTAAGCATAATACCTTAAGCAACAACCACTGTTACCCAGAATATCCCATTTGGATTAAAACACACACACACATACACACACCATATATGACAAATGAGGAAAATACATATACATAAACTTTTCAGGGCAGATCACTTGTGCTGAAATTCCTCCCCTTGACCTGATATGATCTGATGTCTTGCATTATTATTATTATTATTATTATTATTATTATTATATACAGGATCATCCATGTAAATGGCACTTTACAGTTACAGAATAAAACATTTATAACTATACCAATAATATAAACTACTAAAGTACAGCACTAAAACACAATAAAAAATTCATTCATTCATTCCCTGATTTGCAAATTGAGGTAATCTCAAAGCTAACACACTCCTTAGAGTTTTACCAGACTAATACATACCCAAACATGGCTATTAGTAAGTTAACCAGGAGGATATTGGTTGATAGCATGTAGATACACACTAATGGAATAGTGATCCACTCTGGGAATCGTGGCAGGTTATTGGAATCCACCTCAACACACAAAGGCTTGGATTCATTTCCAATGGAGGTACAGTGATCAAAATCATATGTGGTACCTATCATAAAAGGAGGGGATAGGGAGAATAAAAAGACTCTTGAAACTTCAGAAGCATTGGTATATTTCAGCATTCACTCTGGATTGTCAGAATCCAGAGAAAGTTTGGGACTAAAACTTCCACAAGTAGCTTTGATTATATTAACTGAGGCTTCACAACCTCAAAATATCAGGAGGATTGGATTTTGTACAAGGGGGTATCATAAAGTAATAATTATCACCCAGACAGTATTATGATATAGTGATTAAATTTTGTCAGTGTCATCATTGGTCGCTAAGTGCATGATGTTGAGAAAATCAGCTCATAGTGTCCTTTATTTTTGTCACAGGTTGTGCCAGAAGTGACTAAAATATAAGATGGAGAAGTATTAGGGAGTATTGTAAAATGATAATTATCACCCAAAAGTTATTATGTTATATTGATGAAATTTTGTCAGCGTCATCATCACCAAGTGACTTTTTCTTTTCCCAAAAATGAAAAATCCATTGTGGGGTCACCGATTTGACAACACAAGCAACATCATTCATGAAGTGGAAAAGTGGTTTAAGGTGCAATCTGCAGACTTGTATAATAATGGTATTCAGAGGGTCAAGAAACACTGGGGAAAATGTGTAAATCTGGATGATGGCTACATAGAGATAAGTTAGCAACTACAAATCAAAACAAACTTTCTGTCAATTTTTAAAAGGTGTTAATTAAAACTTTACAATACCCCCTTGTAGTCCAAAATATCTGGAGGATACCTCATTGCCAATCCCTGCTTTAGAGTCATCAGCAAAATAATAACAATTCTACTTCCTACTTTGTCTTTTCTTATAATTGCTGGGTTCAGTCTTTGCAATGGTCTCCCCCTTCTCCCCCAAGCCATTGTGACATCTGGCTCATTTACGTAGCACATCTCATGCTCTGCAGAACTGACCCAGGAATCCAGGATGGGAAGTGGCACGAGCATGGGGCAGGACATAGGAATTAGTCTTCCATTGTCTGACCATTGCCATGTAAAGGTAGATTGGCAAGTATTTTAATTATTTTTCCACAGTGCTTGCAAAAGAGCACTTATTGGCAGCAAATATCAAAGGAGAAGGGTAAGGGGATGAAGGAGCAGCAACAAAGCAAAGGTAACTTCTGCCAATACTGGTACCATCCCACTTCTCTTCCTCCCTGTTTTTGCTTTTAATATAGCTCAGGCTGGCCAAGTGCAAGAAGGAACAATGTGTCATCTCTCCTTTCCCTCACCACTGTTTTGTATCTAAGCAAGAAGATGAAGCAGTTAGCAAAGCTCAGCAGCTGCACAGAACACAGTTTAAGAATAGTGGGGTTTTGAGGGCTCCTTTGCAATCTCACCAGTGGAAGAAATATTAGCTCATCTTTTCAGGAGTGAGGGAGGGCAATGAGCCTTTCTCAGAATTTTCTCCATTTCCTTTCAAAGGGCTGCTCTCCATGCCCTCTTCCTCTTTTCTGTCTTTCTGCCTTGCTCAGTGAAATCAGGACTGCAATCAATGTCTCCCTCATTAAAAACAACTGAAGAGACCTGTTAGTGACCAATGCTTTGGTTCAGAATGTTGAATACTGAACCAGGAAAAGAGGGGAAGGAACTTTTGACTGAACAGCATTCAGTTTCAGCAACCATACAGCTGCTCCAGAGCTCCGGAGAACCACAGAGGTCCTGATCTTCCAACTGGAAGACCATTGCCATGTAAAGGTAGAATGGCAGGTATTTTAATTATTTTTCCAGTGTTTTGCAAAGAGCACTTATTGGCAGCCAATATCAAAGGAGCAGGGTAAGAAGATGAGGGGAAGTAGTAGCAGATATATGTGTGGCTGCGGTCTGTTAGTAGTTACATGAACTCTGCTCGTGTACAGGAGCCCTGGTGTTGCAGTGGTTAAATACCTGTACTACAGCCACTCACTCACAGACTACAAGGTTGCGAGTTCAATACCAGCCAGGGCTCAGGCTCGACTCAGGCTTGCATCCTTCCAAGGTCACTAAAATGAGTACCAGCTTGTTGGGGGCAATTAGCTTACAGTTGTAAACCACTTAGAGACTTCATAGCATGGTATGAAGTGGTATATAAATGAATGAAGCTGCTATTACTATTGCTATGAATGCTAATGCCTCAAAATATCCAGGAAACAAGAATGAAGGCAACATTCATGGTTGCCATAAGCATCATAATCATTCCTGCATGTTATTGTTTCCTGATTTCGAGTCCTTCCCTGAGCCTAGCCTATTGCTTGGACTCTTAAGCCATGACTGGATTTCAGGCAGCTTCCAACTCAGGATCTGCAATGCAAGGTGTAGGCATCCTGTTTGTTTTAAAGGCTGATCAGGGAGTGGATAATAAGGTGTACATTAATTGGAGAAGGCTCAAGAGAAGGGAAATATGACAAATAATCCCTCCCACTTGCACAGAGAGAGAAGTCAGTAAAAGAAGAATACATCTCTCTGTTTTGCAAACCTTTCTGTGGCTCAATGAACATGGCAGGTGCCACCTAGTCTATTAACTGCCAACTATGATTGCCTCTTTGGCTTATCCCTTATCATCCTATGCCTTTCCTAAACTACTGCCTGAAATCCAATTAAGAGTTAAATATACCTGGCTTGTTTTACTGAGACCTGGCTGGGGGATGCTAGCTCTGCAA
>CM034701.1:206496517-206514600 GCA_020142125.1 Phrynosoma platyrhinos
TTATATGTTGATTTTAATTTTATTATGTTTAATACTGTTTTAAGGGGGAGGGTAGGGGGTGGAGGGTACAAGTATTTGAATTTTAATTGTTGTTTTTTAACATGTTGTATGCCACCCCGATTGCTGTGCACAGGGGCAGGTTACAAATAAAATTTATTATTATTATTATTATTATTATTATTATAAAATGAAGATTAAATTAAATAATATGGGTTAAAATGTGTTAACTTGATGGATTATATTCTAAAATAGATGGATGGATAACAGATTTAGATTATGTTATGACTATAAGACATTGATCATAAAATGAATTCCTACAAAATGATCTATAGTTCCTTTAAAATGTTCTAATTATAACATCAGCAGGGTGACCATGGGTTGAGATCAATGCAAGGGCAGTTAACAACAAAAATTATAACATATGGATGGATAATGGAAATATAAGCGGGTTAATGGGAAAATATATGCTAAAAAGATAATGATAAAATGAATTTTTACAAAGCAATGTATGCTGTAGAATGTTCTAACTATACCATAGGGGAGGATAATGTAAATATAGCACCTTTTTGGCTACTGCTCCCAGATTATGGAATGGCTTGCTGGATGAGATCCGTCATATTACTACTACCTTAGAAGCTTTATTTTTTTTAATTTTAAATAATTTTATTAGATTAAAAAGACAAACAAACCAAACAATTAAGCAAAACAACAACAAAACATACAAACGAACTAATAAACAAACAAACTAGCCTAACACTTAACACACAGTCAAACCTAACACTAAAAAAACAACTTCCTTACTAGAAACATCTTGCAATTTAGCCAGAGATTATTGACTTCTATAAAAGAAGAAAAAAAATAAAGTTTTATACCATCTGTTATAAAATAACTACCTTAGAAGCTTTAAAAAGGCTGTTAAGACAGATCTCTTCCAGCAGGCCTTTCCCAAATAGATATCCCAGCCATCAAAAGACAGCCTTCCTGCTCATCCCTGATTCGGCTGTAGCTATTGTTATTTGTTTCTTTATTTGTGTTATTATTTTAAATGTGTTTGAAATTGTCACTGTTTAATTGTATTTTAAGGGGTGGGTGGGATTGTGGGATATGAATGTATATTTTAATGTTGTAAGCTGCCCCAGTTATGTTACACAGAGGGGTGGGATAAAAATAAATTTTATTACTATTATTGTTATTAGATGTCTTATAAGATGTGGATTTAAAAGAGAGATGGAAGATTTTAATTGTAATTAAGATTAAAAGAGTTGAAAACACTTAATGATTGTTTATGGAAAAATGTTGACTTGTGATTTTGATAATTAATAGAAATAGATTATTGGAAGATGTGAACTGTTACAGTGGTAGATAAGGAAGCTATAAATCTTTAAATGAATTTGTAACCACTGTAGGAAAGATAAGGAGTCATCTTCCCCCCCCCCTTTGTTACTTTTTTTGTTTTTATTTCTTACTTTTTCTTTTTCTTTTATTTATTTCTTTTCTTTCTCTTTTTAAATTCTGTAACTTTTATTGTATCTTTAAAATAAATAAAATAGCAACACTCTAAAAAGAAGACATTCTTCAATCGGCATTGCAAGGAAAACAGACACCTTGAATGAGCAGGGGAAGGCTGACTTTGACCTAGCTATCAGGAAGAAGATAAGGGAAGTGGCAAAAGGACTTCCCCTCTCTAGAAGTTCATCAATGCTGACACTCACAGGTAGATTACTGACAGAGGGGTTATTGTCAACTTGGCTTGATGTTCTCACTAGCTTTTAAGCTAGTCTCTCAGCACTAGTAGCCATTTCTGAACACCAGCCTGATTTCAATATGTCTCATCATCAGCTAGACATTTAAAAAAAAATCACCTGAATTATGTTATGGTTCCCTGTAGCTATTTTAGGGACTGAACACATATCCCCTGACTTACTCCAACTAGGGATATAAATCCTCAGTTATTTTATCCTCACATGCAGTGACAAATAATTGCTGCGATTTTTCTCTACTGTAGGAGAAAATGAAAAATTTTGCACAGCATTCTCACCATATTTGAGCTTCCTGGAGTGTTCTAGAAAATATTTCTGTGCTCAAAATATGTGGGTTTTAGTACAAAAGAGACATTTTCTGTTCAAAAAAAGTTTCACATACAACACCAACCACCCCACATTTCCTATATAGAAAGCACTGTTTTCTGCACTGAAACTGTGTTTTGTGATCAAAGGCCATGTTTTTCTCTGCACAGAAATGTCCTCCAAAACACTTTGGGACATTTGAATACTGGAAGAAAACTATGAGAAGTCTTGTTACTCTATTATTCACAATTAGATTTCCTGACTATTGGAAGTTATTGTATTTGGCCAGGAAACAAATAGGAGACAATATGCTTCCCAAGCCTCACTACAACCCCATTGTTCCTACACAATAGTGTCATTCAAAACAATTAACAACCAGTTCTAATTTTTTGCCTACATGGGTAAATGTGTCCTGTCAGCTTCTCATCACCTAGAGATGTTTGCTGCCTCCCTGCTGGGATCCCAGGAACTGATTATATTGATACCTCAGCTACCCCTTCAGCTGACATATCCTCCAGCACCCCCCTCCCCTGGCACCAGCCACGCTGGAAAGTGGGAAACTTGGCACATCCAGGTCCCTGGCTCTCCTCCGCAGCTCATGTCCTTCCCTCTTTTTGACTCCCTCACCTCTCTGTCCTCCTCATACATTCTGGTCTCTTTCTCCTCTGCTCCTTCACTATTCCTGACTACTTTTATCCTCCCCAGCCCCCATATCTATTAACAGTTTTAGCAACCAGTTGGGTGAGCCAGTGTGAAGTGGCTGAATGGCACCACTGTTCCTGGAGATTTGTGATTCAAGATGGGTACCATCAATGTCAGTAGGATAGTGGCCAAACATGGCAAGGTAAGGCTCATAGATGACTGATCGGAATATCCATTCCCAGCGCTGTTCATTCTTCCGCAGTATCCCCTGTCTTGCTACGCCAAAAGCCACCATCCAAACCGCAAAAAGGAAGAGGAAGAAGAAGACATCTATTAGCTGTGGAAGAGAACATGGAAAATAGGCATGAGGATCTCACACAAGCTCTTCTAATTTATATGCTAAGTGTATGTATGTGTTCTCAGCTTTTACTCAGCCTCAGCCCTCAGCAATAGACAAAAACATAACTCCCCCTATGAATTCTATGGGTGAAATCCTGTTGGTGACTCAAGACATAGCAGCAGGAGGGTGTAGCAGCAAAGGGAAATAAAATTCCCTGCCAAGTCCCTGGCAGTACACCCTAATCTCCTCGTGGGGAGGACTTTTGCTGCCAGCTCTCCCACATCACCTATTTGCCTGCAGCCTGTTCTCCTTTGCTACCTCTTCCTCACTGAACACTGGGGTTATGTCTGCATGTAGATCTTGGCCTATATGAGAACATTCAAGGTAAGACACTGAACAAGGACCTTATTTAAGGCATTGGAGCTGGACCAGTTCAGCAGATTACAATGATCAATTTTCAGAGTAAACAGATCACATTATGTGTCCAGGGATGGGAATCATGCAGTCCTCCAGATACTGTTGTACTGCAGCTCCCAAAATCCCTTACTACTGGATCTAATGACTGGAATTTCTGGGAGTTGCAGTCTGACAATATCTAGAGAGCTTCATGATTACCACCCTTGATATGTGTATACATCATACTACAGTTATTAGCTATGAAACACCTCTGGGACATTCCAACAGCAACTAAGAACAATTACTTGAGCAAATTATCACCTTCTTTTTTGTTATAGGAGATTATTGCATGAGCTTCAGTCTCAAAAATATATCAGTTTTGGAATGTTTAATATTGCACTTCTCTTCAATAGCATGACAGGGCTTTTTGCATCATCAAGGGTCTCTTTTCCTCATTCTCCCTTAACCCTACCTCCTTCCCTCCCTGCTTCTCCCCCCTACCTCCTGCCAAAGAAGGAATAATAACACTTTCCCTTGTGAGTGAGCAGTCATTCCTTTTTTGGAAGGCTGGGGGGGCATTGACAATCCCATTTTGAGAAAAGAGTTAATACTTACTTCTCTAGTAGAATGTGTATGGATGTTCAGGAACAGGGAAGGGGAGAGAAGGGAGTAACATCCACTCAAACTACATAGGATCACCAATCCCTGAATTACCCCAGGAATGACCTATTGCATATACTTCAATAATGGGTAAACAGCACAATTAACAGTTATTCAGGGGAGTTTCCCATTCATTAAAACTAGCAGCAGAAGCATGGATTGGCTATACGATAGCTACTGCCCAGCCATGAGGTTGTGCAGTAGGAATCTGTCATTACAGCTAAGTTCCTGCTTCTGTTTCACTATTTAAGAACAAGATAATCTCCATAGTGTTGGGTTTTTGTTTTTTGTTCTGTTTTGTTTTTTGTAAATCTTCATCTTTAAGCAACTTTGTCAAGACTTTTATCTCTAAGAATTGGCTGTACTGCAACAAAGCATTGTTCTTCCCATTCAGGCACTCGTATATATGTCTTTTTCTAAGCTTAGCAACAGCCAAGCTCCTAGATCAATCAGGTGCATAACACTCGAAGCATGCAGTTCTCTGTCTTCTCTCTGACCCAGCAGCTGTCAAATACTGGGAATGCCATTGCTGCTGCTTACCAATGGAGAGAGGGGAGCAGGGAGACAATTCAAATAAGGAAGAAGCAGCTGGTCTCAGCTCAGAAGGGAAAGAAAATTAGGGTGCACTCACAGATGGCATGCACCCTCCTTTTCTTTCCCCTCAGAACCCAAAGCAGCTGCATCATTCTTGTATGAATTGCCTTCCTGCTCCTCCCTCCCCACACATACTAGTAAGCAGTAGTATCAGCAACTACTCTCAGGGCTTGACAGCTGTTGGGAGGAGAGTTGTTGGATGGAATACAAAGGGCTAGTATATAGCCCCCTTGAGTACCATCCAACTTCAGACATACAAGTATGTAAGCCACACTTACACATACACATGTCACCTAATAGGATGCCACCCAATGACTGACAGGAACTGCACAATTCCTGCCCAGTGGGTCTGATAATAAATTCAATATCAACCCACACAGATTGGAAGGGAAGCTGTAGCAGAAACCATATAGCAGTTTTCTCTTAGCCCTTTTGATTTTGTTTTAAATTATTAACACAGAGAGGCTTCCAAGGTGCTCCAGTTTAAATACCACAACAATTGCACATAACATTTAATTCAGAATCAGCTGTATGTCTTACCATCCTCTGCAGCATTATTATTTTGGGGCCTAGGTTCCTGCTTACTGTGAAAATATGGATCAGCCTGAGAGTAAAAATAATGTAATCGAGGCAGAAAATTACTCTGCCAGAATACCAAGATGTTTCATTTGAAGAGTGGAGCCTATGCAAAGAAACAGATATACATCACATACGTTGAAAATGGGTACTGTAAGAAATGTATAAGTATAATCAATAAATGCATGTGAATATTCTCATTTCAGTCAGATTGAACCCCACACCCCCAACATTTCAAATGATGTAACTCCAGTCTGATCCCACCAAACATCATTCTGTCCCTCACATCCTACTAGTCTGTTCCCACTGAGCTCAATGCAGCAAACGCAGCACAGTGTCACTGATCAGTTGAAACTCACCTGAACACTATTCCTGCTAAGAAGTAAAAAATCCCAAGGGTGTCCATGACATTCCACAAGTCTGAGAAGTACTTACTACCATTCATATACCACTAATGAAAAAAGAAGAAGACAGTCACCAAACAAAAATACAGTAGGTTGTGTATCACTAGTACCACAATCTCAGTCTCATAATGGATACTTTATAATAGAGACTTTTGCTAACTTCCTGAAGACAGGTTGGGAAATAAAGCTCTTCACAGACAAATGGACAGCATACAGATGTTTATGGAGAAGTAAATCTTGCTCTGTAAATACTATCTACTGCTAAAGAGAAAAATCAATGGCTCTTAGAGCAAATGAAGCCTGAACTCTTACAAAAAGCAAAAATGACCAAACTGCCCTTGTAGCCCCTTTGAAACTAAATGTGTGAAAGAAGTTATAGCATAAGCTTTCATAGACTTAGGTCTACTTCCCCAGATGTGATCATATTTTGGGCATATGAGATGACATGACCTACTGGAAAAGATGATAAGGCATGGTAAAGTGGAAGGCCATAAGAACAGAGGGATTGCATTACAGGTGGATTGATTCAATCAAATAAGCCATAGTCCTAAATTTGCAGGACCTGAGCAGGAAAAGTTATGACCAGGGCTCTTCAAAGTCTTTCATTCATAAGGTTGTCAAGGCTCAAAGTTGAATTATGGCAAATAACAAACAAATCCCATTGTGTTTAGAGGGCAGGTTTCTCTCAAGCAGGTTAGCAAAAGGTGACATATCTATCCCACTTAAAATCAAGAACCTACACTGGATACAAAGAAACCTATATCTGAGTAAACATATATCAGATTAGACAGCTACAGTGCAATTCTGCACAAATCTACCCAGACAAAAGTCCCGCCAAGTATGAAGCACTTATTACTTTATAAGTAGTACAGCATTGTAATCTTCATCTTGGTACTTGTGCTAATTTAATTTAAAAAGTTATTTTACGCTGCATCTGCACCTCAGAAACAATGCAGTTTGGCAGCACTTTAACTGCCATGACTCAGTGCTATGGAATCATACGATTTGTAGTTTGTTGTGGCTCTCTGACAGAGAAGGCTAAATGTCTAACAGAACTGCAAATCCCAAAATTCCATAACATTGAATCATGATAGTTAAAGCAGTGTCAAACTGCATTATTTCTGCCGTGCAGCTTTTGTTATTTCAAACAAATTTTGGATACTGAAAAACATACTAAGCAAATTTTCTTATTCTGTCCTAGTGTTCATGCTCTCCTATCTGCAATGTTTCTTGGAGAATGGAAATGAAAAAATAAAAATAAATGATAATATCTAAAGAATATAAACCAATTGGAAGTAGCCATTTAAGTTGCTTGCCCATTGCTCATCCAACTATCAATTTCCCATATATCTCATGGCTGTAACCATTGCTTATTGTCTTTGCAATGAAGGTTACTAAATATACCTCATTAAAAATAATGACCATCAGGGCTCATTCACACTACACAGTTACTGTGCTGTGATTCTACTTTATCTGCCATGCCTTCCTCCTATGGGATCCTCCTGGGTTTTGTATAGTTTAGTCCGAGGCCCCAGAGGAGGATTCTCTGCTGAAGGTTTCAAAGGACCCTCTACTAAACTGCAACTCCCAGGATGCAGCCACAGCATTTAAAGTGGAATCAGAATGACAAATGTGTGCAGTGTGAATCGTCCCCAGGCCATGATGAATTTGTTGTTGTTGTTTATGATGATGATGTTATGTGCCTCTAAGTAATTTCCAACCTATGGCAACCCTAAGGTGAACCTATCACAGGCATATCTTGGCAAGACTTATTTGGAGAACGTTTGTCATTGTTCTCTCTCTGAGCGTGTGACTTGCCCAAGATTACCCAGTGGGTTTCCATGACTAATCAGGGATTCAAACCCTGCATCATGCTGACCCTCTACATTAGATGTGTTTTCCATCACAACTATACATATCTGTTAGCTGAACAATATTCTTTATTTTTGGCAGTATTTTCCAAAATCTACCCTGCCATAAAGGGGAAGTGAAAAAAACTCCCTTTTTTTTACAGATTTCTGTTTCATCTTGTAAAAACGGAGAGTGAGTTTCAGCAGCATTTGTTAATGGGCAGAGTGAGTAATGAATTATTCTGAAATATCCAAAGTGGAATGTTAATTTGTATGCCTTCAAGTAATTTCTGACTTACGGTGATCCTAAGGTGAACCTATCACGGGGTTTTCTTGGCAATATTGTTTCAGAGGAGGTTTACCATTGCTTTCCTTGAACCTGAGAGCCCCTGAGGCTGAGAGCATGTGACTTGTTCAAGGCAACCCAGTGGGGTTTACAAGTTGTCAAATCCTCCCACTTTTTGCATTTTTGTTGAAAAACAAAAAAAAAATCACAGTTCACTATTTTTTCCGAAAACTGCTTCATCATCAGTCATGAAGTACCCACCATTTTTCACATAAGAAAGATCCTTGTAACTCTGACACATTTTCTGGAACATTCAAACATGGTGAACCCAAGAGTCTATGGAAAATGACAGTTCTTTCAGAAAGTGCTGTACTGAAACAGGGGGGATGTATCCAGCTAACTGGCTTAACTAAGGTAACAATAGCATCCCATCCTTATTTTTCCTGACTGCTTCCCAAAATCTCCAGGGATATATTTGCTCTACTCACAATGACAAGGGAAAACAACTGTGCCAGGATGTTCAGTTATCCTTAATCCTTCATTTACCCTATTTGTTTAATTCCTTCCAATCTAACATTATGAAGCATTTTCATAAAATGAGTAATTTGCATACCCTTTATGTGAGGTTATTCTCCCCCTAAGTTGTTTCCCCAGAATCTAACATGACTTGTTAGATGGCAACTATGGGCCTTTGCAGATTGCCAGAAATAGTGCAAATTGAGTCCACTTTAAGGGTTAGGGTTAGGGTTAGGGTTAGGGAATCATGGGAACTATATTTTATTGTAGCACCAGAGCTCTCTGACAGAGAAGGCTCAATGTCTCAGGGGGGAAAAACAATTCCCATAACTCCCTAGCACTAACCCTAACCCTAACCCTTAAAGTGGACTCAGTTCACATTATTTCTGGCAATCTGCAAAGACCCTACATTAGACTTCTACATTAGAAATATTAGCAGAATTGCAGTGCAATGAGATTGCCAATGTGCCCATGACAACTTGTATGTATAGAAACAATAATTTGGGGCTTTTTCACACTAAACAATTGTTAAGTCCTACATTAACTGCCATGGCAACATCCTGTGAGCCTATGAAACCTTCAGCAAAGAATCCTCCTCTGGTGTCTCTGATCAAAGTATACAAATCCCAGGAGAATCCCATAGGAGGCCATTATAGCAGTTAAAGTGGGATCATAGTGGTGTGTGTGTGTGTGTAGTGTAGTGTACTGTGAAAGGGTCCATAGTGTGTCAGATACAGATACATGCAAATCCAATAACCAAACCTGTGCCCATGCAAAATTTCACACCAAATTAATGCACTGTTGTTGCAAACTGAGATCTAACCCAAGGAAACCATCACTTGTTATGAGCTGTAATTTAAAACATTTGAACCTGTGCAAGAATATGTTTTGCCATAGGTTTAATAATGAAGCAGTGACATCTACCGGCAGATGGATATAATTACAGTTTGTTTTCATCTCAGTATCCCAGAAAATTAATACATGTTGCTTTTAAACCGCAATTAAACCAGGAAAAAGCGGCTTTGGCAATACTTAATATACAATGATGTCTCCACCTTGTGGCTGCTCTGACTCTGACTCACAGCTGCTGTATCCCTTTTCATTGACAGGAGAAACCTGTCAATGACTTCCCAAATGCACAAGTCCCCAAGTGCAAAACATTGCTGCTGGGGGAGCTGAAAGAACGACAGTCAAATGGTATCAGTGTCCCCTCCTCTACCTCCCCCTCACTATTCCTAAACAGCCTGATTCCCTTTATTTTTTTTATTATTTTATTTAAAAAAACAACACTCGGTAGCAGAGCTCCAGAAAAGCATGAAAAAAGGGGGAGGGAGGAATAAAATAAAATAAAACAACAAAAAATCATGCTGGGCAGGGCATAAGGCAAGGAGACAGGATTAAGGGAAGACCAGGAAGAGAGTGCGAGGAGATCAGCAGCCCCACTTGCATCACTGAGAAGACATGTAGTGATGGATGCTTTGAAAGCAGTATGTTTGCATTTTTTAAAAAAATGACACAATTTCTGCAAGAGCAGGACTCATAGTAATGCCCCCAGAGATTACATGTTCCAACATACTCTTAACACTACAGCAAAATAGAAGTTGGAATCTTATAGCTACTATATTTTGCATGTTCAGCCTTAGCAGTCACTCTCGCAGCTGAAAACTATTCTCATTTTCCATTAACACCAAAATCTGGATGAATAAATTAAGTAAGAGATTATAGTGTGCTATGTAATTAGAAATCATAGCTAGTGTGGTTTAGTGGTCTGAACATTGGCCTACAAGTCTGGAGACCAGGGTCTGAAACCCCACTCAACCATGGAAACCCACTGGGCAAGTTATACTCTCTCAGCCTCAGCAGAAGGCAGTTGCAAACCCCCTCTGAACACATCTTACCAGGAAAACCTCATGATAGATTCACTTTAGGGTCACCATAAGTTGAAGGTACACAACAACATCAGCAACAACTACAACTACACTCATTATTTAATGGCTAGCCAATCTGTTTCATAAATAGTGTAAATAAAAATTGCATGAATGTGTTTGTTTTCAGCAATCGAGGTGGAAGCATCCTGTAGCGGGTTGGTTCCCTCGCTTTGCTCTGACCAGGCAGGAGAAAAAGTTTTTGTAGAAACCACCACTAGAGGGAGCCAACCCCCCTCATGTGCTTCAGCTAATGTTACAACCAAGCATAAAGAACAAGAACAAGAAATGAACAAAACAATTAGTAACACATAGGTCAACTGGACCCCAACTGTCTAGAAATTAACTGGGTAAACCCAAACTGAGAGAGTAAGATAAGGGAAAGAGTCCACCCCAGAAACTGAGAGATCAAGTCCTCAGTAGAGGGTGGAGAGGATGCTTCCACCTCCATTGCTGAAAACAAACATCTCACAAGGTAAGCCAATGTTCATTTTTTCAGCGATGGAGGGGAAGCATCCTGTGGCGGGATATGACATAGCTCCGCTATATTGGGTGGGTAAACTGAGAACTTGATTAGCGTGGGACCACAGATTTAATATGTGTCTGCCGAATGATGCCTCTGCAGATTAAGATTAGAGTGCAACCCGATGGTAATGGTGAACAAACTTGGAAGGTGAGGACCAGGTGGCTGCCTTACATATATCAGCAATGGGGGCATTAGTGGAGAGTTCCACTGATATAGATGCACTACATGTGGAATGAGCGTAGACTGAGCCAATAAGTGGGGAGCCTGACGAGGCATAACATGTAGTGATACAAGATCTTATCCATCTAGAGAGTGTAGTAGATCATACATTCATAGAATCATAGAGTTGGAAGAGACAACAAGGGCCATCCAGTCCAACCCCCTGCCATGCAGGAACTCAAAATCAAAGCATCCCCAAAAGATGGCCATCCATCCTCTGTTTAAAGACCTCCAGAGAGGGAGACTCCACCACTCTCCGAGGGAACGTGTTCCACTGTCGAACAGCTCTCACTGTCAGGAAGTCCCTCCTAATATTGAGGTGGAATCTCTTTTCCTGCAGCTTGCATCCATTGTTCCGGGTCCTGTTCTCTGGGGCAGCAGAAACCAAGCTAGTACCCTCCTCAATATGACATCCCTTCAAATATGTAAACAGGGCTATCATATCCCCTCATAACCATCTCTTCTCTAGGCTAAAAGTACCCAGTTCCCTAAGTCTTTCCTCATAAGGCATGGTTTCCAGACCCTTCACCATTTTAGTCACCTTTCTCTGGACACGCTCCAGTTTTTCAACATCCTTTTTGAATTGTGGTGCCCAAAACTGGACACAGTATTCCAGGTGCATGACCAAATCAGAATACAGTGGCACTATTACTTCCTTTGATCTAGATACTATACTTCTACTAATGCAGCCTAAAATTGCATTGGCCTTTTTAGCTGCGGCATCATACTGTTGACTCATGTTCAACTTGTGATCCACTAGGACTCCTAGATCCCTTTCACACGTAGTCTCGTTAAGCCAGGTATCCCCCATTTTATATCTATGCATTTCATTTTTTTTTGCTCTAAGTGCAGTACCTTACATTTCTCTGTGTTGAAATTAATTTTGTTAGCCAGGCCTATGGACTACCAAGATATGCCAGGGCTGTACTCTAAGTCCCCCACCTGTGACATCGATTTTGGTCTCCTGGTGCCACTATGGACCCCACTCAGTAAGGCAGGAATGAAGGAGACAGAATAGGCAGAAAGACAGAGAGGGTAGATGGAAGAAGAGCTGGAGAAGGGAGAGGAGAGAATCAAAAGATAGAGTGATGCGAGGTAGGTCTGATCAGAGCAGAGGAACTAAAGTGAAACACACAAGGGGGGACGGGTTGGCTCCCTTTAAGGGTGACTTATACAAAGACTTTTTACTTCCTGCCTGGTCAGAGTGAAGCGAGGGAACCAACCCACTATAGGATGCTTCCCCTCCATCGCTGGAAAATCTGATTTGTAAACTGGAAACATTTCTCCAAAAGTAACACTTTACAGTCTACAAGAAAAGTTCAAGTCATACCCCACATCCCTATCAGGGCTATGAATGGCACATGACCTTGTGCTTACTTACAGAAGTCTACATAGATATAGATTTCTACATTTTTGACAGTGTTTACTCTGTTCAAACACTACTTAAGGCATTCTTGTCTGGCTGGAAGGCAGCTCATACAGTTTGAAACACATTACATCAGCCTTGTGGTTAAGCAGTTGTTGATTACTCTACTGGCTGACTAGACACATTTCTAGCCCATAATAAAGAGCATTGAAAATAGTTGCCTCAGAATGCATTGAAAACTCATTTGGCTGTGCAATAGAGCAATCAGACAACTATTTCACTAAAGCTAGCAATTATATTAGAGCCAGGTCTTGGTTCTCTAATTTTGTCCATAGACTCCGTAGTAATTACTGACATTTTTTTTAAAAAGTCATCTGTTACACAGAACATGTCTATGCTCTGAGGCAACTATGCTCACAAGTTTTACTTTATCAACATAAATTTGCAACTAAAATTCTGACAGGAACACACACTGTGAATCATTGCAGAGGTAGGATGTTAATGAACAAAGGATCCTTCAAGTCACAATACTTAACATTACTGCTGCAAGAGCTATATTTTGCAATGTTCATAAATTAGCAACCTAGAACTCTTGTTCTGCAAAGCAAAGTGTGTCTAGGAGCAATTAATTCCCCTAGTTTCTTCTGCTTTGCCTGACTGGCCTGGAAGAATTGCATGAATTGTATGCTAACAGGTTCCATTTTTTTTTCCTTTTAATTTAATGTATTTCAGCCAGTGGTCCCCAAACTATTCTCTTTAAGGGATTTTGAACTTCAGCTCCCAGAATCCCAGACCAACATGAAGTCGAAGAATCTCTTAAAGGGCACAGTTTGGGGACCACTGATAGACAATCTTTGTGCTGCTGATGAGAAGACATTCTGCAGATATTCTGTTTTCCCTCCCTCTGCCAAAATTATAGAAGCCATAAGAAAACACAGGCGCATAAGAAATGACAGACAATGACATCTGGACCTCACATCCCTTCCCCTAGTTCTGTGTTTAAGGCTGGGTATGTAGGAGATAAAAGCCTGTCTGGAAGCACTTTAGACCTCAAGTGTATTCTCAAATCATATTCTCAAATGGAAGGGCCCAATGCATTGAACTTATGCTCCTTCCTATTGCAAATCTTTGCCAGTTTCAGAATATTGCAACACCAAGAATTTGGAAAATATAACAGACTTGCTCCCTGGCTAAGAAATGAGGGACCCTTATACACTCCACAGTTTTAGGACTATGGTTCCACTTTAACTGCCATGGCATCAGCTTATGAGATCTTCCTTGGTTTTGGTAGTTTGGTGGAAACACTAGAGGAGAATTCTCTGACTGAGGATTCCCAAGGTCCTTTCTTCCCAGGATTCTATAGGATGCAGCTATCACTATGTAGAGTGAAACAGCCCATGTTCTCTTAAATATAGCTACATGGGACTGCATGTTTACTCCCTCCTAGCCCAGTTCTTTCAAACATGAATCCTCCATATATTCCCTGCTAATAGTTTAAGTATTATAGATATACTGACCTTACCTATGGATATCACTAACCAGAACAGCTCTGAACTTGGCTACAAACTGCATGGCCTCATACACCATAGAAGCAGTGGCAAATACCATCCTTGCTAAAGATGCTAACTTATCTAACCAAATCTCATTAATAATGATCTAGTGAAATCTGTGTGGGAATCAAGATGGAAGGGGGAAATGGATTTGAATTCCACTGGACCTTCACTTCCTTTTGCAACAGGCAGTGTCTCCCTGGAAATAAAACTCTTTTGATTTCTAAGCACTCCCTACTTGTCTCACTTCATCACAAAGCAGGACGAAGACCAACACATAAAGGATCAGTTCCAACATGGTGGGTGACTTCTGGAAATCCATGAGCAGGACATAGGCAAACAACAGGAGGAAGGCAATGTAGAAGATGACTGTCCAAGAGAAGACAACAAAGGGTGATGTGAAGAACCAGGCATAGTAGAACAACAATTTTTTACTCCGCTCAGTTGGCTTCTTCCTATGCAAGAGAAACAAACAGCTCATTTCAAACAACTAACTTGCTTGAAACCAACAATGTACAAGTATACCATGGAAGGCAGTGTTTAAAATGACAATTCATACAATAAAATAAGAATCATTTGGTCCCCACAGTTCCATTACTGAGTTATTCTGAATCAGGTATAGGATGGGGGACACATGCAGAAAGAGCTTGGAATTATCTTTGATCATAAGCTGAACATGAGCCAGCAGTGCGATGCTGCTACAAAGAAAGTGATTGTTATTTAAGCCCACATTAATAGCAGCATGGAAGGAAGTAATAGTTCTACTATTTTCTGTGCTGGTCAGCCTCATCTAGAGTACTGTGTTCTGGGTGCCTTATTTTAAGAAGAATATAGACTAGCTGGAGGTGGTTCATAGAAGGGCAACAAGAATGATAAGAAGTGTGGAGAAAAAACATATAAGGAAAAACTGAAGGAGCTTGAGCTTAGTGAAGAGAAGACTGAGGGGTGACATTAGTGCACTCTGTTGCCCCAGGGATAGGACTAGGTCTAAAGATTTTAATTTACAGGACAGCCAATTTCAATTGAATGCTAGACTGAACCCCTTGACAGCAAGAGTGGTTTGGCAATGGAACCAGTTGCCTAGAGAGGTGGTGGGATCTCCTCTGGACATCTTCAAAAAGAGTCTGGACAGCTACCTGCTGGAGATGCTTTAGCTAAAGATCCTGCATTGCACAGGGGATGGCCCATTAGGCATTTCTATTATTCTGATTCTATGATGTGAGCTTACAGGTTGAAGTACTTTCGAGCTATAGGCTTAACTATGATTATCTTCAACTGTTTTGTGTAACAGAACCACATTTACCTGAAGGAGATGAAGCCACAGCCTATTAAAGGGAAAAGGAAAAGGCACAGAATGATTTTCCAATTCTTGGTGTCTCTGGAGATCTCTCCATACCATTGTTTCGAAAGAAAATTCTGCAATGCAGAAACAGATGTTCACTTGGATCCTGGTCAGTGTCTGACTCAGCCAAACTCTTCACCTCCAGCAATAGCATATTGGTAAGTGTTCACTGTATAGGCCAGGGGTCGGCAAGATTTACAGACCTGGGGCCGGTCGGCTGTTCCTGAGGTCTTCCACCGGGCCAGGGGGGGGGATGGAGTACTGCGCATGTGTGAGTAAGTCGCGGCCACCATTTTGGCAAACAAAATGGCGGCTGTAGCTCATTCGCACATGCGCAGGAGTACTGTGCATGTGCAAATGAGTTGCAGCTGCCATTTTGGCAAACAAAATGGCGGTGGCAGCGTGCATGGTGGCGGCGGCGGCGGGGGGTGGTGGTCCAGAGTCCTTGGGGGGGCTGCACCCGGGCCCCAGGCCGTAGGTTGCTGACCCCTGGCATAGGCCAAGACCTCAACTTCGCCTGAAGGCAGGCAGTACATTATTATTATTATTATTATTATTATTATTATTATTATTATTATTATTATTATGTTTTTATGTTTATGTTTATTATGTTTATTTATATCCTGCCTTCCTTCCAGTACAAGGACTCAAGGCAGCTAACAAATTAAAACAGTCGTAAACAGTATAGAACATTAAAAATACAAGTTTAAAAACAATTAAACAATTCAAACAATTAAAAACGTGACATTGTTAAAATTTTAAAATTTAAAACTCTTCAAATCAAAAGCAAAACAGTGCCCATATCAAGATGTGGAGGCCTGGAAGCATAAAATTTTTTTACCTGCCATCAAAAAGAAAGCAAAGATGGAGCCATCCTGGCCTCTCTAGGGAGGGAATTCCAGAGCTTGGGAGCAGTCACAGAGAAGGCCTTCTCTCTTGTTCCCACTAAATGTGCCTGAGAGGGTGGTGGAACAGAGAGAAGGGCCTCTCCAGATGATCTCAATACTCTAGGGGTCTCATACAGGAAAAATTCTGAAGCTAATCAGATTCAAGGTCAAAACAGACTTTAGAAGTGGTGCCTTGGCCGGGTGGGAAGACCAGACTTGAAAGTGTGAGGGACACTCAGCACTTTCCATGTGCCAAATCTCAATCATGCAGCTTTTCTGAACATGGTGCTAAAACAAACAAACAAACAAACAAAAAACTCTCCACAGGGTAAGAGACATTTGGAAGAAGGCAATTTTGATTGGGAAAAACGGACGATGGAGCATGATGGGTTGAATGAAAACTATCCCAAATGGAAGTGGATTTTTCACACTGGAAAAATTCACTGTATGTTTTTGTGGTCTATTGCATGGTTGGTTGTTGTGGACCTTCACATTGTTTCCAACTTATGACGGCCCTAAACTGAACCTATCACAGGGGTTTCTTGGCAAGATTTGTTCAAAAGGGTTGCCTTTGCCTCCCTCTGAGGCTAGGAGTGTATGACTCACCCAAGGTCACCCAGTGGGTTTCCATGGTTGAACAGGGAATTGAAACCTGAATCTCCAGTTGTAGTCCAACACTCAAACAATGTGACTACAACCACAGCATGGTATTATCCTTTTGATATAATCTTTTCCATGAAAAAACTGCCCCATACAATTGAAGACTGAAATATACATGACAATCCTAAATATATATCAATTGAGGAGGACAGCCTTTGAGTTCATTAGGCCTTATTCCTATAGGGTAATAGCCTTGCTCTGCTTCACTGTCTAAAACCTGGACCACATCTCATTCTTGCTGTTGTTTACCTGTACTCCTGGCTGAGCAATGAACTGTTGATCTTTGGCTTCCACAGCAAGCTCCAGACAATTACTGCCACCCCAGGCCTCACAGGAATATATAAGAAGCTGTTCAGCGAGTTCTTCATCACTACTGTAACATTCTGTGAACAGTTCTACAAACAATCAAATCAGAAAGTTTTTTAAAAGAGTGATGTTTATCTGTTAACTCCATCATAAAAGATCTCAGCCATCTTCAGGGTAGTTTTTGTGACTCCCAATAACAGTGCTTATGGCTGTCCACATGTCTTGAGGAAAGGCCCAGTGTTCAGTGGCAGAGAATGACTTTAAAAAGTTTAAAAAACTAAAGCTAAAGTAGAATGCTAAACAAACCATCATACAAAAATACAACCTGAAAAACATTGCTATAGACTTTAAAGATAATGTAAAAAAATTAATTTGCACTATTAAGTTTAATTGCCTGGTAGCCAGAAGAACTCTAGAATCAAGCTAGGGACACTGTCAGGGAGGGATGCAAAAACACTTTATTTGAAGTCAAAAAGAAAGATTAACGTCAACGGATAACAAATGAAACTCTTTAAACAATTAAGGACAGATGAGAAGAAAAGTAAACAGTGACTTGGGAGATTATCACACATGTTTTTCTCAAGATCTGGGCATGGGCTGGGTACGGGCATAAGCCATTTAAAAACAGATGTTATTGCACACCTCCATGCCCAGTTCAGAGACATCATGTATCCAATCTGAACTTTGCAAAGAATGGGACTTCCCCCTTCTTTGTGAAGTCCGGGAGATGTCTGGATCAAGTACACAATGCCTCCAAGCTGGGAACGGAGACATGCAATAACATCCATTTTTAAGTGGTTTACACCCATGCCCAGTCCATGCCCAGCTCAGGAGAAACATCCATTTTTAAATGGTTTACACTCATACCCAGTCCATGCCCAGCTCAGGAGAAAAACAGGTACGATAATCTCCTGAAAGACATTACACCCTCTGGTTTAAAAGTATCCAGGAGAAATTGCTGAGAATGGGTTT
>CM034701.1:206514700-206526968 GCA_020142125.1 Phrynosoma platyrhinos
GTTGTTTTATGGCCTGTTGGCTGAAATAAATTTGAATTTGAATTTGAAAGACATTCAGAACCCTGACTGCAACTTTTCAACAAATAGTGTGCAGGGAGAATTTCTGTAATAATCAATGCAGAGAAACAGAAGGCAACAACAAAAAAGGAAGAACAAGAGCTCCCTTCTACAAAATCCAATAAATCAAAGGAAATTTAAGCCAAGGGTGAGGATGCTTTAAGACCAGCAGGGGAACATAATAAATAACCAAGTAGAAATAAAAAGACAATGAAAACAATATACGGAAGAACTATATAAAAGAGATTGAAGGGTGCCAGATTCATTCAAGGGAGAACCATGTGAAGATGAACCTACATTTTTAGAAAGTGAAAAAGAAGCTGCACCCAGGACAAAAGGCTACTGTCAGGACACAATATGGACAAACAGAATGGTTTCCAATTGGAAAAGGATCAAGTAAAACTGCATTTTATCACCCAATCTGTTTAACTTGTATGCTGATCATATATGTAGAGCAGGATTAGACTTGGAGGAAGGAGGCATAAACCGAAGGAAGAAGCATCAGCAATTTAAGATGTGAAGCCTTTAATATTTATTGATTTTGTGTATTACAAAAATAATTTCATATAAAAGACCAAGAAATATTAAAGACATGGTGATGAGGACAGATTTTAAGGTTCCAACTAGAAAATCTAACAACACTATGTTCGGGCAAATACACCCATAGGACATTATTCATGTGGTCACTGTATATATTGTAAATACACAATCAAAATGAAAGAAATTACAATTTTGAAAACTAAAAATGGTAAAATCTGTTTCATTTCAGTACTTGTAACAGCATTTTTGTAATTTATACAATCCAATGTAAATGCCAAAAAAAATGTGGGAAGAACATCAAGATATATCAAGTAAAGAATAGCAGAATATCTGTCCAATCTGAAAAATAAAAGAATAGGTGCACCTCTGGTAGGTAATTTTGAACAAATGATATTGATATATCCTTTTGGATACTGAAGATGATAAGTAATAAAAATAAGAGTTGCTTAAGGAGGAAAGAGGTATAATGGATTTTGAAACTTAAAAGTTTAACACTAGGAGGCTTCAATGAAGATTTGGAAACACAGTCTTTAACATAGAAATTCTAGAACAAATGGTTATAGAGTGTACTTTTATTTTTAATTTATTGCATCAACTAGGTAAAACAGAGCTTAGTAACACTGGGGACAGATTGCATCCTATGTGATAAAGCCACCTCAAAAAATCATTAAATATGAATCCACTGGTAGACCTATTTCCTTCCTTCTAATACTCAAAAAGTCCACTTTTATTGAGAGTGCAAACTGTAGCTCCAGAAACTTCTGAGAATTGGTATTATATATTTATATGTGTAATCACACAGCATGTGGGACTTTGGGGGGAAGCAGACGGCTTAAAGAGCCATTTTGGAGGCAGGGGAGGGGAGGGGCAGCCGCATGGTGGGCACCCCAACCCCTTCCCCAGGTCGTCCTTGGAGCAGCCTGCCCTCCGCACGGCCAGCGCTTCTCCCACTGCAGCGTCCATACACACTGCAGTGGAAAAGTCACCGAAGGTGCGCCGCCAGCTTTTGTGGCACACCTTTGGCAACTTGTGAAAGGAGCACCAATTTAGTGCTCCTTCCAGGGGCAGTGAAGCTGCGCCGCGGGGCTGAGGTGTGGGGATACCTCGGCCCCGCGGTGCAGCTTCCCAGGGAGGCCCATGGCTGCCCATCTGCTTCCCCCCTTTGTCGTCTTTATCCTTCCACTGTGGATATATGCTTTCCAGGTTTTTTCGTTCTGTTCCTGCCATTTTAAGTGACCAAATGAACTTCTTTTTAAAAAAAAAAAAATCTGTATCAGAATAGGATACCCTCCCCCGCCGCCGCTAAAAACCAGCAGTATTTAGCTTATGTTAATCACTTATCAATCCAAGCATATTTTTCAGCCCCCTAAGTTGGGGGAGGCCCTAGAGAAAATTGTGAAGGTCCCAAGGGCCACAGTAAACCCCTCCAAAGGACTTCATGTGGGCTTCAGACTGCATAGATTGAGGCTGTAGTCTTTGGACTATCCAATAAGAATAATCATATAATTTGCAGTTTCAGAACTGACACTGAAAACCTGTGTTGAACTGGATTTGCATACTCTCTTAAAGGCACAAAATTCAAATCTAATTTGAAATTTAAACGTTTCCAATATGCCACTTTGTCATTAAAAAAAAAAATCAGCATTATTTCCCCTCTGAGGTTGGAGCTTCTTATGTCAGTACTTACCCACAGCTCTTGTCTCATATTCGTTGGCCAGTTCCTCTGATTCCCCTGCAGCATTGATATCATTCTTAACCTTAGCCAAGCTTTTCAGGAGTTTGCTTGCCCCTAATGCTGCCAACGTGCAGCCTCTAGTCTGCAAAGTGACAAAATTGCTTGGAGTAAGAAGATCATTAGCAGTGAGTTACTGTAACTGTGACACATTCCAGTAATATCTGTTCACATCCCAAAAGAGCAAGGCAAATGCATAATTTAAAAGTGCCCCATTCCCTGGAACTGTATCCGAGAAATCGTGTGGGTACTGCAATTCTGCTTTATCTTGCAGTGTTTAAAAGTTAAAATGAACATGAAATGCCTGGCTGCTGGAGCTGGAAACTCAGCCTCGCAAAATAGAAAGGGCTGGCTTTCTAAAGTCAGAGCACTGGGGCAAGTGTCCATCCTTTTCTGTTTGACTGCTCTGTTAGAACAGTTTGCCCACCCTTCCAACCACACCATTTAAACATCTTCTTACAAAAGTCCAACTTTCTAAAGTAGTGGGACCTAAATCCAAACTGCAACTCCTAACTAGGGTAGGCCTACTGAATCACTGGGGTGGCCATAAGTGTTGACTGAGTAAGAGCAATTGATTCAAGGGGTCTACTCTAGTTAGAAGTCTTCATTTCCGAGCAGACTTTAAAATGGGGCTGACAATAATATTTGAAAATATATTCTTAAGTGGTCAAAATATGTTTTAGTGTCAGAAAACCCTGATGAGAACCTTGGACTGACAAGAATCTTTGCACTTTGACACATGTGCTATTTTTGCCAGAAAACAGCCATTTCTGAGCAGGAAACATCATTTTATGCACAGAAAATAAACCACAGAAAATGCTTTTTCCTAGGCTGAAGCTGTTTTCTGCCCAAAAATATCACATGTGAATTTTATGCAAAATAGGTCCCAAACTGCTAATAGTCTTCAAAAACAAAAAGCCATTGGACTTTATCACACTGATAATAAAATCAGCTTAAAATTTAAAATGGGTGGCATCCTGATGTTATCAGAAGGATGTAGCCACCAAATCTGCCGCCCAGGTCCATTCCTACTCCCAGGACCATTCCCACTCCCAGGACCACTCCAGAAGCCATTTCCTTAAGCCAGAAGATCACCCCTGGGAGCAGGAATGGACCCAGGATAGACTCATGCAGTGATTTCAGCAGCTAAATTCTTCTGATAACATCAGGATGCCACCCATTTTAAATGTTAAGCCGGTCAGGTAAGCTGGTTTTATTTTTGGTGTAATAAGCTCCTTTGACAGCTTTCTTCTTTTCAAAACTTAAAACTGCTTCATTTTACTGAATTAAAGTTACTGCAATACTACCTGCAAAAATCATGAGTGCCACCCAATTTTATATATAAAAAAACACAGGCAGAGGAGGCCATCCATTTGACAGTCAAGCTCTCTCATTTTTTTTTTAAATGGAAAATAGTCACTTCTGCACAGTGCATAGTTCAAAATCACTTGGCAAGTTGTTCAACCCAGATACCTCCACAGTCTACTGAAGTCAAGGGGACTTCTCCAGATAAATGCATATAAGTTGCAGCCCCAGTAAATATGGTCTACTTGAGAAAGTTCTTGGACAAACTCACTGTTTGAAAGTGTAATAGACAAAGCTGCAGTTATACTGGAATCGTGACTTACCTGTTCCCAAATCACTTTGGATAGCTCCTTTTTGTTTTGAAGGACTGCCCAAATAAAGAGGGCCTGTAAGGGATGTCGTGTAATAAGAGACACATCCTGAAAGTACACAAGAAGAAAAAGTCACAGTGACTAATCATGTATTTGAAGTAATTTTTTTCTAAATTTGAGACAAATAGCACAGTCCTATACACGCCTACTCAGAAGTACATCCCACAAAGTTCACTGGGACTTTTTCCTAGGCGAGTGGGCTGGGACTGCAGCCCCATTCTTCCATTTGGATGGACTCTGCCAATAGAGACTTGTATTTTACATACCAGCAGCTGTATCTCTATATCATCTTTTCCATTTTTATCCTCTTTTTTGACACCTCTCCTGAAATCCTCCACCATCTTCCACACAAATGTAAGGAGAGCATCATTGTATGAGTTTTTTGCAATCTGTAGGTTCTTAAACACCAGACTGCTAAAATTGTTGGTGTAGAGTTCAGTTAAAACATCATTACTGAGAAACTTCCTCAGATTCAATCCATTTTCCAAAAAGAGACGAACAAATTTTGGTCTATCCTTCACCAGGGCTGTAAACATGACATCCTGAAGGTCGGCAGACTAGCAAGAACAAGAAAGACAAATTGTTTTCCATTTTTATAGATAACAGAAATACTTTCTTCAATGTGCAGCTTGTGTTTCTTTGCTGCCAGACAAATCATGATTCATTTCTATGGCAGATTCTACTGAACACTGAAAGACCAAATGGTAACTTCATTTCCCTCCCTCCCTCTCCCTCTCCCTCTCTTTCACACACACTTCCAAGGACTTGAACATATTCATTTTGCTATTCCTCCATTTTTTAGCAGAAAAGTTAACACTGAACATATTGACTAATTTAAACTGCACAAGATTTATTACCTTGTCCTTCCAGGTTTCTAGTTTTTAACATCTAGTTTTTAACAGATGGGCAGCTGGTGCCAACCTAGCCATCCAATTACATCAATAGCCTCACTTGATCCAGCCTTCCTGCTAGCTTTGCCAATATTACAGGAACACAAGGAGCTGTTCTACTTACCTCCCAACGTCGATCATTAGTAAAAATCTCTTCACTTGCCAAGTCCAGCTGGTTCCATTCCAAAAGCAATTTCAGTTGCCCATTCCAGTTGTCTTTATCTTGTTCATTTGTGCTGAAAGCTACAAGGGGAGAGGGATGTCTGTGGTTGATTAAGATACTTTTCTGTGTAAAATTTTAATCTCATGTCCCTGTCAATTGAGTAAAACCATAAATGTTGTCTAGATCTCTCTATTTATTATTCATCTTCCTAAACCTAAAAAGAAAAAGTTATGTGCCACCAGAACTGCCCCAATAGTATTTAGCTCCAATACCACCATGCTGGTAGCACAGGGAGTCCTGCCCCCACCCCAAACTGTGCCATCACATTTTCAGTCAATCTGGCATATGCTTCGTCTTGACCAGGAAGTCTCTCTGAGTGGCCAATATGCTTATTTGACAGATATTTCAGTTTTCACAAAATATTCATTGTCTATAGGGTTTTTTATGTCATTTTCTGTGACTGCTGTATTTTCCTTCTCTATACCCAATTATTTATACTCCAGACAAGAGAGGATAGCCCTACATGCAGCTAGTGAAACTGTCTTTTGTAAGCTTTTTAAATTGCCACAAGAATCTAATGTTGTTTTGGCTACTACAGACTCATATGGTTACCCCTCCAGAAATTGTTTTCCTCCCCATCACACACTTATATCCACAAACATCAAGGATTTTCACTAGCATTATTGCATAGCTCAGAGCAAAGCATTACAATATTTCCTCCATATATTCTGAGAGCAGACTTTATACCAAGACTGACTTAAATGTTTGAACTTTTACTCCATAATTTCCCCCAAAGAATTGAAAGATGTGGCGATATAGGGCCTAAGCAGACTGCCAGAAATAGTGCACATTAAATTGAGGCACTGCCCTGGCTCAGTGCTAGGGAGTCATGGGAATTGTATTTTTTTCTGAGACATTGAGCCTTCTCTGTCAGAGAGCTCTGGTGCCACAATAAATTACAGTTCCCATGATTCCCTAGCACTGAGCCAGGGCAGTGCCTCAATTTAATGTGCACTATTTCTGGCAGTCTGCTTAGGCCCATAGTCTCTTGGGAATCCAGCCATTTCTTTTGACCCACTGGCCTAAAATGTCTCATTATGCTCTTCTGCATTTTCTATTATTTTGATGAATGGTTCAATTCACTGGAATTATCGTCCAGATCTAATTTTTAATCCCAATTTAGAGTAGACTAACTGAATAAATCAAACTTAAGTAAGTTCCATATATGTAAATATTGATTTGCCTAAATTCCATTTGAACATGATGTGCCAGAGACAAATAAATAAAGGAGAGGATTATGATCCCCAACAAGAAATTCCCAAGGCATACATACATATTTTTCAGAGTTCAGTATGGATCTGGAACTCTCAAGGCAAATCTAGATAATTTAATACTCTTTGGGGGCTTATAGGCTGTTATCAAAAGGGGAAATAGGAAGAATTCCTCAGATATCTATATAGTCAGATTTATCACAGATATGCAGAGTTATAGAGTCATCTCATCCACCCTCTTGCCAGTGCAGGAATCCATGGCAAAATAAACCCTAACCCTGACATAAGACCAGGGACAGTTAAGTCTTCCCTATATGTCCTGCTGGGTTTTCTGTGATCTGGTGATCTTTTTTTTCCAGAAGTGAGACTTCATTCCACCACCACCCATCCCCTTTTCTGTTTCCTGATTTGGTTTCTTCTTTAAATTAAAAAAATGTTTAATTTCCAGTGATTTCCATTGGAGATAAATAAACTATGTGCACTCAAGGTTTGGTTGAATCTCCTCCCCATTCTTGGGGTGTATTGCTGGAATGTGAAAGTTTTGGATCCTGTGGATCAGATTCTCAATCCTATCCTGCAATGTCCTTGACATAACCTTTTCTTCATCTCTAACGTGAGAGCTTCACCATCAGAGAAGAACCAGCTGTGGACCGTTCCACAGTCTCACAGAGATGGGCTACAAGTACAGCTGTAACTTCCACTCTGAAAGGGAGCCTCTTTATTTATGCCTTGATTAATGAGAATCCTAGGGACCGTAGAACACTTTTCCAGAGATCATAAAAGTACAGCTTTTAAAGTTTTTTAAAGCAACTAGAAAGCAGAAACCACCATTAACCCTGTAACAGAGCTCCCAAGGTTCTCTCTCTTATTTCTTGTTGGACATAACAAAATTTGAATCAATTAATTTTTAACAATTTCTATCCCCCAATGCTCAACTTGGTTGACTGTACTGATCACAACCAAAATATAAACAATTAAATCATGTTGGGAAACTTACCTTTATAAAGAGCATAGGATATGGCATTGCTCACTATTTCGTCTCCAGCTTCTTCTATTTTAATCACAGTTAGCAGATGGGGATTTTCAAGTACTTCTTTGATCTGGAAAGGAAAGTCCAAGGTTCAAACTGTCCTGAAAGTCATCATGTCAATGTATTTTTTCCTCTAAAGAATATCCTGTTACTTAGATAAAAAATTAAGTTCCACTCAAACCTATTATGCAACATGGAATTTGTTTTCTTTTTTTATTATTTACTTTAGCTCTTTGGACATAGGGTGGGATATAAATAAATAAGCAAAAAATAAATGTAGTGTGCATTTATCATACAATTATCTATGAACATGGAAATCTGCAATTCTATCATTCTTTGAAATAACTGTGATGCTACACATTTTTCTGTGACAACTTAATTAGTTTTATGCTGTTACTAAACACCATTAGATTAAGGCATCAGTGTTTATTTATTCAGATATTTGTGTATTATCTCTCTTTTTAAAAATAAAACATATCATCAGTGATACAGGATTTTTGCTCTACCTTAATGTATGCAAAGTCTTAAATGGAAGTTTTAAAGATTTCAGTGTGAACCTAACACAATCTGATAACTAAATCATATAACTACAATTATTATGTGATGCCAGTCAGCTGCTGTACTGCTGTTGGCTTCAATTATGTATTTCATGCTGCAATCCTATGCTCATTTACCTAAGGGTGAAACCACAGACTTCAGTGGAATTTACTTATAATTATAATAATAATAAAATTTATTTAATACCCCACCTATTGGAAAACCAATCCAGGCGGCTTACAAATTAAAATCATATACAAGGCCCACACAATCCCTCCCCCCCTTAAAACAGTATTAAATCACAACAGCTTAAAAACAATATAACAATTAAAACTTAAAATTAAACAACATAATAGACACTCCACTATGGCCCATAGCAGTGTTCCTGTCCATCCAAGATGGGGCCACATAAGGAATAGTGCAGGTTAAGGCCGGGAAGAATTAATCTGGAAAGGCCTGCCGGAAGAGATCCGTCTTAACAGCTTTTTTAAAGCTGACTAGCGATGTTAACTGACAGATCTCATCCGGCAGGCCGTTCCAGAGTTTGGGGGCAACAACAGAGAAAGCCCTCTGAGAGGTCGCCACACGCCTCAATTTTTGGGGCTGCAACAGGTTCCTCCCAGAGGACCAGAGAGCGCGGGGAGGATTGTATGGAAGGAGGCGGTCCCTGAGATAACTTCTGCACATATACACGTAAAGGATGGCAGACCACTGCCAGAAAGTTTTTTGGTTCTTGTTGTTTTAAGTAAGAAATTGTGTAAATTTTTTAAAGTTGTAAACCCAACATAACTTGTGAACTTGGGAGAACCTCACTAACCAGATTTGGAAATACAGTTTATCACATTTTTTAAATAAGACAACTTACTTCTTCCATTTTAAAGTTGAATGTGGGACAGCAGGTATTATCACACAGAAAATGCCACCGATGCCACAGCCTGGCTGCAACCTGCCTAAAACCCAGTTAGAAACTGCCAATTTACAAAGTCAGGAGCATCCGTCACAACCATGAATTACTTATTCTAAAGTTGGAATGAGGCACCTGGCATGTGATCATCATTGGGCCCCTTTTTCTGACTTCAGAAGCAAGTGACCTGTGGTGGCAGCAGATGTGCTAGGCAGCCCACACACACATGCATGCACACATGCATACACCATCATCCAGTTGCTCACCAAATTTGGTGCCAAAGGTGGCTGCTGTAGTCAGGCATCATGATGCTAGTCTGCATCCTGGCAGAGCAAAGCATTCCGATGTCTTCCAGGAGGAAAGAGAAAGGCTGAAGCTCCATTTTATTTTGTTTTAGTTTATACTACTACCATTACTATGGCTGCAACAGCACTGCAGAAATAATCTAGTTTAACTGCCATGGCCTGATGCTAGGGAATTCTGGGAATTGCAGTTTTGTGAGATAGCTGGCCTTCTCTGTCAGAGAGCTCTGGTGCCACAGCAAACTATAGTTCCCAGAATTCTATAACACTGAGCCATGTCAGTTAAGGTGGTGTCAAATTGAATTATTTGTGTAATGTGGATGCAGCCTATAAGACATCTCACAGATGTGTAGCAGCATCAGAGTATACACAAGGTAAGAACTGCTGCAGAAAGAGACTCACTCTTTCCTCTCCTTTCCCTTCACCTGAGTTAATTGTGTGCAAACTATTTTTGCACTTTGTACTTTGAAGCAATTGAGGTGAACTGAGAATAAATGGGGAAGGTGAGGAGGAGAGTGTAATTGACTTTTAAAAGTAGCTGGGGAAAAAGTGGAACATGGGACTGTCCCTTCCAAACTGGGGTAGTTGGAGGATATACTGCCACCATTTCTCCTTCTTCTATTGCTAGCAAGTGAGGTCTGCAAAAATCTCTAGGGAACAGAGGAGGCACATACTGCCCATAGGGCATGTGATGCCCATCTCCTCTCCATAAAATGAATTTGTGCCATTTTCTTCTTAATAATTAATGCTTACAACAATAAGTTCTTCTGCCCTTTTCAACTGAGGCATATGCAGCTTCTTTCTTCAGCACCTAACCTCAGCTACTCTGTCTTCCTCAGTTCCATGAGACTCTTGTCCAACATGATCTCACCTAGAACAGCTTCCTTCTCTAAATCACTTTCCTTCTTTCAGTCTGAAACATACTGCAAATGCAAATGAGAAAGGTACAACTTCTATGGATGCTACAATTGTATACCATCTCCTATCTGACTCTTTTCACACAGTGGTAGCATTTCCAGGAACAACAGACCAACACTGGACATTAAAACTAATTTCTATTACAAAAGATCAAGGTAAACATTTTTGGTGGGTGTGAGGCTAATGAGTAGATTATCTGTGAAGGAACAAACTGTAAGGAGGCTTTTAAAAACCGATACCAACCAAACAAAATTGTAAGCACAAAATGTAAGAGAACATCATTAGCAGCACTAAGCAGCATCTCTGACAAACCCTTGCTGGCCTCTAAGACGATTACAGACGTTAAAGTAATGGACCAAAAGAGAGAGACACTGCTGATGAAGCCCTGGACCATTAATTGACAAAGTCATTTCCCCAAAATAAATGACTCCTTCACTGGCATTCGGTGCTCTTCTAAAAAGAGAACATTAACATTTTCCATGTGCTCAATTTTTCCTATCACTATAGAGAGAACAAAAATTTTGAGGTGGATCAAATGGAAGGCTCTGCAGATCCATTTCCTGGTCTTCAAAGGACCAAATGTCCCTGATAAAGTTGCCTTGCACATCCCAGAGGAGATTCCCAGTCCCCCTCCTCCTGGATAGTGGGGGAGGTATAAGTTTCTTCCCTCATACTGATGATCTCTGGAGCAAGCATAACATCTGCCTCCTCCAAGGAGCAGCAGTCCCACTGTCCCAGTGGTGGGACCATCCTCTGCCCAATTCTGTGTTGCTTCTCGGGCACACAGAGAGGACTTGGTGGGAAAGAACACCAGAAATTACAAGAATGGCCATGTGTATGTTTCAAACAGCTGCCCATGCTTTATCCAGTTGAAATCATATTATTATTCTCATACTGTAGCACATGAACCAGAGTGGGAATGAAACTAAAAGAGAAGGCTACTCAATGAGTGAATGGCAGAAGTAAGTTGTTAGTAAATTGCTTCCAGATTTGTATGCAATTTCTCAACTGCTATGCCACACTATTTCTGTAGCAACTAGAAATGAGAGCTCAGCAGCAACTGGTTACAAATAAATAAGTTACTAGTAATCAGTACATTTCTCCATTTATTAAAGTGCAACTATGGAGGGCTGCACACGGGAGGCTCTGGGCTGCCCCAGGAAGCAGTGGATCAGGGCCGTGGCTACTCCACGCCACAGCCCTGATCCTCCCTTTTGCCACCCTGAAAAGAGTGGCAAAATGCCGCTCCTTTCAGGGCAGCAAAAGGGCACCCTAAAAGTTGGTGCACAGCTCTTTCTCATCCCTTCCAGTGCAGTGTGTCAGGATGCTGCCAGCGTGGCATTGGGGTGGTCAGTGTGCGGCCGCTCTGCCCCATCTCTACCTCCAGGGCAGCCCTTTGGGCTGGTCTACAGAGGCCCTATGTTGCATTACAACTGTAAATCAACAAGGGATAATGTCACCCCTTTTGCAGTATTTTCTGTTACTTTTAAAGGGGGCCATATCTTCATTAAATGGTGGCAGAGGAATATCACAGTGGTTCAAGTCTTTGCTCATATAGTACCTTATGTTACTGAACAAAAAAGGTTCAGATATTTTAAAATAATAATAATAATAAAATTTATTTATACCCTGCTTAAATGAAGACAATCTAAGTGGCTTACATCAGTTAAAAAACCCATACAACAAATACCCCAACCCACCCCCTTAAAACAGTATTAAATGGCAAGATAATTAAAACAGGAATATAAACATTCCAACACAAATAAAACAAACATAAAAAATAAAAATGCCCTGATTAGACTCAACTGCACTCCCCATCCATGAGCAATTGATGGGGCCATGGGGGGAGTGCAGGGATCAAAGAGCCCAAGGCTAGGAGAATTAATCTGGAAAGGCCTGCTGGAAGAGACCCGTCTTCACAGCTTTCTTGAAGCTGTCTAAAGATGTCAGCTGATGGATCTCATCTGGCAGGTCGTTCCAGAGCCTGGGGGGCGACAATAGAAAAGGCCCTCTGGGAGTAGCCGCCAGCCTAGATTTTTGAGGATGCAGCAAATTCCTCCCAGAGGACCGGAGAGCGCGGGGAGGATTATATGGAAGGAGGCGTTCCCTGAGATAGCTTGGACCCAAGCCATTTAGGGCTTTAAAGGTAATAACCAACACCTTGTACTGGGCCCGGAAGCTGATAGACAGCCAGTGGATTGACCTCAAAACAGGAGTAATGTGGTCCCTCCTAGATGTTCCAGAGATA
>CM034701.1:206527068-206571257 GCA_020142125.1 Phrynosoma platyrhinos
ATAACTCCGTATTATCTCACCCAGCGGCTTCATATAGATGTTGAAAAAGGCACAACAATGCTCCCTTTGTGAACTACACAGTACCTTTTAACAGCCTAAATACAAGCACTAGTCCTAACTACTGAAGCCCTACTGAAGCAATAAGAATGTGTTTAAATCAACATTTATGCATATACTCTTTATTCAGTTAAAACTAACAACTGGATTTTTGTCATTGTTATCTCCTTCCCCACCTTTTAATTTGCATTATTCAGCCCTTTCCCCCCCCCTTTCTCATTACATGGGGGAACCTAAATGCTTTTTGGGGTGTTTTGAGGAGCCTTTTCTCCAACTTTACAATTCTTTTGGTTACTTTTTCACACTGATTTTTCTTTCCAAAAAAAAAAAGGAAATGAAAAATAATGGAAACTGAGATAAGCCATAAAGTTTAATAAGATGGTCAATCACCTGATAAAACTCACATGGCAGAAGCCACACAGGAGAGAAACTACTTACATGATCCAAGTATGGAAACGGTCAGCATATCAAAGATTCCTTACCATCAAAGAATCCACACAGGGAAGAAATAATTTACATATATTCAGGTGTGGGGGAAAACGTCAAGTAGAAGAGAAACCTAACCTCCCCTCCAGGAGAATACACAGAAATAAAACCACACAAATGCACAGATCTTGGAAAGCACTTCACTCCTAGGAATAGTCTTGCTTATCTTCTCATCACCAAATCTACAGAAGGAAAAGAAATGCTTGAAGTGTTCAGTGTGCTCTAAGTTCAAATGGAGATAACATGCTCATGATCCCATCCTGGGACATGGCCTAACAAGCAGTGATCTGAGACAGGGACTTTATAGTGGTGGCACAACAATTGTGGAATTCCTTCACAGGGAACGTGCAGTTGACTCCCACACTGCTTGTTTTAGAAAACAACTACAAGTATCTACTCTTTGTGGATGACCTCGGAATCTAATCTGATCCTGGGACCTCACTATGGAGATCTGTGTGCATTGTGTTACATTTTTCTATTTTTTTTTATTTGTAATTGGATGTTTTAATTATTGTAAATAATGTATTTTATTATGTTGTACACAGCCTCGGGCTGCCTTAGAAGGAAAGACAGGATATTCTATACATACATGCATATTTACCCTAGCTTGTGATCCTAAGTGCATTTACCTACATCCTTGTCAACTTAATGGGATTTATTGTAAGAAGAAATGTATAAGATTGCTGTGTTATTTAAGTTTCTTTAGGAAAAGCTATAAATAAGCAATGAGTATAGATTCAAGAGTGTATAGATCCTAGAAGCTATTCCCTGGTGTTTTTATCAACAGTGATGCTGCCAGAAGGAAAAGAAAGCCAATTCAACTGAAATTCTATGGGGAAATAAAGTTATACAGTAAGAAATGACCAAGCTACCACAATTCAAAATGCCAAATTGACTGCTTGTCAAAGTGCTCTCAACACTTCTATAGGAAACACTATATTCATTGATGCCAATTACATTTCTTCTGCGGATGAGCAGTTTTTGTTCATGGGAAAACATAAACCAACAGCACCAAGAACAACTGCAAGCTAAGCTCAGTTTTCCACAAATATCAGTCAGGTATAATATATAATTTCCTAGGATAAATGGTTTGTTTTTTTAAAAAATATATTTAAATATATTTAATGTGTTTGTGTTTGGTTTGTTTTTTCTGGATTTCCTTGTTATATTGTGTTATATATTGCTACTGTTTGTTTGTCTTGCTTTCATTTGCCTGAATCCTATTCTTAGTTCCACTTACACAGACCAATTGAATCACTAGACCCTACAATTCTGTTGACAGTTTGTGCATCCATTCTGATTGAAAAATTCCAGATTTTGTTCCTGTTCTTTCCAATTTTATACTGGATTAAAATAAAATCCCCTGGGGAGCTGGTATAAAAAGTCTCTGATTCTACAGGGAGCCGACAGAAAATATTCTGGGATAAACAAAGCATGTATGGATGTTGAAAATAAAATTGGAAGGAACAGGTTCAGAATCTGGGACTTTCTGGTCTTTTTAATCAGCTTGGCTTTCTTATCATACCATGCTGTATATAGTCCTATGTTCCACTTTAATTGCCAAGGCAACATCCTATGGAATTCTGGGGTTGGTAGTTTGGTGAAGCCCAAGAGCTCTCTGGCTGAGAATTCCAAGTGCCCTTGCCTAAACTCCAAATCCTAGTATTCCATATGATGTTGCCATGGCAATTAAAAAATATAGCACTATAACAATGTAGTGTGATAAGGCAGTGGGTGTGCCCCAAGTTACTCATTTATTCAATGGTTTTGTTCTAGTTGTCATTTACCATATATACTAGAATATAAGTTGAGGAATGTTTGTCGCAAAATTGACCCTAAAATCCTGGGTCGACTTAAATATGAGTCAATGCACTAATACTACTTACAAATGTCCTGAAAGCCTGATGCCCTCACTCTTGATGCCTTGAAGCCTGTGTTTCTCTGTCTGTGTGTGTGTGAGAGAGAGGGGGGGGGAAAGGTTCCCAATCTGTTTTGCAAGTGTTTTCTTCCCATGGAAAAAACTCCCCATTTAACACCACTCGGTTCTCTCCCCAGTCCGATTTGCAAAGCTTCTCTTCCCATGGAAAAAACTCCCCATTTAACACCACTTGCTTCCCTTCTTGAAACCTCTCCTCCAGCGCCTGGGAATTGGTGTTAAGTGGTTCAGAGAGGTCCAGAGGAGGAGGGATGGAAGTGTTATTTTCCCCTTTCCATCTTTTGTTATAGTCCCCTAAGTTTTACGCGCAACTTATCCATGGGTCATATCAAAATCCAGGATTTTGACCCTGAAACATTCCCTCGAATTATATATGAGGTCAACTTGTACATGAGTATATACAGTCCAGTAAGATTTGAACCACTCAGTATGTCAGCAGACATTTGTATTTTTTTAAATACATATCATCTGCAGTGATGTATGTGTGATTGCTGATTGGTCAATTACTCTGAACTCTTTAAGAGGAAGGGGAAAGTTGGGGTATACATTATACAAATAATCACAATTAAAGACATTGTGTGGAAAGTTTTCTCCCAAAACTCAATGGCAGAAAAGCATTTTTGGTAGAGACATAATAGTCCCTCTTACGAACCAAAACCCGTATTACAATAGCCTGAGCAGAATGGGGGATGTTTCTCCTGCAGCTACCAAGATGAATGACTCATTATGACAAACAAACTACATGACTTTGTTTGCATTGCAAAATAATGCCTAAGACTCCTGTTACACAGGGTGAGTCTACACTATAGAAATAATGAAATTTGATAGCACTTAAAGTACTGTAGCTCCATCCTATGGAATCCTGGGATTTGTGGTTTTACAAGATCCATAGCGTTCTCTGCCAAAACATACTGGTGCCTCATAAAAGTATAAATCCAAGGATTCTGTAGGACAGAGCGAAGAAAGTTAAAGTGGTGTCAAACTGCATTACTTCTATGATGTAGATTGGTTACATGCTCACTTACCCATTTGATCCAACTTTCAGTCTCCTCTTCGGTGAGCCTGGAAAGAGTCCGTGGCAGGTATCTGAGCAATCGCTCTTTGACAGAGGAGGAGGTGAGTGTGCCTTCTGCATCTGCTAAACTTGCAATAACATCAGCAATCTGTCCAGAACCTTCCACCACCACACAGGGAATTTTGTTCTTCACCGCAGTGTTAATTGCCTATGGAAGAAGCAAAGGAGATAGCTGAGGAGGAGAAGTTCACAGAAGAACTGTTAGCCCAATTCATTAGTTCTTCTCCCCAAGCCTGCATGTGGCACCTATATAAGGTCCAGGGGTGTTTCCAAAGATTTGCTTCCAAAGATGTGTTTCTCCCAGCAGCAAAAGTGCATTTGCATGGGGAAGGGATCACAAAACCCACCTCACTCCAGTCACTATAACAGAGAGCTTTTCTAGTTCCACCTCAATGATGCTCAAAGAGCAGCTATTGAAATATCTTAAGCAAGCCATTATGCTAAATTCACATGTCTGACATGAGCTGCTGATCGTCAAGACCTCAGGAGAGTTATCTTCAGACCAAATGCAAGTATACAAGTATAAACCTACAAAATACAAGTATAAACCTACCTTTGTTATCCTTCTGAGAATGTACAGAGTGTCAGCATAAGGCACACTTCCTTTTGCACAACAAAGCAGAACTTTATGCAGAATTCTGCTCCATTTTGCACTTCAAAAGCCTAAAGGTTTTTATCTCAGAACAGGATTCACTGGGAAGTTTAAAAAATGCATAAAAGGGGGGAGTATATTTTGATGGGGAGTAGTAGAATTTGAGAAGCAAAAAAAAAAACAAAAAACACTCTCCAACCTTTTCTCAATATGCAGCTGTGTGTCTAGTGACCAACACAATGTTAACTCCATAGACAAGAGATGAGCACTTCACTCACCTGAAAAGATTTGTCATTATATTACCTGCAGTGTGCATTGGGGTGGATTCAGCAAATGGCTCATACATGTAGGAACCTTTTAATACAGCTACATTTTTCCACTGGCTGAATGGGGAGGAGATTATCTTCCCCCATTTTTTTATTGGTTTCAGTGTTGCAGCATGACTCCTTTGGCCAGGGAAACCCAGTGGGTGACCCTGCACAGGATACACAGTCTCATCCTCATAGGAAGACAGAGACAAACCACCGCTGAACAAATCTTGCTAAGAAAACCCCATAGTAGGTTCACCTTAGGGTTGCCATAAGTTGGAGATGACTTGAAGACAAAACAACAACAACACAGGGCCCCCCCTCTCCATTTCCCTCACAAAATCAGCTTTGGAGAACTTGGAAACATTCTAGAATAGTAGGAGAGGTAGTTCTGGAGAGGGGACATAGCCAAGAGGAAATCAGCAAAGCATTATCCCTCCTCAATTTTCATCAGCAGGATTTTCTTAATGGGAAAATGCCCAGAGACATTTCTATTAGAATTCAGGTTCCAACCATTATGACCCATCTAACACAGTGGAAATATTAATGGCTGATGGCATTTGCAGGTTTGTGCATTTGCCATCTGATTGTAAACTTGTGAGTTAAGAGTCTTAACTCTTGATGAGGGCTCACAATGTTGTGCAATTGGAGATCAGGAAATCGAAACTGCTTTTTATAGTAACTAACGTAGGGCCTCGGCAGACGGCTTATTGAGCCGTCTCCAAGGCAAGGAAGAGGAGGGGCAGCCGCACACGCGGTGCCCCTTCCTCTTCCTGAGGTTGTCCTCAGAGCCACCAGCCCTCCGCACGGCCGGCGCTCCGGCGACAACCTCCCGCCACAGCGACCGCACGCGCTGCGGTGGAAAAGTCAGGGAAAGTGCGCCCTACGCTTTTAGGGCGCACTTTCCCTGACAGATCTGGAAGATGCTAGTGTAATATCTGAATAGTAATTTGTGATGATTTAACTGTAAAAATTACTGGGAAATTCAGAAGTATTCTTAGTATGTATTATCCATGATGTGGTTAGGCCATATATATTAACCTTAAGACAGCTGCCACCAACTAAATCAGATTTGGGCTTATTTTACAATGGTGGGTCTCATGTCGTGTCTGTGTCCCCCCCCCCCCCCATGGATGTTAGACATATACATGCTGCCTATTAGCTCTACAACTTTGGTGAAGCATTTTCCTGTGAAAAAATCTGAGTGAGAATGAGCCATCATCATTTTTAGCTATTTTTCAGATAAATGTCTATAACTGACATCATCATATTTAGCTATTTTGCAGAAAAATATCTATAACTGAACTGAAAAGTCATAAAAATAGCATCGTTTGAACAAAAAAATGACTATGTGGTCAAGAATTAAAACCACACATATAATCATTACACTTTAGATAGCTTCCAGGCATACCACCTGGACAACAATGCTCTAATAGGAGGAGGTAAAGCAAGCATCACAACCAGGTTGCAATATAAGGAACCTGAAAATGTCTGGCTCACTTTTTGAGCCAGAGATTACAGAGATCCATGAAAAAAGATCAAAGCAAAAAAAAAAAAAAAAGGAGCCCTATAAGAATCTGTCATACATATATGTTAAGATCTATTGATGATATCTGGGGATGCTTACTGCATGTATTCTGTTACAGCATTTCTACAAATGAAACTCAGGCATTCTGCTATGAAAAAGAGAAGAAACAAGACTGATACCTATGCCAGACAGGGAAGCCAGTAAACTTTATTCTGGATTCATACCCAATAATGTAATCTAATTTAATATAATTTAATAAGGCAATGTAGTGTGACCTGCACTTAATTTAATTATCAAGTATGTATGCCTTTGTTGTAAATTTAGAAATTAAACCCCTGAAACTACCAAAATACACTATTCATGCATAAAAGTAAAGATAAAGATATTCCCTTTTGATAAGGTTGTCAAGTTGTGTCCAATTATAGGACAACTTGTCTCCGTTACTAAACCGAAGAGCCTGCATTGTCAAAGACAACTCTGTGATCATGTCGCCAACATGACTACACAGAATGCTGTTACCTTCCTACCAAAGTGGTACCTATTTATCTATTTGCACTTTTACATGCTTTTCAACTGCTGGGTTGGCAGAAGCTGGGACTAGCGACAGGAGCTCACTCTATCACATGGTCCTTGGACCTTGAATTGCTGAACTCCTGATCTTGCAATCATCAGAGTCAGTGTCTTAACCACTGAGTCCTGTAGGGCATATTTACAGAAAGTATTGGCTATTTTAGTTCTTGAAATTAGCTTTATTGATCTGATGTTGAACAGCAAACTTCCATTTAGCACAAGAATGGTGACTAATAGCAATGCAAATATCCTGTACATATTTAATTAGATATCATTTCCACTATGTGCTATGGGGCTGACTTATTAGTAAATCTGTTTTGAAGTGCAAATTTCTGTGCTATTCAGTTGAAAGTAAACACTACAGAAATCAATGGAGCTTTGTTATTGTGTACTTCCAAGTTGTTTCGGACTTATGGCAACATTAAGGCAAACTTATAATAGGGTTTTCTTGGCAAGATTTGTTCAGAGGATGTTTACCTTTAACTGAGGCTGAGAGAATGTGACTTACCTAAAGTCACCCAGTGGATTTCCATGGCTGAGGGGTGATCTGAACCCTGGTCTCCCAGTGTCCTAGTCAAACACTAAATCCACTACACCACGAACAGGTAAATGGCTTAGATCAAGAGCAGCATTTAGTCCTACAAGTATGCCAAGAGACTGGTGATGCTGCCAGCTTTAGTTTCAGGTGTAAAAACTAGCTGAATTGTTTTAAAAAGTATCACAAACTTCACAACAATGCCCAGTACTAGAAGTAAGTGACAGCACTGAAATATTTAGATTAGGGGTGCTCCTATCGTCAACTTTTCTTTTCTTTTCTTTTTTGTACAAAAAAAAAAAAAAACAGTTTGC
Organism: Phrynosoma platyrhinos; assembly: GCA_020142125.1. Lineage (NCBI taxonomy): Eukaryota > Metazoa > Chordata > Lepidosauria > Squamata > Phrynosomatidae > Phrynosoma > Phrynosoma platyrhinos. Next base: position 206,534,470 of record CM034701.1, read on the forward strand.
AAAACTTTGCTTTGTTCTAGAATGTCCCCAAATACACTCTATAGGGTAGCATGTCCATGACATTTGAAGACCTCCCTGGACCCCCCAAGGGTAAAAACAGACAAACAAAAAAAAAACACATTTTTAAAAAAAAAAAACATCCAAAACAAATATTTTTTCCCTGAAATGCTTCTAAATGTTCAATAGGGGGCATGGAGTTCATTTCCACTGAATTTTGCAGGCCCACTGGGCCAATTCAGACCTAGGAGACACCTTTTTTGAAAACCAAAAACATGGTGAAAATGCAGTTGGTGGAATAGTAAATCAACATGTTATGGAGGGCATTTAGCTTAAATATTCACTGACACTTCTAATAAGAAAGTGGGAAGTCATTTTTAAAAATCTTTTCTGTTTTTAAATATTTTTGTATTTTGGAATGTGTATATATTTTGCAATGTAGGTCATTGTGGGGTATATTTTTAGTGTCTTGTGTATTTTTAGTTATATAATTATGTATATGGTTTGGTTATTGTTTTATGTATGTACGTTTTTAAAAAATTAAAATAGTAAAAATGCCCCTACCCCCTAAAGACATATGGGGGCAAAAATGTTGTGGGTTTTGGGCAGGAGTTTTTAGGGAGATAGTGTGGCCTCTTAGCTTCCACAGTTGCCCTCTGTTGATTTAGATTATTATATATTTTGTTAATCTCAAGTTCTGAAGTACTTTAGGGTGAATTTCCAAGGATGTGTGATATCACGTTTGTCTCCTATAAATCAAAGCATATCTCTCTCACCAATAATGTCCCCTTACCCATCCCCCCAATTATTATGATTGTTTGTTGTTGTTCTCTGTATTTTTCTATCTAATGCATCTACTTCTGCTCGAGCCCAATCAACAATTCCTGCACTGCCTTGAATAAGTGGTATGACATGGGAGTTATATTTAGGAAGGATCAATCATTTGAAACACTTTAAGAACCAGAAAAGGTCATCGAATGTTGGGCCCTTGATTCAACCAAAAAAGTGTGGAAAAATCTAAGAATCTATCTGTGAACAATTGTTTATGAACAACAACATGGCAGCACTGGGGTTTGGTAACTCTCTGTCTTGATGAGTGCATTTTTGTTTTTTGTTTTGTTTTTGTTTTTGTTTTTGTTTGTTTTTACAGCCTCTTCCTTGCCTGATAAGATAGCTTCCTGATCTAAAACAACAACAATCCAACAAAATTACTATAAGAATGAAACTGTAAACAGTAACATTGCATCTATCAAGTGGCTGGAGGCAGAGGCAGAGTTTTGCAAGGTGGGGGAAACAGACTTACTTTCAGAGTTTCTTTTCCACCTCCTTGGACAAAACACACAATTGGAATCTTACCACCGTAGTTAGAATCTGAAATACAAATGCCATAGTAAACAATATGAAAACCCATGATGTTGTAGCAACACTTCAAATCTCTTTGTACCTTGTTAATATTTATTAATACTGTACCTTATTCTTATTACTTCATTAATATTTAAATCAGGCAACCTTAACTTTATTTTAAATGTGAAGAGGGGAGGTATATGAACAAATAAATATGGCATTTATTTGGACTTTGGTTTCCCCTCTTCTGGTGGAGGTTTCATGGTCTCTGCCTCCAAATTTTCTAACTTGTTAAATGCTTGATAATATGAATAGCATTGGGGGGAGTCAATCAAAGAAAGTAATTTTCTGTTGCTATTATAGCTCCCATCATGGAAGAAATTTTTTTGCAATAATTTCTATTAGGTCCTCATAATAAGTGCTAAGGTACTGCTAACATTAAATGGGAAATGAGAGAGACATTTTGTCAGGGTTGGCTTGACTATCAGGCATAGTGATGCTGCAGATGCTGGGTGAAGCTGTGGTCACCGTTGGTCATTCCCTTTTACCCATCCACTGGCCATTCTCTTCAGCTGAAGTAGAGTTATTATGTCTGCTACACAGTCTGTTTGGTATCCCCCAAACTGGTCTGCTCTTGACAGGTGTGGTGAAAAATACTACCCCACTCTCAATGATGAGGTGAATTTCAACTGCCAGTATATTCAGCAACATCTGTGCATGGAATGGGAAGAGGGGGTGCCATCTTGTATTTTCCATCAGGTATAAAATATCTTGGGTTGGGCTGGCCTTGCATTTTGTCATTTGCACATGTGAATGGCACTATATTCTTTCAGTTGTACATGATCTCTCTGATCAAAGGAGATCCATTGAAGAAAAATGCAAGAAAACAGGAGAAATTTAAGGCAACAGTTGTCATTATAACAGGAATTACTAGCACACACACACACATACTGTATCTACTCATATGCATTTACCATATGCTGTTCAGCTGGCTTTGTTGATACATACAATTTTCCTGCATAGTGTTTTTAAGGAAATAGAAAATAAATGGTATATCAACACAGAGACTATTTCCATACAAGAAAACTGTAACTGTGAATCTAGGCATCTGGTGAATTATGTGGCTGCTTCACCATATGCCAGTGTTACATTCATTCATTCATTCATTCAGCTGCTCTTGTTGACATAGCAATTTTAATAAACTAAAGTGGCTCTAATAAACAGCATTTTTTTTAAAAAAAAACTATGATTTTCTGAAAACCTTCAGCCTCATGCAATCCATTATAACACTGCTACAAATGTAAGGGCTTTCCACTGAGTTCAGCCTAGTCTCTCTCCCACCTTTTTTCTGCTTTGCATTTGCTTTGCTTTTTTGCTTGATACCCACGAGAGTTAATGTGAATCTGAACTGAAACATTTGTTTTCTACTTTTTGACAGACATAAATCTGAGTAGTCTAGGTTTTACAAAACTATGGTCCAAAACACACTGCAGAAATAATCCAGTTTGAGACTGCTTTAACTGCCCTGGCTCAGAGCTAGGGAATCCTGGGAAGTGTAGTTTATTATGTCACTAGAACTCTTTGATAGAGAAAGCTAAATGTCTCACAAAACTACAGCTCCCAGGATTCCCTAGCATTGAGCCAGGGCAGTTAAAGTAGTCTTAAACTGGATTATTTCTGCAATGTGTTTTGGATCCACAACTAATTTGTTCTTTATGTGTTCACAAAGTACTCTTCAGGAGATTGTATTATGTGGCATTTACCAAAGGTCCAAACTGATGCTGTTCTGGGAATCACACTATGAAGAAGATTTCATAGTGGTTTTCCTGGAAGAAAATGCCAGAATCCAGCAAAACTGAAAGGGAGGAACCTCCCCCCCACCCGCCTTACCATTGCAGCCTCCCATTGTAGTCTCCATAATTGACTATGGAGGGCTAAGAAACCTTCAAAATTGTTCATGGGCAGTTCAAAGAGTTATAGAATGAAGAGAAGGAAAAGAAATTTCCAGACATTCCACAAGCAAAACATTGGATTTCACTCCATTTATACTGATGAAGCCATATTAATACTACTATTAATAACATGGCTGAAAATGTCATTAAAAAGCAGAGTTAAAATCAGAAGGAGGAATGAAGATAGGAGGAAGAAACATCAACAACCTAATATATGCAGATGACACCATAATATTGGTGGAAAACAGCACAGACTTAGAACAGTTAATAAGGAAGGTTAAAGATGAAAGTGCGAAGGCATTTAAAGGGGAAAAAATAACGATCACAGAAATACATAAATTCAATCTATACAATGGGGAAACTGAAATAGTTAAAGAATTCTCATACCTAGGATCAAACATTGACAAGAATGGTGACTGCTATCAAGAAATATGAAGACTAGGAATGGGAAGGGCAGCTATGAAAGAACTAGAAAAGATCCTGAAGGGTAAAAATACACAACTGAACACTAAAATCAGAATCGTTCAGGCCATGTATCCCCCATTACCATGTACAGGTGTGAGAGCTTGGCAGTGAAGGAAACAAACAGAGGGAAAATCAATTCATTCAAGATGTGGTGCTGGAGAGGGATATTTAGGATACTGTGGACACTCAAGAAGACAAAGAAATGGGTTCTTGAACAGATCAGACCAGAGCTCTCCCTGGAAGCCAAGATGATCAAATTGAGGCTATCATACTTTGACCACATAATGAGAAGGCATGAATCACTAAAAAAAACTGCTAGGAAAGGTAGAAGGTAGAAGAAGGAAGGGAAGACCACAGACCAGATGAATGGACTCAATCAGGGGGATTATGGATATGGACTTGCAGGACTTGAGCAGAGTGGTAGAGGATAGGGATACTTGGATGTCTCATCCACAGGGTCACCATGAGTTAGAATCGGCTTGAGGGCAGCTAAAAACAACAAATAATATGGCCCATGATATCTATCAAATAACAACATAATATTTGAGTGAATTAACCTTATGAGCAAACAGACTACTTTACCTTCTAAGAACTTTATCAAATGTGGCTTTTCAGGTGCTATAAAAGTTGGATAATAGGCCTTTGGTGATACTACTACTAATAATAATAAAATTTATTTATATCCCGCTTCTTGACAGCAATCTAAGCGGCTCACAATAAAATGCATACAGCATATCCCCGACCAACCCCCCCTTAAAACAGTATTAAATAACAGATAGTTAAAATGTAAACAATATAAACATATTAAAATACTTATCACACAATGCCATCTCTCTCTCTCATTGCTGCCTTGCCTCCAAACATTGCTAGCCCACATCTTGCCTTGGATGGGGAAAATCCATCAATAAGCTCCCAATCACACTGGTATAGCATTAATCCTCAGATACAGTAAAATACTCCTTTAGCAGTTCCGGGATTGGGCGGCCATGTAGTGTCACTGTCTCATACTCTCCCCGGTTTCCCCCTTCACTGTTCGAGACACAATCTGTTGTTGTTTTGTTTTAGTTTAGTTTAGCTTAGTTTAGTTTTAAACTGCATCAGCATAACTCTGGAATTATGTTTAAAAACAAAATGCACACACATATATACAAAAATGAAAGGTACAAAAGGTAGGGCATAGGGCAGAGAGGCATGGTTAAGGACAAGAGCATAAGAGAGCATGTGTGACCAATAACAGCCCAGTTGAGCTATGGAAAGAACATGCAACAGGGAGTGCTTTCAAACCAGTATATATGCACTTCTTTCAACTGAGAACAGGGATCATGTGATAAAGTCCTAAGGTGATTCTATTGATTGATTTGCTTGCCAAATATATTTACAGATTGTCTTTTAAGCATAATCAATACCAAGACATTTTACAGCACAACTATTTAAAACAAGTCTTGAGTTTAAAAAGCTTTTTTTACTCTTAATAATTTTTAAAAAGCCCACCACTGACCAAAATACTTATTTCAGAAGAGTACCACAATCCCAGGTAAAGAAACTAACCTGGAATAATGCGTTCTGAAATGTATTTTTCTAACTGGGTTCGGAGCTTGGCCTCTGTGGCTGGGTATCCATGTGTGCCATTATCGACCAAAATTAGATGTGTATGATTATTATCCAAACAGTACAACGGGTCTCTCTTAAAGTCATCCAGGATGTAATGTGCCGAATAATATGTCTAGAAATGACATTCAAAAAAAATTTTTTTAATGAAATTTAGATACTAATTCAAACACTTAATCATATTTGCTGCTTGCTCCAACAATTTGTTTTCTTCACCTCTTTTAAAATCATGAAGAATGGAAATGAGTAACTCTTCTGTATATTTACCTAGTTTGTAATCTGTAATATTGTAAATGGTCACCTAAAAATCAGTGTCCCCAGCTCTTAGTGTAAAAATCTCTCTTTCTCTCCTTTATTGTTCCTTTTGTTATACTATTATCCACTGTGATGCACCTGCATGCAAATGTGCATTCCCCTTTTTATTCAGACCTATTATCTTATCAATTCACAAGGTCAATGTTTTCCAAAACCCCATGTAGTATAAAATCCACTTGATTGCATTAAAAATTATGCATTAGCTACAGCATATTTTTATTCATCTCATCAGCAAAAAATACAGAGCAATAAATGTTAAAGGCAGCTTCAGGAATATCAGAGGAAGCAACCTTAGCATGTCTGCACTCCGTAGTTGTTAGCTGCCATGTCTCTTTAAGATTTTATGCATATATTCATATGATTTCCTGTTTGTTGGTCTTAGCCACATCATCTCTACCTGTATCAATTAGTATGTATTTAGTCTGAGTTTTTCTGTTTTCCATTTTGTAGTCTGTAGTTCTTTCTTTCTTTCCTCTATGGTTGAAAAGCACCTGTTAAAGAATCCCTTATCATGATATGCTCTGCAAACACTGATGCTTAGTAAAGTTACTTTGTATGTTTTTAATTTTCTCTGCTATCTCTTGTGTGCATAAGGCCATGGTGTTGGACTGGTTGTTCCATATTTTCTGCCTGTGAACACTAATTATTCTGCTTGTGAGATTGGACCTTATCACACGCTGGCCACGAAGCGAAAAGAAACCAAAATAAGAATAAATTCAGTTCTATACCGAAATGAACTGAAATGCTTCACAATACGTATTGTGTGATCATATGTATTTCGCCTGCGCGGCCATTGCGCAATAATTCCGAAAGCTCGCTTGTACTTCCCCTATAAACCGAATGTCAAAAGATCTCAATTCGTTACGGATTAGCTCTGGGTTCTGTCGAGTTTCGCTGCAACGTCGTGTGGAAACACGGGGAACTAATACGGATTAGCTCTGGGTTCTGTCGAGTTTCGCTGCAACGTCGTGTGGAAACACGGGGAACTAATACGGATTAGCTCCGGGTTTTGTCGAGTTTTGGTGCAATGTCGTGTGGAAACATGGGGAACTAATACGGATTAGCTATGGATACCCTTTGGATTAGGTCTGCTTTAGACCCCGTGTGATAAGGTCCATAGTCTTTCGCATTACCTAGTAAAGTCAGTGTCATATATTGATAAGCAAACAGTTTGAACTAGAGGTTCCTGGTCTTATCAGTGCTGATATGAATTTTCTGACTGGCTTTGGGTAAGCAAATCTCAGCTTCTTTTATAGTATGGAGATTTACTAATTCCAGAATGTTATTTGTTAATCAAGTTCAGTACCTCAGCATCACAGTTTCTGATCAAACTCTCACGGTTAGAAACCATTCCCCAGGCAGCTATTCCAATGGCAACCACACTCTCTTCAGAACTCCTGCTGATAGTGTTATCTCTTACAACTTCCCCAATGTACTTCATCAATCCATAATGAGTTCCTCCAGTGAATATCCAGGCCCCTGTAGATTGTGAGGACAAAACTCAGCCAAGCTTTGAACAGAGAGATTGCTTCACACAGTGCGAAACACATAGGGAAGTTGCCCATCATTTGATTCCTAAACATTGCTAGTACATTCTCTCTCACAAAACAGCATACTTTCCACCCTATCACCACATGTACACATGTATTGTGCATGTTTCAGGAATGTCCTGACCTCAGCTATGTGTTTGCATGTAGTCACAGGGACTGATGTGTGTTTTTGGAAATCATTTTATGGTATTCAGTGGTGTGTGCACCCTCAAGTTGCCTGTTGACTTTCATAGGGTTTTCTTAAGGAATAACTCAGATGTGGCTTTGAAAATGAAAATGAAAATGAAAATGAAATGAAATGAAATGAAATTAATGGTGTGAATCTGTTGAAGGTAGACTACTGTGGAACCAAGGAGTAGGAGAAAAAGCAAAGGATCATGAGACCAAGTAGCAAAGACAAATAAAGCCAACGAGGCCTAGAGAAAAAGGGAGCAGGGAATGGGGGAAAAAAAGGAAGTTAATAAGGACACAGAGAAGAGGCAAAACAGAGGACATTTTCAGGCATATATTTGCCCTACCCTATCCCCAGAAATAATGTGTGGATGGATGTATGGGGCTGTAGAAATTGTCTCCCTTCTATACAATCAACACTGCCCTTGTAAAAAAAAAAATGGCATATATTGCCAGATGGACCCCAGATGGTTTTAGATCTAGTTTTTGCCTATGGCAAAATAAGTCCTTGGGTAAGGGAGAACAAAAAAGGAGCTGAGGTTTACCTTTAGACTGTGCAATGTAGATCAGCCTGCTAACAATCTTACGCATGCGTGGTTTTAAAGCAAAATTTTTGGCTCCACCTGTGACAGAGATGATGAGGTTGGGTGTTTTCAGTTGCCAGTGCTGGGTCATGAGATTATAGAGTGTTTCAGAGTCTGTGTCACATGACAGGCGGATATACTGTCAAAAAGTAAAAGAAAAGTAATTCATACAATTGCCTCCTTCTTGTTATTCTTATAAATGAAGGTGTCTGGAGACACAAAACAAAACAAAAACCCCTCCAGCCTTTCATTAAAGGCAGACCCCTCATTTTGCCAATGCCAACTGATGCAGCTTTCTGCTCTTACTATGTCTGCTTCAATAGCTGCTGCCAAGGGCTGGTTTCAATGAGATGCTGGATCCCTTTCACAACTGTAGCTCTACAATTTAGCTCTATCCTATGCAATTCTGGGATTTGTAGTTTAATCAGAAGCACCAGAGAAGCCCTCTGGATGAGAGTATTAAATGCCCCTCCCCAAACTACTAGTCCCAGGATTCCATAGGACATTGCCATAGCAGTTAAAGTAGAACCACAGGGCTACAACTGGGCACCGCATTTCAATTAAAGAACTCTTAATCCCTTCACCTGCCCCATGTGTCCCTTGATGTCCTCTTTTACACTTTCTAATATCATCTCTTCCAGTCTGAGGTTGATATTTATCCCTCCACTCTTCCATATTGGTGTGTGCACATGTAGACAGACATGTTGGTTTAGTGTTTTATTTATTTTTAAACATTATCTCTGCTATTCTACTCTCCTGCCTTCAAAGTATTTGTATATTTTGTACCAGCCACACCAAACCTCTCTCTAAATGTATCAGGAGAGGGAAGAATAATAAATCTTCAAGTTTTCTGGCAGTCCTCCCCCATCAAAAACTTTAATGGTATTTTAAATATAGTACTGAGAAGTATCTCAGCCCAATAAAATTCTTCTCTTCTGAAATTACTGCCTTAGAAACATTTTGTACATACACACAAAATCTTGGTTCTAAATTAAAGAAAACGAAAAAAATCATTTAATTGACTTACCTTCCCTGTCTTGCCTAAGTTTTCAAATTCAATGTCTCCAAAGGCATCCGTGGGCAATTCTTTAGTGTGCTTCTTATAATTCCATTTTTCATGGTTGTTAATCTGAGTCCCTTCTATATGTTGTGATTTTGAATACCCACATCTACACAGGTTGTCGCTTTTGAGACATGCAGGAAAATAAATATTTTTCTTTCAACTGTCAGAATTTTGTTTGTTGTTTTTTGCTGGGGGACAGCAAAAAGAGCAGCTTTCCAAAAATCTAGGGACCACATAAGAAATCTAAGACTGCCAAATAATTATGAAATAAGATGGTGTTAAAGCTGGGATGAGAAAACTATTTTTCTGTCGGAGGAGGCACATTTCCTTGGGACTTTCTGTCGGAGGAGGCACATTTCCTTGGCACATTTCCTTGGGACACCATGATTGCCAGGACAAAGCCAGGACTGAGCAAGACCACAACCAAAAGAAAGCAGAGGCACCTCCTTTCTCCGTCTCTTTCTACCACTCTCTTTCTTCTTCCAAGTAGTATCTGTATGACACATTTATTTATAGTTTGGTGGGATACCCTAACTGAGAATTAAATCACTTTGATTAGGCTCTGCAAACAAGCACTCGAGGTGCTTGGGAAATTGTACATACCTAACAAATAACAGATCCCAGGATTCCTTAGGTTGGTGTCATCACATTAAAATGAAACAATTGTGGGGTGCAGAAATGCCTTGACACCTTCTTATTTTCTTTGTTTGCCTGTCTCTTTTTGCTTTCCTTCACTGTTTAGTGGCTTGCCGAGTGAAATAAATATTACTCTTGCCAGAGATCTGAACGGATTATTTGCAGAGGACTTCTGCATAAAATTGGGCCAAGAGAAGCCTGTTGCTTATTCATCCTCTGCAAAGATCAGATTCTGGTTTTCAGAAGCACTGTAATGAATTTCCAGGATCTAGTTTTTGACAGGTTTATCTGAGATGCAGATTAGCTGAGATTAGATTCTTGCTAATATGAACCCAGAGTGTATACATTTATAGACTAGAACTATTGTAATATGTTCTACCAGGGATTTGGAACTGGGATAAACAAAATGTAAACATTTTCCAGTAAGAGTTAGAGCTTTCTAAAACAAAACTGTAGGATCTGCTGGAACATTTATCCCAATATTTATTATTGTTTTTTGCCTTCAAGTCATTTCCAATTTATGGCAACCGTAAGGTGAACCTATCTCAGGGTTTTCTTGGCAAGATTTGTTCAGAGGGACTTTGCCTTTGCCTTCCTCTGAAGCTGAGAGAGTGTGGTTCATCCAAGATTGCCGAGTGGTTTTCTGTGACTGACCAGGGATTTCAACTGGTCTCCAGAGTTGTGATCCAACAGTCAAAACCACTACACCATGCTGGCTCTGTCAATATGTATTACTTAGTTATTTATTATACAACTATATACAGTGCTGAACATCTCGCAAATACCTATATTTGTGTTATAATAAAACATTTTGATGGATAAAAGATGCCCTACTATAGTGTAATGGGCTACAACCTGTAGCCTGCAATTTACAAATAAATCAGATAGGATAGAGCAGATCCTGCCAGAAGTATAGGAAGTTGAGTGAAAAGTAGGATATAAATCATTTTTAAAATTATTGTTATTGTTAATCTAATCAAACTCAGCTCCTTTTATTTTCAAACAGGATCAGTTTACATTTATATTAACTGCTACAGTTTCTTCTGCTTAAACACACTCACATCAGTGAAGAGGCAATTCTTTTTCCTCTGAAATGATATCATGCAAAGTAGATGAGCAGCAGATAGTACACATTTCTTTGCATAGTATTGTGGGTGCTGCCCTTTACAAATGCCATACCATATTTTGCCCAAGATTAAAGATATAGTTATGATTTGTCTTTATATCTCCATTTGAACAAACTGTATCTTTCAAACAACCCTGAAGGCAAAATCAAGAATTTAACACCAATGTGCCATGAATTAAAGTATAAATTCTGTTGCCAAAGCATTTCTCAGTAGTAACCCAATGATAACTAACCCAAAGTTCTTGAACAGTTGAAAGAAAATCTTAAAATTCATATTAGTGTGATCCTTTCATTAGACCAATCCAATGGTTATAACTATGATTTGGTCTAATAAAGGTTTTATATCACTTTTTAATGACTTGAACACTTTCTTTAGGGGATTATTCTTTTGGTCAACATTTTCTTTTTTCATATAAATGTTATAGAGAGGCAGCTTGGTGTAGTGATTTAACTAGGACTGTATAGACCAGAGTTCAAATCCTGGGTTGGCCATGTAAACCCTCTGGGTAACCTTGGATTAGTCACACTCTTTCAGCCTCAGAGGATGGCAATGGCGAACCACCTCTGAACAAATCTTGCCAAGAAAACCCCATGATAGGTTCACCTTGGGGTTGCCATAAGTCGTAAATTACTTGAAGGCACACAACAAAAACTCCCACAGCTTCATGTACACTATAACAAAAGTTTGCATAGTGGTTCAAGAACTGTTACTGGGGTCACCTTCTTCACAAATGACATTTATCTTAATTTGTATTTAAAATACATCTATTAATAATGGAAAATATTCTTGGGCCTATCCTTTATTAACACATACTGCAAACAGCAGAAAAGCAGTTACTAAACAGATGTGAAAATGATGCAAGGAGCTAGATCAATAACATAACTAAAACGTTTAAAAATAATCAAGAGATGGTTGCTTACATTGACTTGGCATCTTTAGTGAAAAAAACACATTCTCTCTTCTTAAAGTTCTCTTGAATGTAGTGTACCAAATCCTTCGGGAGGAAAATTTGAAAGATTTGAATGGAACCCAACTGTGTACTTCTCAAATAATAAACAACATTTTAGTAGCCCTTTCTTTTGAAATGCACAAATTACTCCAACAACAAATGTATTCAACAAATCTCTATTTTTATTTCCAAAAGAAAACAAAGCTTACAGATTTTAAAATATCCAGTTCATGGATTTCTCTTGTATCTACTTCAGCCTAGACAAAAGCCTTTAAAAAATTAATTGTATATAAAGGGAACATAACTTGGAGAACTAACAGTGCACTGTCCATCTTACATCAGTTCTACACATGACGTCAGCTGAAATGTAGATTTTGCATGTGGTAGAGTATAGAAAAACCTTCTGTGTAAATCAAAGCCCTGTTGGTGCTTATGCCAGATGATGCTTACATCTGAAGGCTTCAAAATCTTCCATATTCTAGATGCTGAGAGAGGGGGTGCTCATGAACATTAGAGTCATCCCTGCCCCAATGTACAATGTATAGCAAACATAGTGGACCCATGATTCTTCTTCACTCTAAATGGAAGCATGTTATCCATAACTCTGGCCTTTGTTCCAGCTTGCCTTAGGGCCTTTGCAGACTGCCAGAAATAGTGCAAATTGACTCCACTTTTAGGGTTAGGGTTAGGGAATCATGGGAATTGTATTTTATTGTGGCACCAGAGCTCTCTGACAGAGAAGACTCAATGTCTTAGAAAAAAAACAATTCCCATGATTCCCTAGCACTAACCCTAAACCTTAAAGTGGACTCAATCTGCACTATTTCTGGCAGTCTGCAAAGGCCCTTAGACCACTATGCCCACTGTTCTTTTCCTCCCCATTTGCACAACCTTCCAATTGGTGAGACACACCCAAAATTCCCATCTTAATGTCAAAAAAATATACTATTTTGTGCCTCTCAAAACAAGTAAACAATTCCTTGCTTTCAGGAAGAAAAGGTTTCAGCTGTCTACCCTGATTTATCCTATCTTGTCCCAGAAGCAAGAGGGGATATAGTACATTCAAGCTACCTGTCAGCTTATGGCAGCCTTGTCAATTTCACAGGATTTTCTTAAGCAAGGATATAGAGGTGTTTTTGCCAATTCCCTGCTCTGAAATATAGTCTACACTTGGTATTCATTGGCAGTCTCCCATCCAAGGACCTACCAGGACTGACCCTGCTTAAGCTTCCAAGATCATATACAATCTGGTGCCTTTAGGGTGCTCAGGCTGTCCCATGAGGTGCACCAGAAGCAAAAAATTGGACTTTTTGAATCAAGTGGTATTTTTGGATCACTGTTTTTATTCCTGATGTGCTAACCCTCCTATACAGCTACATATGATTGATTCAACAGGAAGCAGCAAGTTCAATCAGCGCTGAGTAAATTCTTCATATATTTGAGGTACCACTACTTTCTTCTCTTTTTGATGTATTGAGTATGGGACATAAGACTGACTGTTTGAGAACTATTTTTGCTCTGCTAGGACTAAATGCAATCTTCACTAAGAAGGGTGCTTGTCCTCTCACTGAACTAATGCTTGTATATCTTTTTTGGTCTTAGATTTGCTTTTAATATATTCTTACTCCAAATAAATTTTGTTGGAGCTCACAGTGACTGTTGTGTGAAACTGGAATATAACTCTCTTCTGCACTAGTGCTGCCAGATTCCCAGTTTTGGGGAGGTTCTTCCACTCTGTATAAGTTGTTAAATGTCATGGAATGTAACTAAAAAAATAATGCATCTGTGCACACAGAAAGGAAATACATGGATGTGTGGAAGTGGTATTCACTTTGCACAAATATGCAATTATACCATCATTCAATTCCACATTTTTATTTCAAATACTCCTACCGAATACCAAGGCCTTATAACTATACACATAAACTTCATATCTGTAGAGTGCCACAGAAGAAAATCAAAATATAAATTGTAAAAATCTGAAGTAAAGCAGGATGCTCTATAAAGAAACATACAGAGGGCATAAGAAGAGAGTAGCTCTGCACACACAAGGTGCAGTTGTGATAGCCAATTATGTCATTAATTTGGGATGTTTGTTTGCATAGATTATTAAATTCAGTGGTATCTGATAACTGGTCTCCTTCAAAGCATAGCATTTCAATCTAGTGCCACCAGCAGATGTTTTCCAAGAAGACCTTAAGAGACAACTGTTCGCTGTCAGTTTTAATTCAGAATTCACCCACAATAAATAAAAAAGTAAACAAGATCCATGTATCCCAAAATCTTACAGAATTAATAAAGAATATAGCCATCACACACATGATAGTTACACTAAATATCAGCTTATGGTTATGGAAGGCTTTTACCCCATTAGCTATGTGGGGATTTTACTACTTACGCTTTCACTGTATGATAGATCTGTGCTACGAGAGATACTTGAATAAAGACTTTTTGAGCTCTCCAAGGTACCATTCCTTCGGCTTCTCATGATGGAAGTAACACTAGCTGCCCAAAAGAGAAGCAGATTAATCTCTCTTGCGGCTTAAATGCAGTGATTTTATTTATGATTAACTAGCTTTTTTAATATTCATGAAAATGGGCTCCAGAGGAAGGATTGAAGGTTCACTTCTATGTATGGATTCTCTGCTCACCATCAATATAAAAAATCACTAGCTGTGTAGCTACTAGTGACTTGTTATCCTAGGGTCTCAGAATTCCATGATCATTTTTATTAGCCCAGCCCTTTTGGGGGTAGATCAGTATAGATACTTTTCCTACTGAGACATTTAACATATGCCTTAGTTTTATTTTCCTGTGACATTTATAGTACTTCTGCTTCTCCATGGCCAAAAACACATCTATTTTCCTGTATTCACCTCTGCCATCAAGTTATTTTGTGTTTGTCTAATACAGTGGTTCCCAAACTTTGGCCTTTCAGGTGTTTTGGATTTCAGCTCCCAGAATTCCTGACTGTTAACCACAGGCTGGGGCTTCTGGGAGATGAAGTCCAAAACAGTTTAAGGACCAATGTGTAGGAATCACTGGTCTAAGAGATATTTCTTTTTATGTATAGTTTTCCACAGTGGCATCATTTGAGAAACAGTGGTATCACCGCCTTTTAGGGTGTAACCTGGTGCAGTCCACATCCCCTGCACCCTGCTAATGACACCCCTGGTTCCCTGTATAGCTATCAACTATACCATAATAAATGGTATCAGCTGGAATATTTGATAGCTAAATAGAAATCATCAGTATAATTGGGGATGTGTATTTTTGAATGAGGTTTGTATGTGATGTGGAGACATGGACTGCAATTTATAGGGTGAAAAGTTCTGGGAGGGATGCTGAAGCCTCCTTCACCTGCAATTTTCCCTGCCTCCCCCCTTAGCAGTTTCCCTCAGCTTGCCTCTGATACTGGAAAACTTGCTGAATAAGAGAATAGCTAGAAGGAAAATGTCATGGTGAAGTGAGAGGATTATCTTGTACAAGTCACACACTCTCATCTTCAGAAAAAGGCAGTGGCAAATCACTTGAGAAAACCCTATGATAGGACGGCCAAATGTCAGAGTTGATCTGAAGACACATAACAACAACAAATATGAAAATGGGTGCAATAGTTTAGGATGATCTGATTGAGATGGTAAACCAGTAACCAACCTGACATTTTAATAGTGTTCATGTGATAATACCTGGATCTGATTCAGCCTCCTCCACAGACAACTGGTATACAAACACTGCATGAATGTATGCATACAAGAGCATACATTAAATCTGATCTGTCTGCACAGGGTAAGTGCTTTATTCATGGCTGCCTCAAATTTGAATCAAGCCCAATTTCAACATGATGAGATTTCAGTTTAAACCACCATTTTCAAATCTTTCCTTTCATATTGATTTTTCCCCCTCCGTTGATGGAAAGCTTTGTGCTTTAGGGTGCTACCATCTCTTATCCTTATGTAACATATACACTAAATGATTATTCAAATTTCACCTCAAGAATACATTTGATTCTTGATTGTCCACAATGGAGAACACATACATATTTGTGTATGCCTACATACTTAGATCCAGTGCTGTACATCTAGTAATGGTCACAATATCCCCATTATCACCATTGCCTTTTTTGAGATTTGAGCTTCTGTCTTGCTCAATATGCTGAAAACCGCCATAAACATTTTATGACACTAACAGACTACTACAAAAGGATTTTTCTTCCAGTCACATTTCCACTACTCTCAATTATTAATTGATCTAATGAAATTAATCATTGTCTCAGAGAAGGCATCTTCTCACAGTGAGATTCTCACCAGCTCAAAAACAAAAAGTCTTGATCTAAACTTTAGGGGGGAGAAATAGAACCACTTAAAAAAAAGAAACCATTCACTTCAAGAGCCATCATCTTGCTGGCAGTGTGTATAAATGGTTCTTGTATTGATTTTGGAAATCTGAGATTATAGTTGGGGGGAAAGTGAAGGGAACTGTGGTATAATAAAAGTGTAATAAAAAAAACCTTGGCTATCTCCATGGGCCTAACCTCTTTGGAAAACTGATCAGTGGTTTGAATTGGGCTTGAAGAGGGTCACATAAACTCATGTAATAATAATAATAATAATAATAATAATAAGTTTTATTTCTAACCCGCCCCTCTGCAAAGCAACCGGGGTGGCGTAAAACAGATTAAAATGATACAAGGATAAAACACATCACCAAATACTCCTCCTAACCCTCCCACCCCTAAAAAATAGATTAAACTAAAATGGTATTAAAAACAGCATCAGCCAATAAAATCATAAACAAAACAACAAACAATAGCAGCTAGGGGTAAGAGAGCAGATTAACAAACCAGACCATCTAGGAAAGGAGCCGGGCAAATTACTCCGGGAAGGCCTGTCAGAAGAGATCCATCTTTACTGCCTTTTTAAAAGCAGCAAGAGTAGTAATGAGACGGATCTCGTCTAGCAGGCCATTTCACAGTCTGGGAGCAGTTGCCGAGAAGGCCCTCTGGGAGGTCTGGGACAGCCTGGTCTTCATGGGCTGCAGCAGATTCCTCCCAGAGGACTGGAGCGCGTGGGGGGGATCATACGGGAAGAGGTGGCCCCTAAGATAAGATGGACCCAAGCCATGTAGGGCTTTAAAGGTCAAAACCAACACCTTGTACTGTGCCTGGATAAGCTCAGATATCCATGGCTAACCTCCTATATCTAAGGGATAATAATATTTTATATATTTATTTAAGGCATTTTGGGATGCTGTTATAGCCAGAACCTCACAAGTGTGGGGGGGAGGGTGTCTAGCATACAAATATTATGTGTCTTGGTGCCTTCAAGTTGCCTATTGGGTTATGAAAACTGCATCAATTTCACAGGGGTTTTTAAGGCAATGAATACTTTTCAATGGTTTGCCATTGCCTTCCTCTGACATATAGTCTACAGCAGTCAATATTCTATGGTGGTCTCCCATCCAAACACTAACCAGGGCTGACCCTGCCTAGCATCCAAGATCAGAGGAGATCTGGTGCCTTCAGGCATATGTCAATATTAAGGCATTATAAAACAGCACTAGGGAGATTATCGCAATTCATTTTTTGCCCAATCTGGGCACAGGCTGGGAACAGGCTTGAACAGGTGAAAATGGGTGTTATCGCCTCCAGGCACTACAGCCCGTTTCTGAGCCACACTTATCCCATCAATTTTTCAAGGACGGAAGCTCTCCATCCTTGGAAATCAGCGGGCTAAGTGTGGCTCGAAGACGAGCTATAGTAACCTGGTGGCACTGGTGGCATTTTTGTGTGTGATCACAGCCATATTTACCCATTCAAGCCCATGCCCAGCCCGTGCCCAGATCAGGTGAAAAATGAAGTGCAACAATCTCCTAGAAATTGAGAAGAGTAAAACAGCATTTTGCTCAGCACAATATAATTGAAAGCAGATAACATAATTAAATGATTTTAGCATGCAATGATATGAGATTGGGCTTCAGTTATGCAGAAATGGGACACAGGAGCTCAGCGATTAAGACACTGACTCTGAAGATCACAAGGTCAGCAAGTCGGCAGTTTGAGACCCAAGTGCTGCCTGATAGAGTGAACTCCCATCATTAGTCCCAGCTTCTGCCAACCTAGAAGTTGGAGAATAGCCAAAAAAACAATGAATGTTCAAAACTATGGAGCAATATGACTGTCAACATTGTAGGCTGTTTAATACATTTGGATTTCATGATCACAGATAAAATACTGCTTTCATTTCTTGTAATGAAATATATTAGATGAAAAAGGCTCTCAAATTCCATTTGAGCAAGTAAGCCAACATGGCAACCAGTTATACGGTTACATTGATGAAAAACAATAATCATAAAATCTGATTACAAATGAAGAGCTTGACAGAAATACAGTACAGTTGCCCCTCTGTTTTCACAGAGGATCTGTTTCGGACCCCCCCCCCCATGAAAACAGAAAACTGCAAATATTCAAGCCCCATAGGCTTGAATGGGGGGGTGCCTCATTTTATCCCCCTCTGTTTCCTGTCCACAAATGGGCAAAGGACATGTACTTGAAGTCTGCAAAAACAGAGGGACAACTGTATTCTTATCCCCAAACCCCCACATGCTTCTGTTTTTTATCTTTAAGTTTCCATGATATAGTTTCCAAAAATTTACTATGCTATATGAAGCTTGCCTGGGATTAAACTCATGTTATTTGTTGGCATACTTCTGGTAGAATTGGCTGCACCATCTGGCATACTAAATAGCCTTAACACCAAAAAAAGTAAATCATGGACTTTGCTTCAGTTAAGCTGAATGTGAATATTATCCATTATTCATTCAAAGCTCTGAAGAATTAAAATGAATTCATCAACTACGTGAATTATTTAAAAGAGCAAATGTATTATAGAGAGCTGTAAAATTTTTGTGAATGAGCAGTGTAGAAACTCTGAGCCCTTGTCCTTTACAAGATTCATAAGGCTAAATTAGATCACAGTGACATGCCTGGAAATAAGTACATCCTAGCATTGCTCCCTGGGTAAGTAAACTGAATTACACACATATTTTCTATTGATATCAGACATGAATTTCCAGCTCAGATACATCACATTCACATTTGGGCTTATGCCTTTTATATTTTAAATATTTATCTCTATTTCCAAGACAAAAGATACTACTATTTTGGCTCCCTGCAGAGCATCTTAAGAGTTTTTATTATACTGTGTGAAATGTTTTAGTGAAATATAGCACATAAAATATTTGAGCTGTGAATTGTTAACAACCAAAGTAATGCTATAAGTGAAAATTAATGGCTTGCATTAATTTTGGTTTGTCTATGACTTATTACAAAAAGTATAAACAGACAACAGGCTACAAAAGCTTATTAGACAGAACTTCAAGAATGTACAACCTGCAGTAATTGCCACAATCACAAATCATCAGGTTAGAAATGGGTAAAGAAAAACATCCATTTTACATACCTGTAGGATTACAGCACTGTACCAAAGCTCTTCAACCTTTCTGGGGAAAGTGGCATATGCAACAGGGAGATTTTGAGACTTCCAATCTCCAGAGCTCCACCTTTTAATTTGTGTCATCTTTCCCCACCCCACCCAAGTGGGAGGAGATGGGGAGAGGTAAAACAAGTTTACAACAAAGTCTCAGTAAAAAGTATTGATGGCAGCAGAATATTTATGAATGATGTTGATCTGAATGGAAAATAATTGCCTTGCTTAGCTACAGTGGCTTGTAGACATTGGTTAATTCCTATGATCTAATATTTGCTGTTTCCACTAAAACGGCAGAAATATAACATCAAATATTTATTAAGAAAATAAATAAAACAACTGGGATACAGAATGCCTCTGTTCCTGCTTATTATTGATCAGACCACTTTAAAAAGTTTGATATGAAAATACAGCTGATTGCTGCTGGTTAGAAAACCTAACAAAACCATCATTTAGTAAACTGTGGAGGGAAACTGGAGAGCTAACGTGACATAGTGATTTGAGTATTGGACTATGACTGTGGAAACAGCATTGCATATAGCTCCATAGATCTCCATCCAAATAGATACCAAATCTTATGTGAATAAAATGGATTTCTCTAACTTTCACACAAAATACATCCACGCAAACAAAAATAATCCAGGAAAATGAAATGTTAGTCATTTTAACAAAATACAGTAAAATGAACTGTGCTTAAAATAATATTTTTTGTTTATCAAAGTAATTTTAAAGACAGCACACTAGTGTAATAGAGGTTAATGCTTAAATTCATTTGGAAGTCAGCAGAAAAAACCTTACAAAGTCTCTACAAAACTTTGCATATGGCAGCTGGTGGCTTCCATTTCAGTGAGGCTGTGAATCTGCGCCCATCTTTAACCTGAACTTTAAAGGAGCAATCCAAGATGCTAAAACTATTTTGAGGATAGGTCTCATCTTCTTGGATACCTATGTCTGCAGTAAAATATATAGTGGTTTACAACTCCACTGACATGGAAGCCTCCAGACCACTCTTTGTGTTGGAATATGGCATCAAACTGCTGAATTGGCAAGACTGAATAGCATATTTAATTTGAAGTAGTGTAAATGATATGATATATAAACTTCAGTAAAGAGCTGATATCTTATTTTTAAATTGGGAAAAGATTTGTGATGTATTATATTAGCGTTGCAGGCCTCTCATTCATAGGGTTGCCGTAACTTGAAATTGACTTCATCACAAATAACAAACACCACAGTTCTATACATGTGTCCTCAGAAATGTCCCATTTTGGGTTCACATTAGGCTTGCTCCCAGGTAAATACATCTAGGATTGCAGCCTTAGAAATAAACTGGTTATAAACAATGTAGAGAGGTAAATTCATCTGACAAAGCAACTATGTTTATTTTATCCTCATAGCAGCCCCCTACCAAACAAAGTGGGTCTCACAAGGTGAAGTCACACAGTAATATATCTTTACATATATACAATGGCTGGCATCTTATTAGGGACATACACATACATATGTTTCCCTTATACATGTATATGTCCTTTTTTTGGAACTGCAGTGGTCTGTATTCCCTTCCTCCCTCTGTAGTATCCAGAGGCCCTCCCATAACTTACTGAGCAGCCTCTGAAACCCCCCACCCACAGCCATTCCCTGCTTCATGGAGAATAGGCAGGATTGCAGATGTGTCTCCCTATAGCCAGATGTAAAAGAGAACATCAACACTGATATCTGCCATGGTCCTCCAGACATTTCAATGCTCCTGTAATCATTTTATGTCTGGCTGTGTAGCTTCTGTGATCCGGCCCACTCCCTAAAATCAGGAAATGGCTGGGGGTGGGGACTTTAGAAACTATTCAATGTCAGGGGTTGGTATAGCCCTCTGCCTAGCATTTGTCCACATGTGGACCTACTATGTTACACTGAGCCATACAGGATTGCAGCCGATACATATGTAGCTGCTGCTATAATTTTTGCTTTTCTTTTTTGTAATTTTGCTCAAGAAGGTCAATGGGAATAAGGAGTACGATGAAGTCAATGTAATTAAATCCATATTCCACATATTAAATGTAGGTTTCTAATCATAAACAGTGTATTGATTCTAATCTTTATTAGATTATGAATGAAGTTGCTATTTATTAAACTGCAGGGGAGGGGGAAGGGGTATGGGTATGTTTTACACTATTTGTATATATAGTCAAATAGTTTAATAATAATAATAATAATAATAATCTGGTAAGTAATTTGGCTAAATGGTTTCTAAATTGGCTGACTGGTGTAAGAAATGCCCTTTCCCTCTGCCTGTGCCAGTTTGCCACCAAACAGATAAAGCCAAGCCTGCCTAAGAAAAACTAAAAATCCCAAGCTTAAGCAGAGCTTGCTGGGAAGGGGCAAACCAAAAACTAGAAAAATGCAGGGGATTCCTACAGCTCCTTCCACAAACTAATACAGTGGAACATTCCTATGCTCAAACATACTAAGAATTGAACTAAAAATGAAGGAATGCAGGGGAGAATTTAAACAGTCCAGGCTAGACATCACAAATACATTAACTTGTATTAAGTTACCGTTACTATACAGACTTGTGTTTTGTGAAATTTCCTTGCTTTGTACAACAAATCACTATGCCTTAATATGTACTTCACAATATGATCCTACTGAACAGTCCCAATAATCATTGGACTAAATAAAGCTTCCAGACCAGGGATAGGCAACTTTTTTGAGCCGGGGGCCAAGTTGCTGTCCCTCAGACAATTGGGGGGGCGAAGCAAAAATAAAATAAAATAAAAATTAAAAATAAAATAATAAAAATAAAAATAAAAAATATGCATGCACACTCTCTCAGCCCCAGAAAAGCCATGATGGCAAAACACATGTGGAGATTTTGCCAAGAAAACCCTAAGACCAAGCACTAACAACAATAATCAATATCATCATGGAGGGGGGCGGCAGCGGCAGGACTGGCCTGGGGCTGGTCCAAAGGCCTCAGGGGGGTGCTCCGGCCTCCGGGCCATAGGTTGCCTACTCCTGTTCCAGACATTCAAAAATAGACCCAAGTCTAGAGTTATCACTGTCATAGGTAGCCTTGGTAATGTGAACTACCTTTTATCAGCTTAGACTGATATACGAAGAAGCACTTCTATGTGGACAGAGATATCCTTGCAACTGTTATTTATGTCCTACTAACTTCATGTTTGAATTATGGCATTTCATGTCTCGAAGCTTTACTTAGTCCAGTGATCATTGGGACTGTTCACTATGATCATATTGAGCAGTACATATTAAGCCATAGTGATTTGTTTTACTAAGCAAGGAAATTTCACAAAACACAAGTGTGAATAGTAAGGGTAATAGTAAGGAGCTGGATATAATCCATATTTCAGTATATCAGTCTAAGCTGATAAATGGTAGTTCACAGCATATCCGTCTGATAAAAGGTAGTTCACATTATCAAGGCTACCTTTCAGGTCATACCCCTCCACAGATAACCAGTGGTAGCTGATGGCAACTGTGTTGTATTTAGGGAACAGGATTCAATAAAATTCAGATGAAAACCTGGAATGGATTCACCACACCACCAGATGTCACCATCTGGTCAAGGTCAGACACTACCTAGGCAACCCACATACCTCTGACAATAATCTTTTGTCTTGAATGTTGTGTTCTGGGTCTTCTGAATAGCTACCTGGGTGTACACATTGTTGGACCTCCTTCTGAGTAGTTGGAACAGAACCATTTCTCTCTTATCTAGGGCCATCCTTGGTCCAGACTTTGAGCCATATAATCCTTTGTGACCAAAGAGTGACTTGGGATCAATTTATTTGTAAAACTATTTGCACTCATATGAACCTAGCTGGACTTTAGGGCAGGGGTAGGCAACCTTTCCCCTTTAAGGGCCGAGGGACTTCAGCTCCCAAAAGCCTCAGCCATGTTGGCCAATAGTCCCATATTGGCCAATAACTCCTGGGATTCTGGGAGCTGATGTCCCTCAGATCTTAAAGGGGAAAGGTTGCCTACCCCTGCTTTAGGGTCTACTGCAGGGAGCCTTGCTACCAAGGATGAGGCTGGCAGACACAAAGGAGAGGGCTTCTCAAAAGTCACACTTCATTTAAGGAAGTCCTTCTTCCAGGACATGCAACTGATCCCTTTACTGTGACTTTCACGTGAGCTCTTTTTTAGTATTCTTATTATTTTGGGCCATATTTGGCTAACAAAAGTTTTAGTCTTTCATGCTAAGTTTTTATCTTTTTATTGATTATCTGGCTAGAGTGAAGGTGCATCTCATTGTTCTAAATGCTGATTATTCATTGTCACTGTAGGTTTCTCAGTCTACAGTCTGACAAGTTCCCTCTAAGTCAAAGATTTGAAGCCCAAAGTAAATCCAAATTCTGCAACTTCATTAAGCAACAATGATACTATCTGTAAAGTACTGAACTATGCAGATATTCACTATCCGGTCTAATAATAAGCAAATGATATTTGAAGCATGGAAAAACATTCTAATCATTGTTGGAATAGGTGTCACTTTAATTTGTAATAACACAGATTCCTGTGAATCTTCTTCAACTCCATCAACAGAGTTCTTTTTTGATGAGACTTTTATCCATTATATGGCCACTTGAGTACTTAAACCCCATTTCAACTATCTTAGGTCATAAATCACAGAAGCTTGATATTTTTAGTTTAAGTGCTAAATGTTCCCTGTGTTCAAAATTCTGTGAGGCCAAACTCAATAGTGAAATTTTTAATAGGTAAAACCAGCTATTTTTGTAATGAGCTAAAGAAGTTGCATCTCCAACAGCTACTTTAGGAAAGGTGTGTGTTTGTTGTTGTTGTTTTTAATTTTCAAACCAACAAACGACTGAACACTTTTTAAATATCAGTTTTACATTTTTCTATTTAATACTTGAAAAATATTATTCGATAAAGAGATTATGATAGAAGATGATGGTTATAGATAGACAGGCAGGCAGACAAAATTTGACTTTGGCCAAGAGCCAAAGGCCAAACAAATAGAGCCATTTGAATCTGTTTAGAAGCTTCCAGAGGCAAAGTGAGCTTTTATCCCAAAGGGACTCATGCTAATAGTAGAAAAAAAAGCAATGGTTAATGTGTTAAATTTGCATAATTGGAATGCAAATTAATAATACACATTATTATAATATTTATAATATGCAAATTAGGTGCCTGGATATGAGGGACTGGAATATGGCAAGGGGCAGTCATGCCTCTGATGAACTGGTTGAAGTGAGCCAGAGTCCATGAAAACGTATGCCAAATAAAATATAAGTTCTTAAGGTGCCACTCTTTGCTGTCATTATGCCTCTTACATAAGTCCTGTTTCTCCTCTCATCTCCTTTCCTGTGTTAATTGCTCCAGAGGTTCATAATGTCTGATGACTATAATATTCAGCCTAATACCACTTTGCACCTGTTTGATGCATCTGGTTGGGGTCACTAATGGGATGGTTAGCCATCCATCCAATATCTGGACATACTGGCTGCCAAATCCTGTCTCAACATTTCCATAGCAACCTCCTCCCTACTTCTTATTTGGCAAATGCTAATCCCTATCTTTACCTCTTTTAGGACTATCAGAGCTATCATTCCATGTGCTAGTGGAGTGATACACTAGCTAAACATTTTTATTTTCTTAAAGATGATTTTGATAAAATAAACCTGGGAATCTTTATTTTTCACAGTTGTTTGTGAGCTCATTTGCCCCTCTTGAAGAATCTTTGTTTTGTTTTGTTTTGTTTTCCAGCTTTGCTGGAGTGCAAAGCACAAACTGCAATCACATGGCACAATCCCTAAGAAAGATCCCACTAGTCCTATTTTCATCATGACATGTGTACACATATAAGTGAGTTTGTGGGTGAGAGGAAAATTGAGAGAATATGCATGGTGACTTGTAGCTCAGCACTAGACCCATCTGGAATAATGGTAGTCATCAAAGTTTCAAGTCCCTGCATGGACAGGGACCTCTTTTGATCTTTGAGCATTCAGCTGAGGACTTAAAGAAGATTTATAGATAAGATCCATTGGATGTGCTTAGTGTTGGAAGACTTAGGGGGGCTGCAGACTTCCAGAAATAGTGCAAATTGAGTCCACTTTTACAGTTATGGTTAGGGTTAGGGAATCATGGGAAGTGTATTTTTTTGTGGCACCAAAGCTCTCTGACAGAGAAGGCTCAATATCTCAGAAAAAAACAATTCCCATGATTCCCTAGCACTAACCCTAACCCTAAAAGTGGACTCAATTTGCACTATTTCTGGCAGTCTGCAACCCCCTTCAGACAGTGAATCTCTGAAACCTGAATCTAAAGGATTAATTTGTTTCTAATTGTTAAGTCCTCACATGTTCAGTGTCTGAACAGGGCTGGGGTCAACAGGTTTCATGTCTTCTAAATCAGGTGTGGGCAACCATGGCCTTCCACATGATGTTAGACTGCAACTTCCATCATTTTACTGTGAGGAATCATAGGAGTTGCAACCTAACATCTGTTAGGCTACCATTGCCCATTCCTGTTATGAATTATACCAGGGGAAAAGATTAGAATTATTTTTGGAGATTTTCCAGAGAATGTTGACCAGTGCCTTTCAATTAGGCACATAGTAAGACAGATGCAAAAACATTAAGGAGAGGGCCTTTCCATCAGTGACACCCCAACTACTAAATTGCCTAGTAGGATATTAATGGTCTTTTGGCTACCAGGTGAACACCTCAAAAAATAATATATTCTAGAACTCTCCATTTAAAATTCTATGTTAATTCTACTTAATTCTTTTTGTTTTATATTGTATTTTTATGTTGTATTTGTTTTGTAAACCACCCGAAGGACATATGTTATGGTTTGGCTATATAAATATAATAGCAATAATTATATTAGCAGTAAGAGGTTTTCTATATGTGTATTTGTGCATGCATGCATATGTGTATAATGATCCATTGGGCCACAACTCTCATGAGACAAAATTTGAGGGGGGGGGATTCTCAGTATACAATTTATTGCCAACAGTTCATGCCAGATTGCCTATTAGTCCTCTTTTTTTAGCTTGCCATTTTATATTGATTTTCTAAATTGGATCTCCATTATCACACATTAAGAACGAATCCAAGCACCTTTTGAAAAGAATTTGTGCCACAACAGAACAAAGCAGGAATGTAAGCCCAGCAATTTTCCATCACTTGAAAGGTGATTAGAAGCCTGCAAGTACCTTTTGGACTTCTGAGGTCAAACTCAAGGGTCAGGTATCAGTAAATCTCCTTGCCTCTTCCTGGCTTTGTTGCTTTCATTTCACATAGCAGCATTCTCACCTATCATCAACAACTTTCTCCATTTTTAAATATTCCTTTCTGTGTTTTAGCAGCATCACCCTGACCTGTGCTGATCTGAACATCTAGTTGAAATAGATTCAGTCAGAAAGAAAATGAAGGATTGCTTTCAGCAACTCTTGGACTCTAGTCTCTTGCTGGCATTTGGAACTAGTGGGGGCATTTGTTGTTGTGTGCCTTCAAGTTGTTGCTGACTTATGTCAATCCTAAGGTGACCCTGTCACAGGGTTTTCTTAGCAAGAATTGTTCAGAGAATGTTTGCCTTTGCCTTTCTCTGAGGCTGAGAGAATGTGACTTATCCAAGGTCACCCAGTGGATTTCCATGGCCAAACAGGGATTTGAACCCTGGTCTCCAGAGTTGTAGTCAGATGTTTAAACTATTACACCATGCTAGCTCTCTGCGGGACATTACAAATCCTGAAAAATGCTTATGTTCCAGACAGATACTTATGTTTCAGACAGATACAAACAGATACTGCATCTACACACAATCTGTTATTTCATTTGTTTATAATATAATGAATACATCACTGAAACCACTATATTCACATTGATTATTATTTTTACTGACTGCAGTGGCATCTCTAGGTGGGTGAGCACTGCACCGGGTGACAACATCAGAGGAGGCATCACTGGGCAACAGTGAGACGTCACAGTGCCTTTCTTGACATATCCTGTGACATAAGGACAGAGGTGAAGACATGGACTTTTCACACACACACACCCTCCTGCAGGCTTCTAATTTGTTTGGCTCCTTTCCAAGATTTTCAGGAGGGGGCATTTACTGTGAGGGGTTGCAGACTGCCAGAAATAGTGCAAATTGAGTCCACTTTTAGGGTTAGGGTTAGGGAATCATGGGAACTGTAGTTTATTGTGGCACCAGAGCTCTCTGACAGAGAAGGCTCAATGTCTCAGAAAAAAAATCCCATGATTCCCTAGCACTAACCCTAACCTTAAAAGTGGACTCAATTTGCACTATTTCTGGCAGTCTGCAACCCCCCTGTGGCTACCTCTTTTTTTGAGGATTAAGATCTTTTGTAAATAATAATAATAATTATAATAATATTTTATTTATACCCCACTCCTATGCATAGCACTGTTCTTGCTTAGGGGGGGTGTCCTGTCTTTGCTGTTTGGGCCAGGGATAGGACAGTGGTGACAGGATGCTGGGTTCCCTGGGGTGAGATCCTCAGGAGGTCCATCAGAATGACTCCATGAATTATTGCACTAGGTGACACCAACACTAGTGGCTCCACTAACTGTTACAATGACATCTGGAGAGCCACAGGAACCCTCATTCACGTTTTCAGTGTATGGACATAAAAGTGCCAGGTTTATGGTTGACCAAGCTATTCCTTTCTGACGTTTGTTGCATTCATGGAGTCGATCTGGCAGCTCATAGATATCAGCCCAAATTATGTCTGTCTCAAACATATTTCCCTGTTAGTACTCAGTAATGTTTTTATGAGATTAATCTCCTGGGTAGGTAAATTGTAAAGGCTATTAAAACAGAAAAGGACTAACAACAAAATTCTGCAACATCAAAATTAATACCATACAGATCACCACAAACATGTGCAAAAGAACAAAGACTATTTTGCAAGAAATCTATGCATTCAGCTTTTCTCTCCCCCCTCCCCCCACTTCTGTTAAAAGCTGGAGATTTCAACTCCCCCAAGTGGGCAGAGAATATTCTGGTGAAAAACTGTAAGTAAGCAATGCACATTTTAGGCACGCCAGGGTGTAACAGCCAACTAAATGTCTGTCATTCGGGAGGCTGCTAGAGAGAGCTGACATACATGGCTTTGTTCCCAATTCAAAAGAGTAGGCCAGTACTGACACCTGGTGGTCATATGTCAACATCCACACTTTCATCTTCATCAAAAGAAGCCAAATAGCATTCATCCCCTGACCTTCAAACTTAAAAACTTCACTGTGGATACATATTTGGAGTCTGCATTGAAAAACTGTCCCCACAGCTTCAGGAAATTAAGTTCACACAGCTTAAAAGTGGACCAATCTTCCCTGGTGTGAAAATGTCTGAGGTCACCTTTAGCTACAAGCCCACTTCAAATTGGGTCTGCCAAAGCATTGGCCTGGAAAGAAAATGTGGCCATCCATTCAAAGTCTGTGGAAGTAGGGTTCAGCATTTCTCCATGCAGATACAATAGGGAAGTGTCATTAAAACATGTACTTGAACTCAGCACTTAACAGTGTTTAGACCAACCATCTAGAATCCTAAAAATCACTTCCTGGAGAATGCATTCACTCATCTCCTTGTCAAGATAACAGATGTTCCCGCAAACATGATTCAAATATAGTGGGGTGCTAGATCCTGACACATCACTTCTAACACCAGCCAGAAATCATTTTAACAGATTTATATCTTTTTTAAAAAGAGAAAAATGACATGTTTCAATTGTTTTGTTTTGTTTTGTTTTGTTTTGTTTTGGATGCATGGGACAGTCCATGGGTGGACTGGTCTGTCAGCTTCCCCTTTCACTAGTATCTACACCTTCATCTTTTTCTCAGCAGAAAAAATATCATAAAGGAAGCTGCCCATTTAGTGGAGTGCTTTAAATTCTTGTACTGGTTTTCCTCCACAAAAAAAGGCATCTTTTAAAAAGGGGGCAGGAACTGTGCAGTCTTCTGGATGTTGTTAAACTCCCACTGGCCCTAGGCAGAATGCTGGGAGTTAGAGCCTAGCAACATCTTTAGAACTTCCCACCTAAGCTTTATAAACATTTAAAGCCCACCTTTCTTATATCTATGTTATTCATATATCTTTTCATAGTAAGATAATAACTACTTACATTCACACTTCCAAAGGACATGATGAGAAGTCTATATGAATGAAGTGGTCATTATTTTTGTTTTTCTTTTAATGTTCAGCTGTAAACCTGGCTTTACACTTTCTTTCTTGACTTTCTGCAGTAATCGCTCCAAATCTTTGCTAATTTTTTTGCTAGCATCATGGTGTCAGCTACATATCTTAAATGGTTGGTGTTCCTTCCTCTAATTTTCACTTCTCCTTCCTCAGAGTCTAATCCTGCTTTACATATGAAATGTTCAGCATACAAGTTAAATATATAGGTAATAAAATGC
Source organism: Phrynosoma platyrhinos (assembly GCA_020142125.1). Classification (NCBI taxonomy): domain Eukaryota; kingdom Metazoa; phylum Chordata; class Lepidosauria; order Squamata; family Phrynosomatidae; genus Phrynosoma; species Phrynosoma platyrhinos. Next base: position 206,564,142 of record CM034701.1, read on the forward strand.
AGCCTTGCCTGACCCTTGCCAATTGGAAACCATTGTATTTCTCTGTATTTTGTCCTAACAGTAGCCTCTTGTCCTGAGTACAAGTTATGCATCAGGAGAATCAAATGTTGTGACACACCTCTTTCTTTCTTTCTTTCTTTCTTTCTTTCTTTCTTTCTTTCTTTCTTTCTTTCTTCATTTTCTTCCGTAATTGTTCAAGGTCTTTGCTATAGATTTGCACAATTAAGTCTAATCGACTGGGAGCCAAAATAACTCTGGACTGAAACCAGGGATATTGTTTAGATGTTTAGTTTCTCATGATCTATACACCCAAAGGCTTTGCTATACTCTATAAAGCACAGGCTGATTTTCTTTTGAAATTCTTTGGTATGCTCCAGTATCTAATGTATGTAATATGTGCTCCATGTATGATTAAAGTCTTTGTTGTAGAATTTTGAGTGTAGAATCACTTTGCTTGCATGGGTGATTAATGCAATGGTCCTATGGTTACTGCAATCCCTGGTGTCCTTTTTCTTGGGAACTGGAATGTATATTGAGTGTTCCTAATCAATGGGCCATTCTTTCTCCTATTTATTGACATAAGTTAGTTAGAACTAGAGTAAATTCTCTCTCTGTAGATTAAAACAATTGGTATGCTATCTGTTTCTGGTGATGCATTTGTTGCAAGTGCTCTGAGTGCAGCTTCTACTTCACTTTCTATAACTAGAGGTTCATCTTCATATGGTTCCTTTCACCCTTTCATCTGTGTTGTATAGTTCTTCTGTGTATTGTTTCCAGCTTCTTTTTATTTCTACTTGGTTGGGTTCCACTGCTCATTGTAGAGCACCCCCATGCTTGGTTTAAATTTCCCTTTGATTTCTTAGGTTTTATGGAAGAGGTCTCTTGTTCTTTCTTTTTTGCTTTCACCTTCTATTTCTCTACATTTTTTTTAATATAGTAGTTCTCCTTGTTGTTGCACACAAGTCATTGAACAGTTGCATTCATGGTTCTGACCCTATTTCTAATATTTTTTTAGTTTCGCTTCTCATCTGTCCTTAACTGCTAGAAAAGTTTCATTTGTCATCCATTGAGTCTCCTCTTCTTTTTTGGCTGCAGATAGTGTCTTTTTGCATTTCTCCCTAACAATATCCTTAGTTTCAGTCCAGAGTTCTTTTGGCTCACAGTCAATTAGGCTTTATAGTGCAAATCTATAGCAAAGACCTGGAACAATTACTGAAGAAAGTCAAGGAAGAAAATGCAAAAGGCAGGTTTACGGTTGAACATTAAGAAAAAAAAATATTGACCATTGATGATTTATGTAACTTTAAAGTAGATTATGAATACACTGAAATAGTTCAAGATTTCACATACCCTTGGCTCAGTCATTAGAATGTGGAGTGCAGAAGAAGAATGGGATTTGGAAGGGCAGATATGAAGGAACTGGACAAGATCCTGAAGTGTAAAGATATATAATAATAATAATAATAATAATAATAATAATAATAATAATAATAATAAATTTTATTTAATATCTCGCCCCTCTGAAACCAATCGAGGCAGCTTACAAATGATAAAAAATTACATCATATAAAATCCACACCCAATAGTCACCCCCCCTTAAAAAGATATTAAATCAAACATTCAATTAAAACAACATATAGATAAAAACATCATAAAATGTTTTCATTGAATACTGAAGTTAGGATTGTCCATGCCACTGTATTTCCCTAGGAGTTTATCACCGGGTTGGGGGGGGGGGATTGGAAGTATAAAAGGTGATTAACCCATGATTAACCCACAATTGCATGAATGGTTTTCACACAACATCATAGGTAAAGCACTATTATCCCATGGAGAACCCATGATTAACCCACAATTGTGCAAATGGTTTTCACACAACATTCAGATGAAAGGTGATTAAAGTACCATTATCCCATGAAGAACCAGGCAAGAAATAACAGTAACTCATTCACAGAATTTTCCCGTGAATGACTTTTTGCTGTTTCTTGCCTGGTTCTTCCTTGGTTATTAATGGGATAATGGCACTTGTGTTAATGTCATTTTAAGTACATTTTAATGTTAATTGCTCAATTTTCACAGGCTAATCACTGTTTAAACTCCCCATTTTCCCAGTGTGATAAACCATGGTTGTGAAAGCTGAACACTGAAGAAAGCTAATAGGAAGAAAATCAACCAGTTTGATATACAGTGCTGGACAAGAGTTCTATAGCTTCCCTGGACTGCTAAAAAACCAAACAAATGGGCCTTAGATATCAAGATGACTAAACTGAGACTATCATACTTTGGCCATATCATGAGAAGACCTTAATCACTAAAAAAGACAATAATGTTTGGAAAGGTAGAAGGCAGTAGGAAAAGAGGAAGACCACATTCCAGATAGATAGACTGGAAGCCACAGCCCTAAGACTGCAAGAACTGAGGAGGCCTTTGATGAAAGGGTGACTTGAGGGTCTCTTATTCATGGGGTTGTCATAAGTTGAAATCAACTTGATGGCAGTGAGCAACAACAACCACGACAACAAACATAAACAAAGCTGAGATTATAAAGTTCCAATATATAAGTTAACTGTGAGAATATCCTTAGATCCAACAACTGTGTTGTGGTTTTTTAAATGGCCCCAGCTCATACATATTACTTCTGAAATATTTTGCTCATTAAGGCAAGTTACTTTTTCCTTGCTTGGTTCACAGCAACTTAAATCAATATTGCTAACCTACGGAAAGACCCAAAAGATCACATGAGGAAACAATGACTTCAGGAAGCATGAAGTATCCAAAGCTTGGAAAAGTGCTCTGTTTTTGGAGCACTGGTTCCAGAATTTCCCAGCCAACTGGTTAAAATAGCTTGATATCCAACTATGGCATTTAGGTACAATGATGTGAGCAGTTTATTGGGACTAAAGCCTTTTTAACTAATTGAAGCTGACATCTGAGTAGACAGTGTACAGGGCCGAACAATTATACTAATAGCATATCTAGATAACCCAAACAAATACAAATGCATCTGTTTTATATGTCTGAGTTATATGAAATGTGAAAATTGGTGTGTCTGGTTTTGGTTAGCTTTATTACTAACAATCATTTCTTTGGTTAATATGCTTTGTTATTCTCGTTAGTGTTTATTCTCTTTATTGGCTGGTAGGAAATTACTGTCCTTTTGTTACTGTGTATTTAATGGGATGAACACAATGCACTGTTTGTTTTGATAACAATCAATCTGTTGTGCTCTACATTCCCTTTACCATTCTGTACTGTAAAATATTTCAATTAAAAACAATATTGTTGTTTTAAAAAATCCTGAATTGTGGGAGATGACTGATGCAAGCAAACTCTCAAAAGGCAACTTGCAAGCTCATAGCATCCCTTCATGGAACTGGGTCATGGCAGAAAAGCCATTAGGAATCAAGAGAGGGCAATTTTATTTTCAGTTATTAGTCTCTCCACTCAACATAAAGCTTACCCCCACTAATCAAGAAAAATGCTGTAAAAAGATTTCCTATTTCCATACCAACCTTTTTCTTCAAGGATTCATTTGTACTGTTTTCTGATAGTTAGATTAGTAAGGAAACTGAACTTCAAAGTCACAAAGGGACTTGCTTCATAGAATCAATGCTTGTAGCCTAAACATTAGCAGAGTGTGAGGCCAGGGGGCTAGGGGGAATAATGTGGTATGGGTGAGCATTTCTCTCAGCCTTTGTGAATTCATACATTCAAGCAAGTGTTCAAAGCATACTTTGAACAAAGGAGAACTTTGGCTTTAGACTCCCTACTTTGGAGTAGGATGCATTGAACACAGTGGGATTAATTCCTCAATATCTGCACAGGGTTGCGCTGAATGCAGATATAGAGACCTCCTGCTCCCTTCCCTGCTACGACAGACCTCTCACTGTTCAGGGATACGAGCGGGTATCATAAAGTTTAAATTATCACCTTAAAAAAACTTGACATAAAGTTTGATTTTATTTGTATTTGTTGAACTATCTCTACATAGTAACTATCCAGATTTACACATTTTCCCAGTGTTTCTTAACCCTACAAATACCTGATATTGTAAAGTCAGCATATTGTGTCTTATGAGGCAGTATCGTAAAGTAATAATTATCACCTGGAAGTTATTATGGTATATTATGGTATATTTAATGAATTTTTTTCTCAGTGTCATCATTGGTCCTTAAGTGCACAATGTTGAGAAAATCAGCTCATTGTGTCCTTTGTTTTTGTGACAGGTTGTGCCAGAAGTGACTAAAGTGTAAAATGCTCGTAAGGCGCAATCTGAAGACTTCTACAATAACGGTAATCGGAGGGTCAAGAAACGCTGTAAATCTGTATGGTGACTACATAAAGATAAGTTAACAAACACAAATCAAAACAAACTTTCAGTCATTTTTAAAGGTAATAATAAAAACTTTACAATACCTGCATAAACTATCTCAACAAGGTTTCTTTTTAAAAAAAAATGTAACTGAAGCTAGGTTGAAAGTACCTTGGTACCCATATATGGCTGGTGATTGACATCATGCATTCCATAATGGTATTCATTCAGAAGTTTAGCTCCCTTTTCAGATGATAGAAGTGAAAGGTAGAGCAGGGCATCATCCACATGTACATCTCCCAACTCACTAATTTCACTAATTTGTGCAAATGAAATGAAGAGAGGGGCCATGTTCTAGGCACCAGGGGTGTTTCTCTTTCCTAGAAGTACACATGGTTTTCACAGGCACTACTATGGAGCAGGAAAGCCAGCCAAACAGAGGCAGCCTGACTGGCCTCAGGAACAAATGGAGGCTTCACTCAGGTCCACTCCTGGTTGATGTAAGCAGCTTTCCTCATACAAATAGTCAATTAGCTCTGATCATAATCTCTAACCACCATCCCTCAGGTTTTGGGAATATGTATAGATTACTGTCTTATTGGTGATATCACACTACTAATAATAATTGTCACAGAGCCAAAAAGAGAGCAGAACTTGCATTATCAAAGATCTCTGCTGGGAGAAGACTGAGGATAACAGGAAGGTGTTCTTCTGTGAGGCTGAAATGAAGCTTCAAGCAGGCAGCACAGAAGGGGGTTGCAGACTGTGAAAAATAGTGTGAATTCAGTCCTCTTTTAGGGTTAGGGTTAGTGCTAGGGAATCATGGGAATTGTTATTTTTCTGAGACATTGAACCTTCTTTGTCAGAGAACTCTAGTGCCACAATAAAATTCAGTTCCCATGATTCCCTAACCTTAACCCTAACCCTAAAAGTGGACTGAATTCACACTATTTTTGACAGTCTGCAACCCCCCAGAGTTTCAAGGGGCAGTCAGTCCAAAGAGAGGGATTCAGCGAGCAGTACTTGAAAACACAATTTAGAAGCAATACATCACACGAGCTGCTTGGGGCGGGTAACAAGATTGTCACAAAGCCATGTTTCAAAAGAAATGGAGTCAGCAAAATCATACTTTCTTTGCTAGGTGATCAACTGTTTCTAGTTACTCATACAAGTTCCTTTTCAAGAGCATTTTAATAGGCATTTTCAGAGAAATTTTGAAATGTTTTATAGTTTTATCAGTTGTAAGAGTTTCTGTTGTCTGTCATTTTAAGTACATTTTTAAACTTTGATTGTTTAATTGTATTTTAGAGGGGGCCACTGGGGGACAGGTTTGTTTGTTTTATTGTGTAAGACACCCTGGTTGTATTTTACAGAAATACAAATAAATATTTATTATTATTATTATTATTATTATTATTATTATTATTATTTAATAAAAAACTAATGAGTATGTTGACACTGGGGGGGCAGTATCTCCGGGGGCACAAACACGTCCTGACCATTTTCCCCTTCGATTTCCTGCTTCCCAATGGTGACTGGCAGTGATGTTGTTAAGTTTGCCAGACTGAAAACTGGAAAGGGCTCTTGTCTTTAATGCTTGTATTAAAGATGGAATTCAGTAGATGTTGCTTGTAACACAATCAGGTAACAAGCAACACCTCTTCTACGCAACCATTAAAAATACAGGACCCAGCTCCAGTCTTCACTTTGGAAACTCCAGATAATTTATCAATTGTTTTTTTGAGGGAAAATGGAAGAAAAATATGATCTTTTAGAAGTTCTGGGGGTGGATGGGGTTTTGTTTCGTTTTTTGAAAAGTTGGTGGAAGTTTGGAGATGATTTGGTTGTGATTTTCACTGAAAAATTATGCTTGAAAATGAAATGGACCGTTTAGGGGAAACAGGTGGGTGTCCTTGAAGATGGCAAAAATGGGGCTCAGTTCTGCCACACTTGGAGTAGTACCATAAACAATATAGCAAGTTTTTGTCTCCAATATTGAAATGAATGATGGTAAGAGGCATTTTAAACCTTTTAAATGGATTTTTCCAAGCTCCGTTTGAAACATGACAACAGGGTCATTTTAGAAGCCAAAAGTAGCTGGGAAAGCCAGTGTCAAAGGAAGAAGATAGTTAAACAGCATCTGTTGTTGACCCTGAGAGTATGGCAGGTAGGAAGTTTAGGGGCTCATACTGGCTAACAAATCAGGCATCCTTACATCCACATGGGATAGGAGGAAAACTCGAATTTATTTAGCTGGCAGGAATCTCTTACCTGCCAGCTTTTAAATCCTAGATAAGTAAGCTCATCCTATAATTTGAAAACCTGTGCTTCATTCCATTATATAGATTCCCCAATAAATATAATTGATTCATCTCCAGTTTTTGTGTAATAAAGGTGATAATCCAATGTCTTAGGTGCACATGACTTATGCTGGTGACTGCAGCTTATAGGTACAGATAATGGAGCATTCCCTAACTTGAAAAATCTGAGAAGCTGCCTAGACATGGACCTGTGACCTGTGGCAGGACAGGAAGCAGGGCCTCCATAAACGGGTTATTATCATGAAACAATATACCAACTGCATTTTTCTGCTGATTTAATCTGATTGCTTTAATTATTTTTGTGTAGTAACCTGTTTCATTGTAACCTGGCCCAAGAGCTGTACCAACAAAGGATATTAAAAAATTATATATTAATAAAAATCTTATACTACCTCATACAGTAGGTTAAATGGGTGGCACTGAAGCTGAAACAGTGATTCACCTAGGGCAGAGGTCAGCAACCTATGGCCTGCGGGCCTCACC
>CM034701.1:206587505-206597747 GCA_020142125.1 Phrynosoma platyrhinos
GGGTCCTTGTAGCCAACCCCCTCTCAGTTTGAGCTAAATAAAATTCCCATAGTAGACTTTTGGTTACAGCTTTCAAATAGTCTCTGCATGCATGAGAGAGAAGAGAGAGAGAGCGGCACGGAAACAAGCAGGCAAGCGTGGTGGCACGCAGCAACAAGGCTTAAGCCCCGGAAGGCCAGGAGGCTTCACTGGGGTTGAGGGGGTTCAGGGCCTCCGCCTCCTTCTCCGCTACCACCTGTCATGCTTTCACTGAGGCCCAGAGAATGCCACCTGCATGGGGCCTCAGCCAAGGCCCAGAGAAAAATCTGGTGGCATGGCAAGGCAGAAAGCTTCCTTGGGCCTAAGATGCAGCAGTGCAGGTCTGGCAGGACTGGAGGTAAGGCGCAGCATGAATTTATATATATATATTTAATTTTAAAAATCTTTTTGGGTTTTAGTTGGTCATGTCCTCCATTTTTCTTGTCCTACTTTTGTCCTACTTTTTATCCTACATTTTCCCAAATTTGGGGAAGAAAATTATGGCAACCCTACATTCACAGAGCAGTTCATCATGATCCTCATATACAATAAATACATATGTAACAATGGACGTTTTCACACGCGGCTTTTTGAGGACGCTAGCCGGCCTCCCTCCGGCCCCACTCCGGCTCTTCTTCCAGCTTGTTCAGACGCACGTCGCAGAAAACCCCGCCCCTTCCGGTGCCATCCCTGTGTACGTCCGGCTTCTAGCTTCGTGTGTTCACACGCACAGAGCCTTAAGTCCGGCGTCCTTCCGGCGTCCCTCCGGCTTCAGCACCTCCAACTCCGGCTTCTGCGGCGGAACGGTAATTCCGACTTTTAAAAGGAATTAGCCTGCCGCCGCCGGAGCCATTCCGGAATGGGGCCGGCGGGAGGTAGGATTGCCTCCACCAGAGCCCCGTGTGAAAACGTCCAATGTTGTGACATGGTCAAGTCTTTTTTTAATCACATGGCATATTTTGTTATCACTAAGCATAGCATGAAGAGGGAAGGCATGGATGATCAAATATAAAACAATTTAAAGGCGTCCTCCACAAATCTTGTTGTGATAGAGTCAAAAACTTCAAGAAATCATCACAGAACTGTGGGAATAATTGCCCCTGAGGAATGAATAAAACACAATAAACTCAACAAAACATTATACAGTAGGTCCTTGGTATCTGCTGGGCTTTGGTTCCAGGACTCTCTGTGGATACCAAAATCTGTGGATGCTCAAGTCCTATTAAATATCATGGGATAGTGAAATGGTGTTCCTTATATAAAGTGGCAAAATCAAGGTTTGCTTATTGGAATTTATATATTTTTAAAATATTTTCAATAGGTGGATGCTTGAATCTGTAGATTAAAAAAATCTGTGGATACAGAGGTTTAGGCTTTTGTTTACTATCACACAGAAATGGCATTGCATTAAGAGGTGCTGGCAAGTGTGAGCAGAACAAACAAAATACTGTTGGCCAGGCATGTCTTTCACAGCAGTAAATAAATAATTAGTAGCCTGATTCATCAAATGAATGGAATCAAGGGAAAGACTGCAATTTTCATTTCAGAGAATGCTCATATTTTTACCCCATTCTTCACATTTGTGATGTGATACATCAGAGTAAGGGTGAAGGCCCAAATCCAGTTTTCAGTATCAACTAGAGGAGACCCATTCAAACTACAGGAAAAGAGATTCTACTTCAATAATAGGAAGAACTAGTAACTGGGTTTATGTTACAATGTGTGCACATGTGGGTGCACCTGAGTAGGGTAAAGTCCATTGTAGAAAACATAAATATGCTTGCTTAGAAAGGATTTTTAAATGCTCATGTGTGAGTTAATCCTTTTCACTACAACAGAATGTAACAGTTCTAACTCTAATGAGTTCCCAGTGACCTATTTTACAGAAACCAAATGTTACTTCCCTTGAGATTAGGACTACGCTGTAAAATAGTATGCCTTGTGCAGACTGACTAGGGTTATTATCATCCTATTCAGGCTAGTTTCAAAGATGGTTATTTTAAAGACTATGCTGCTGAATTAGATACAGTTGGCCCTCTGTATCCACAGATATATATATATATTTTATCCAGAGATTCAACCATCCATGGCTTGAAAATATTCAAATATATATATATAAACTCAAAAAGCATATCTTGATTTTGCCATTTGACATAAGGAACACCATTTTACTTTGTCACTGAATTTAATGGGACTTGAGCATCCACGGATTGTGGTATCCACAGGGGGTCCTGGAACCAAACCCCAGTGGATACCAAGGGCCCACTGTATCCATTGGGGGGGGGGTAGCAAAAGGGAAACCTAAACTAAAAATATCTTTGAATTCATTAACAAATCTTTCTTGTTAAAGTATTTTCTGCTTGTGCATTACACTACTGCTCCTGCCAATCTCTTATCAGTTCACAGGCAGCAATTGTTCAACTGTCAGAAAAGGCTGCCTACCAACAACTCCACAGGAAGTAAACATCAGCAGGCTTGAAATAATGAAGGTTTCATTGATCCTACACCAGGAAAAGTGAGAACAACCCTGAAATATATCTTAAGTATCTCTTATCTCCACATTTCTATATGATGAGTGTTACACAATGTGAATTTCCTTACAATTAAGGAAGCTTTGTTGATAAAAAACATTTAAAAATCAATCTTAGAAGTAAAATAAAGCTGCCTTTCTGTTATGTACCACTCAGTTTATTTCAGATGGGCAGAATTTAATCAGTGGCACCAGAAAAAAATTGGGAGAGAAACAGAAGAAGCAAAATATATTTCTAGGGGAAGGGCATGGGTTTTGTTCATGTTAGATTTCTGAAAGTGAAATAATTTTTCCCCACTTTTGCTGCTGCTTTGCATTCAACTCCAGATCTTTGGGCATGGTCTGGTTATTACTAGCCAATTGTTCACTCCTGTTTTCTGCCAGTTTGTTGAAATAATTAAGCAGCATTCTAAAACCCGAGTTAAATATATGGGAGGCGGTACAATAGCCTCACCACTTCCATCATAGTTGAAGGATGGCACTCTGGCAAGCAAAATCTCCTCTGTACTTTAAGGCTTTCCAACATGACCACAACTGCTGGGTTTTCCAATTTCATAAAGAGTCTGCACAAGACAGGAGGCTCTTCCCCCCGACCCCAGAAAGTTGTCCACCCCATGTGGAAGCAATGATGGAACAGGTGCAGCTAGCATGCTACACCTTCCCATGCATTTATTCACTTATGTTTTAGTAGTCCCAGATAATAATAATAATAATAATAATAATAATAATAATAATAATAAATAAATTTGTATCCCGCCCCTCTGCAGAGCAATCGGGGTGGCTTACAACATTAAAATTTCCATACAGATATGTTAATACAATGTAAACAGAACCTTAAAATCCCAAAACCCACCCGCCCCTTAAAAAGTAAGGGTTCTTCTTCTTAGGGCCTAAGCAGACGGCTTAATAGGCCGTCCTCGATGCAGGGAAGGGGAAGGGCAGCCTCATGCTCGGCGCCCCATCCCCCTCCCGAGGTCATCCTCGGAGCTGCCAGCCCTCCACATGGCCGGCTCTCCAAGGAGGACCTCCCGCTGCAGTGTCCGGACACGCTGCAGCAGAAAAGTCGCTGAAAGTGCGCTGCAACCTTTTGCAGCGCACTTTCGGTGACATATGAAAGGAGCACTATGGGGATGCCTCGGTCCTGCGGTGCACCTTCCCAGGGCGGCCCACGGCCGCCCGTCTGCTTAGGCCCTTAGTCAAGGCCCGATGGAGATGGGCCTGCATCCCTCCTCCAGATGACGTCGGATGGATAGGGTTATCCTGGATGGTGCAAATGTCATAGCTGCACCTTAAAGGTTTAGTATCAGTGGTCAGTGTGAATTTCTATTTCAGGATTTAATGAATGCAGTTTAGCAGAATCCACATACCATGCCAAAGTATCTTTCTGTAATGATCTGGAAGGACCACACAGTCATTTTGTCATTTTACTAGACTCAACGGTCATATTTTATGACAACTTAGTGATATCAATATGTCTTTGTTGGGAGTTTCTTGCTACACCCTGCTAATTGTTCACCTCTTCCTCTTTGCAGAAATATTTATTATTCTGTATCCTTATTCTAAATTAGAAAGCAGTAGGATTGAGATGGTTTAGATTGGTCTGTAGAGCTGATGGCTTTTGTGCTGTCATTTCAGAGCATTACCATGTTTACTCATCTTTGCCATGTAAACACATTTATTTGAATTGGAACATAGTAAAACTAGAGGCCTAAAGCCAATATTTACTTCACTCTCTTTACTCTGCAAGAGGTTTACAGATTCACCCTATGCAAGTTTAATTAGAAGTTAGTCTCCTTGATTCTCTCTCCATGTAGCTGAATGGGACAGTGACCTCTACACAACAGAAGTGACCTCTGCCTCCCATCTTTACAGAACTGTTCCTCAGTTATCAGCAGTTACATGAAGCAAGAGACTAAAATGAGCTGCTAACCCATCCTCCCATTGTCTCCATTGCATTGGATAAAAGATCTGAAAGGGGAAGCTGCACTACAAATGTCATTTTCTTCTTCCCATGATTTCAAACTGTGCATGATCTAGATTCTAAATCACATGTCGACAGATGTGATTTAGCACATCCTTAGAATCCAGATTTATTTATTTATTTATTTCAATGACCACTTACAGAATATCTCAGTCATCATTGCCAAGTTGGCCAAGAGAGTCTGAGACTGGCGGTCCAAAAATTAACTTTCCTGAGGTCTGACACTATCCTATTCAATCTGATTATAATTATATGGTCTCAAAGGCCTGAATAAGGTTTTTATGAAAAAGCGATTTGTTGTTCCTTCTGGAAGCAAACCTCAAGGAGCAAACCCCACAAGCTCCTGCTTTCAAAAGATAGTGGTAGCTACAGAGGACTGGTCAATGAGAGTAGGCAATCATAATGGACGTTTATCTCTATGCCACTTTTTCTTTCCTATATAGAAAGCAAGAAGTTTTTATCTATGGATAGTTACATGGGAATTGTCCATATTGAGTAAACATGCCTATAATTCAGCTCTAACAATAGATACTTTGAATCTGATGATGGGAGAAAAGCAAGATATTCATTAAATAAATAAAAAATAAAATAGATAGTCTAGGTGTCACTAGGATGTTAACACCTGTGTCACTGCTTTACTACCTCCAGGTGCAAATATAGGCTTAAGAATGTCCAGTCATCACACACAAGTTATTTACACATAGAAAACTAGATATTGGGAATGAAGAATGTATTGAACCATTTAAGAATGGTGACTTTGGAAGTCATCTCCCACTCTCATTCTCACTCCACTGTGGAGAGCAGGAGACCAGAGATTTAGGTGGAGCTCACGAGGATAAACAGTTATACGTTAGAGACAGGTAGGACTGAGAAATCTTTATAGATTATTAAACTGATATATTTTTGAAATATGGAACAACAATAGGAAGGTATGAGCACAGAAAGTAAAATGCATTAAAAATAAAAGGATAACAACATGAATAAGAATTTCTGATGGGGTAAACTTTAAAATGCACATAGGGTTTGTTTTTAAGAGTTACAGCTCGTGAATAAGTCAAAAGGAGTAAATTACAAAGAATATTAAATTACCATATTACTTATATAAATATTGCTGAAGAAGGTACCCAGGGAAAATATGGATAGGAAGGTTACTTATGAAGAAGTTCACAATGTAGCTGAAGAAGAATGCAGGTCTGAATAAGAAAATTTCAACAAGTTGCATTTGCTGTTTAATGAGGAAAGAGTGAAGGTGCCAACACAAGTAATTAAAGGAGTCAAGTATATTATTAAGACCCCCCCAAGTGCTAGAATAACTTTGATTTTGAAAGAAAGCAACAGCCCTTTCAAACATAAGTCATAGTAGTAGGGAAATTAAATGTTAAGCCATCAGACCCAGTGTAATGAAAATAAAATAATGTTGGACATGCTACATTCAGATTATCCAGTATTCATTGAGGGTGCATTTATACTGTAGAAATAATTCAGTTTAACACAACTTTAACTACCATGGTTCTATTCCACAGAATCATGGGATCTGTAGATTTGAAAGACACCAGTACTCCTTGGCCAAGATGGTTAAAGATCTTGTAAAACTACAAATCCCAGAATTCCATAGGATGGAGCTACAGCACTTGAAGTGATGTCAAAGTATATTATCTCTACAGTGGGGTGCGAAAACGAGAAGAAAACAAAGCAGGAGCTATACATTTCATACTTTTTTTTTTTAAAAAAAAAGAGTAAAGTATTCTGTTCTAAATCAGTATGAGTTTTGCACTAGGACTCCAGGAGACCAGGGTTTGAATCCTTTATTATTGGCAACCCACTGGGTAAATCTGGCCAAGTCATACTCTCTCAGCTCAGAGGAAGGCAATGGTATACCCCACCACCACCACCGAAGAGCAAATCATGCCAAACTAATCTTATATCTTTTTTTTAAAAAATTGGGTCACTAGTTATGTTGGGAATGTCATCTTTTATCTGAATTTCAGCAAAACATCTGATAAGTCCCCCATAATATTTTGATTAGCAAACTGATTAAATGCTAAATGCTTAGATTAAATGTAGAATAGATAGGAACACTCCTAAATGAAGCCATAGTTGGTTGGAAAAACATGTTCAAAGAGTCGTCATCACTGGCTGCATTTCAAACTGGAAAGAGGACTCAAGTGGTCTCAGGGTTCTATCCTAGGGCCATACTTTTCCACATTTTTATTAATGACTTAGATGATGGGGTAGAGGGAATCCTTATCAAGTTTGCAGATGACACAAAACTGGGAGGGGTGGCTAACACATTTGAATAAAGGAACAGAATTAAAAAGTACCTAGTTAAAGTAGGAAATTGAGTAGAAATTAATAAAATGAAATTCAATAGAGAAAAATGCAAAATTCTACATTTAGCCTACAAAAGCCAAATGGGAGATGGGAGATGTATGGGAGATACATAGCTCAGCAGTACTAAATGTGAAAAGGTGCTCGGGATTATTTTTATCATAGGTTGAAAATGAACCAGCAATTTGATGCTGCAGCAAGGAAGGTACCTTTATCTAGTTTCCAAGTTAAGGGAAGAAATTTTGTTAACTGCTCATGGCGGCCCTATGGATGAGACATCTCCAAGACCCTCTGTCCTCCACTGCTCTGCTTAATTCCTCCAACCCTTTAATTCCCATGACCTCCTTAATAGAGTCCATCCATCTAGCATGTGGCCTTCCTCTCTTCCTACATCCCTCTACCTTTCCCAGCATTATTGTTTTTTCCAAAGAGTCTCTTCTTCTCATGATGTGTCCAAAGTACTACAGTGTTCAGTTCTGGGCACCTCATTCTAAAATAGATATAGAGAAGTTGGAGCAGGTTCAAAGAAGATAACTGGAGAACTGTGAGAAAAGGTAGAAGGAGCTGGGCATGTTCAGCTTGGTGAAGAGAAGATCTGCCATCCTTTTAAATAGCTCAAGAGTTTTTCACAGAGAGGAGAGGACAGGCTGCTCTAGGGATAGCAGCAGGTCTAATGTTTTAAGTTAAAGAAGAGTAGATTTTAATTGAATATTAGATATTAGAATATTAGAAGGAACATCTTGACAGGAAGAGCAGTTTGGTAACAGAACCAATTGCTTAAAAAGGTGGTGGAGTCTTCTTCTCTGGACTGTCTTCAAAAAAGAGACTGGGGATGGTTTAGCTCAGTGCTTCTCCATTATTTTCTGTCACACCCCCCCAGGAAAGAAGAAAACATTTTGCGCCCCCCCTCACGCGACTGTAAATAGTCACATGGGCGGGTTTGACCAATCAGGATAGAGCATGTCGGGCTGCTACTGGGGCTGTGCTGTGACAATCTCCCTCTCTCCAACCGTAACGGGCCCCCCTTTATGGAGCCTCGCGCCCCCCCTGGGGGGCCCACCCCACTATTTGAGAACCGCTGGTTTAGCTAAAGAGCCTGCAATGATTAGGAGGTTGCACTTAATGGCTCATGAGGCCCCTTCTACTTCTATGATTCTATGAAATGTTGCCAAAAAAATTAAAATAAAAAACTGTGAGAGGTTTGCCTTAGAGTGGCCATAAGCTAGAAACAATGGACCTTATCACACGGGGTCTGAAGCAGTGCCATCCCCGTTGCATCCCCGTCCCATTGCGCTTCCTTACCCTGAAAGCAGCATCATTCCAGTAGCATTCCAGTAGCATTCCGGTTGCGGGAAATGTAATTCCCATTTAGAACCGGAATTAAAAAGAACAGGGATGATGCCGGATAATGCAGCATGATGCTGCATTGGGACGGGGATGCGACAGGGATGGGACGGGGATGGAACGGGGATGGGTGCGACGTTGTGTGATCACACGGGGAAAGGAAACGTGATGGGATGGGGATGCGACGGGGATGCGATGGGGATGGGCGGGGTTTCTCTGCGACGTCGTGTGATAACACAGGAAAAGGAAGCGCAATGGGACGGGGATGCGCCGGGGATGGGCGGGGTTTCTCTGCGACGTCGTGTGAACACACAGGGTAAGGAAGTGCGATGGGATGGGGATGCGATGGGGATGGGACTGCTTTAGACCTCCGTGTGATAAGGTCCAATGAGAAGGCATATAACAAGAAATATTCTGTTCTAGCCTTCTTGGATGCAGAGTAGGTGTTTGATAGTCTTGAACATAGTTGATTTATTGAGATAGGATATAGAGATAAGTTAACACATTTCATAAGTTGATGAAGGCATTTTATACAAATCACAGGGCTAGATTATACAAGAATGGTTAATCAGAAAAAAGGAAAATGAGATAAAAATTAAATGGGAGAATGCTCATAATCAGGTTTGTCCAATTATCCTATTTATTGAAAGGGTTGTGTTGATCCTCATATAATAATATGAATTAATTTGAGTGACAGCAATTAAGATAACAATAGAATATTACTTGCTAATCTTAGCAGAGTACATGAAGTCATTGGTTGAATTAAATACACTGGTTTAAATCCATTTTTTTCCAAATAAAGCAGACCAATTCATTAAATGGAACACAAATTTCAGACTATTTTTTGTGTGTGTCGACATACATGGCTTGCAAAATAGCACTGTGTAACATTTGAGCATTGGACTGTGACTCTGTAGATCAGGGTTCGAATCCCCATATGGCCATTGAAATCCACTGGGTGACCTTGGGCAAGTCACAGTCTCTCAGCCCCAGAGGATGGCAATGGCAAACTCTGAAGAAACTTGTCAAGAAGTGTTGCCATAAGTCAGAAATGACTTGTAGGTAAAACAACACACAACAGCAAAGATATTTACAATTAATATTTATAATAAAAATGTATCTGTTTTCAATATCTGTTTTTGGAGGAAACTGATGTGGACTGGAAAATTACTATTGGAAATGTAGTTGTTATTAAAACTAAAAATAAATATGCAAACAAAATGTAAATGAAAGTAAGATGGAAGATTGATATGTCCAAATTTTAACTTACATTATGAAGCATATTACTTGCAAGTGCTAATTGGTTGAAAATCGATAGAAATGAAGCTCTCCATGTTGGTGATATGAGAAAACTAATAATAAGGCATGTCTTGGATATCTTCGGTGATTAGAGAGCAGCTGGATTTTCAAATCCAAAAATGAAGTTTCTTATGAAGTGTTGGAAACAATGTAAAAATGTCTTGAGGCTTGGATTCCTTTTGCTTTGAGACATATAATATGGGGGAAGACTGGCCTGCTGAGCGTAAAAGGATATGAAATGACAGAATTATAAAATATGAAGAGATTTGAAAATAAAAATAGGAATAGAGTGTTGGAATATCAATAAAATGAAAGTGCACAAAGAAGTGACAAGGGATAGATGAATGAGTGATGAAACAAAATTTGAAGGAACTCAAAAAAGGGAAGGAATTAAATAAAGGGAAATTATCTGAAGGGCACCATATAACAACAGAAGTAATAGAATAAACAAAGAAGTGGATAGTATGCATTTTTAAAAACAAGAACATAGTTGAGATATGGAAATATTCTTAGCATGTAGGTATAAATATATTTCCCATTGTTAAGAATTATTTAAAAAATTGTACTTGATACCAGAGTGATAAAAATACTTTTGTATCATCTTGTTGTTCTGAAAAAGCCCAAAGTTTGTATTACATGGCAGATATGATGCATATTCAGTGGCTGTGTCAGGACGTAGAGAGTATATGTTGAAGGTACAAATTCTGTGCAACCCTTTAGTAATATTAATATCACCACAATC